>CM060949.1:14741421-14803921 GCA_030765055.1 Mantis religiosa
AAAAAACTTAGTACCTCAAAATATTAACCATATAGGGGTTCAGGAGAATGGTGACAACATAAAGCAATGCAGTCAATCAATTTTTATTTTGCCTGTTACGAATTGGAATTAGAATGTGTAGTCCAGGGTATGAAGGCCGAATAGTCATCTGGAGTTGATGAAGTACCCGATGTTATCATTAAAAGAGTTATACATCAAATAGCTAAGCCACTAGTCAGTCTCTATAATGCATCATTGCAATTGGGTGTATTTCCAGATAAGTTAAAAGTATAAAAAATTAAGCCACTTTATAAAAAAGAGGAGAAGAATAAAAGAGAAAATGACAGACCAATGTCAATTGTATCATCATTTTCTAAAATATTTGAAAAACTGTTTCAGAATAGAATGGTATCATTCATCTCAAAATGCAATATTCTTTCAGAGGCCCAAAACAGATTTAGAAAAAACAGATGTACCATAACAGCCATGGACAGTTTAATAAATAAAATACAAGAAGCTATTGATAAAAAATTAGTAGTTGTGGGTTTATTATTAGACTTAATGAAAGCATACAATGTTTTATATCATGAAATACTACTCAAGAAATTAAATAAATATGGTTTTATGGGTACTATGAAAATTTGGGTTAAATCTTATTTAAGCAATAGAAAACAGTTTGTAGAGCTTGAGTTTGAAAATAAAGAAGAATTAAATGCAGTTAATTCCAAAGTGAGAGAAGTTAGGTGAGGAGTTCCACAAGGATCAATCCTGGACCCCTTATTATTTTCGTTGTACATAAATGATTTGCCAACTGCCATTAATTCCACAGATGTTATTTTATTTGCAGATGACACTAACATCCTAATAAAAAAAACAAAAACAATCAAGAAAGTGTACAGACCAAACTCAGTGACACTCTATGTAAACTGCACAAATTGTTTCAGACGAATGAACTAATTGTAAATAAGGATAAGACTATTGCCATTTCATTCCATACTTGCCAAAATAGAAATGTGGTCAAACCTCCAATAGTATTTGATAAAACAGCCATTGGCTACAATAATGAAACAAAATTTTTGGGATTACATATGAATGAGAACAGGAAATGGACCAGACATATTCAACATTTAATAAATAAAGTGAGTTCCATTTGTTATTTGCTTAAACATTTGAAAAGCTTAATAAATTTAGCAGCATTGAGAAATATATATTATGGTTACTTTCACAGTCAGTTACAATATGGGATAGTGCTCTAGGGGGAAAAGGCAGATAGAGTCTTTAAACTTCAAAAAAGACTGATAAGGATACTAAGTGGGGTGGATAACAAAACATCTTGCAGGCCATTATTCAAAAAACATCAAATATTACCTCTAGCATGTATGTATATTTTGGAATTAGTGATCCATGTAAAACAAGATAAGCTTCAAATACAAAATTACAAAAATGCCGATATTCACAAATACAATACATGTCAGAAAGATGACTTTCACATTCAAAGTTGTAGAACATAAAGCTTCAGGTCTAGTGCTATCAATAAAGGTATAAGATTATACAACAGGCTACCAGAAAATATTAAACAACTGAAGAGCCTTATACATTTTAGAAAGGAAGTAAAACTCTTTTTACTGCAACATTCATTTTAGTCTGTAAATGAGTTTCTAAATGTTAATTAGTTTTAAGTGATTGTAAATGACAGTGCCATTAATGTAATTTTTACACTATGATGTGTCTGATATCAATCAGAAGGACAAAATGCATTAAATTGTATTAAATTATGAAGTAGAGTAAACTCCACGTTTGTGAACAATTACTTTTATATAGCACTTCTCTATGGTCTTTATATAGTTTATATTTATCTTTTTTTTTTCTATTTTAGACTTTTGTTGGATCCTGTATCTGTTACAGTTTTTAGTCTTATGTAACTTTTTACGTTTATCTTTGTATCTTGAACTGACATGTCCTATAACATATGTATTATGTTCCAAAGGATGAAATAAATACAATACAATAATATCAATATAGTAAAGCAACAAATGTAACTATCCCTAGAAAGTGCAAAAGTCTGGTTCTCTTTAAACAATCTAAGTCTAAATATGTCTAAAACTGAAAATATATTATTTACATTGCAACATAATGACATCCACAGTAATTCAGTAAATATCTTACGATTACATTTAGACAACAGCTTTAGATGGGAAACACACATACTTTACCTTTGTAAAAATCTTGCTAGAATCTGGTATCTTCTAGGGAAACTAAAGAAATATGTTAGTTGAGATATGTTAATAACATCTTACTATGCCTTCTCTCATCCACATATACAGTATGGGGTTAGGCTTTGGGGTAACTTGTTACCTCGAAAAATACATTCATATGGCAAAAGAAACCTCTCAGACTAATTCTAGGATTAGGACAACAGCAAACATGTAAGCCCAGCTTTATAGACCTTAAGATAATGACTTTACCGTCAATGTATATATACAACAATAACATACACATTAAAATAAAATCAAAACTTATTTATAAATCGTTCTTCAGTACTCAGTTATGACGCTCGATGCAAACATAATTTAGATACACCTCACAACTGATTGAGCAAGACCATAAATAGCCACTGTTATCAAGAATTAAAGTTATTCAATAAGCTTCCTCTGGAAATAAAAGAACTGTCAAAGCAGATTTGTTACAGGATTAAAAAACTCGTTTAAACAAAAAGCAGTTTGTACTGTACAAGAATACTTAGAATATAGTATACATGCTAGTGAATTTTTGTAAAACTATTCTAAATTATAGTAGTTGGTATGTAAATTAAAGTAGTAGGTATCAAATTGCAATTCCTTTCTTGGAAGTGTTGAAAACAGTGTTGCTATGATAAATTAACTCTCTTTAAAGTTAATTTAAGGTACCAAATTGTTTAATTTTATTATTACTATAGTAAAGTTATTAACTTACATAATTACCAGCTTAAGCCAAGCATATAATCTGATTTTATCTAAAATTTTATATGCATTAATTTGTAAACTTTCTGTACTTTCAAACACATTGTAAATACTTTTTATATCTGACGAAACCTATTGCTTCATGTAAGCTTAATGGTGAATAAAGGATTATGATTATGATTAAGAACAATGAGAACAATTCAACCTGTTCACTCAACTAATCTCAATATACCATAATAGACTCCACATTCTTATTGTGTGAAGGTTACAGCAGAGATTACAATGAGGGCAGGTCGACTAACCTCTCTCAGCAAATAGTAACTGATGACTGGGGATCTCTGTACAAGAACAATGAGAACAATTAGACTTGGTCACTCAACTAATCACAACATACCAAAATAGACTCCACATTCTTACTGTGTGAAGGTTACTGCAGAGATTACAATGAGGACAATTTGACTAAACTCACTAACCAAATAATGTCTTATGACTGAAAACCTCTGTACAATGACAATGAGAAAAATTCGACTCACCTCACTCAGCAAATAATGACTGATGATTGGAAACTTGTGTGTAATGACAATGAGGACAATTAGACCTGGCCACTCGATTAATCTCAACATACCAAAATAGACTCCACATTCTTAATGTGTGAAGCTTACTGCAGGGAACTCAATGAGGACAGGTAGACTAATATCACTCACCAAATAATGATCTATGACTGAGGACCTCCGTACAATAACATTAAGGACAATTAGCGCTGGCCAATTGAGTACTCTCAACTACCAAACTATAGCCCACATTCTTATTGTGTGAAGGTTACTGCAGGAATCTCAATGAGGACAAGTAGACTAAACCCGCTTACAAGATAATGACTGATGACTGGGGATCCCTGTACGATAACAATGTCAACAATTAGACCCGGCCACGTGACTAATCTCAACATACCAAAATGAAATCCACATTCTTATTGTGTGAAGGTTACTCAAGGGATTACAATGAGGAGAGTTAGACCAACTTCGCTCACCAAATAATGACTGATGACTGGAGATCTGTGTGCATTAAAATGAGAAAAATTAGACCTGGCTACTCGACTAATCCCAACATACCAAAATGGACACCTTATTCTTACTGTGTAAAGGTTACTACAGAGATTACAATTAGGACAGGTAGACTAACCTCGCTCACCATATAATGACTGATGACTGGAGATGTCTCTACATTAACAATGAGAACATTTAGTCCTGGCTACTCGACTAATCTCAACAAACCAAAATAGACACCATATTCCTATTGTGTGAAGGTTACTGCAGAGGTTACAATGAGGACAGGTAGACTAACCTCGCTCACCATATAAGGACTGATGACTGGATGAGTGAGTGAGTGAGTGTGTGGTGTTTTAGGGCCCGTCGACAGCAAGGTCATTTGGGCCCGAAGTCAAGACTAAAACCTAAAAGCTACACAAATTAGGCTAAAAAGGTAAAATAAAATAAAATCATTCAACTATTAAAAGTACATAAAAAAGCCCATCCCAAGACTAACAATTTAAAATCTCTAAAATTAACAAATTTAAAATATAAGTCATATATGTTTATAAAAACCTATTTTGGCAACAAACTGCAGTGCCTTTACCACGGCCACTGGGTCGTCCCCTAAAACTCCCAGCAAGTTAGTCCCCAAGCCTATTGACTGGCGAACGCGGGCGTACTGCGGACAATCAAGCAATAAATGCCACACCGTGAGGCGTACTGCACACGGAGCACACACAGGGGCCGCTTCCCCTCTTAACAGGTGGCCATGAGTCGCTCGTGTGTGCCCAATTCTCAGCCGGGTGAGTATCACCTCGGCCCGCCAGTTATCCCTGCAGGAAGTTGGTCAGGGTTGTACGCTCTCCTTTATAGCCCGGAGTTGTGTGCCTTCTAAGGCTGTCCAGGATTGCTACCAAGCAGATAGGAGCTGGCGATGGAAAAAACGTTGCACATCCTGGTATGGCACCGTAGTTGTTAAACTCCGGGGCAAACGGCAAGCGGATTTAGCAGCCGCGTCCGCCTCCTCGTTTCCGGAAATGCCCACATGGCCTGGGGTCCAAGTAAAAACAAAATGGTATCCTCGACTGAGCATTTGCGAGATCTGGGCCTGTATTTTTAAAACAAGGGAGTGAGCGGCAGTGTGCTGTTGCAAGGCCTGAAGAGCACTTAGAGAGTCAGTGCAAACAATAAAAGAGCCAGGGGCTAACTTGCAAATAAAAAGGAGCAAATAGTAGATGGCATACAGCTCTGCTGAGAAGACCGAAGTGGAGTCCAGAAGTCGAAATTTATGAGCCTCACCGTTAATGAAGAACGCGCAACCCGTAGTGCTACCTAACTGAGAACCGTCCGTAAAGACCGGAACATAGGGTAACGGCCCAGTAGTTCGGCAAAAAGTTGTAGGAACACCGAATGTGGAGTAGAGAGTCTAGAGTTGCGGGAAAGAGCGAGATCGAACCGCGCACGATCGAGTTGCCAAGCAGGATAAGGGCTGATGGACGACCTCTCCACGCGAGGCATTCGGAGGCCATGCGAATGGAGGAGATCCCGAAATCTTATTCCCATGGGGCGTGTCCGAGAACCAGGGCGCATATAACGGTGGACTAAATCTGGACACAGAACTGGTTTGAAACAAGGATGATTGGGGTAACTTGCCAACTTCGAGACGTACGAGCAGAGTAACAGCGAGCGACGAATATGGAGTGGAGGTTCGCCTGAGTCTGCATACAGGCAGTCGACTCGACTAGTGCGGAAAGCTCCTGTGGCAGGGCAGTATGATGCACGGTGTCTAAAAGGCGAAGTTTAGAGGCAGTCGCGGCGCCATAAATAAAACTGCCGTAGCCTAGCTTGGACCGAACCAGAGAGCGGTGGATGTCTGTTCATTAACAATGAGAACATTTAGACCTGGCTACTCGACTAATCTCAACAAACCAAAATAGACACCATATTCCTATTGTGTGAAGGTTACTGCAAAGATTACAATGAGGAGAGGTAGATTCACCTCGCTCACCATATAAGGACTGATGACTGGGGATGTCTGTACATTAACAATGAGAACATTTAGACCTGGCTACTCGACTAATCTCAACAAACCAAAATAGACACCATATTCCAATTGTGTGAAGGTTACTGCAGAGATTACAATGAGGACAGGTAGACTAACCTCACTCACCATATAAGGACTGAGATTGGCGATCTCTGTACATTAACAATGAGAACTTTTAGACCTGGCTACTCGACTAATCTCAACAAACCAAAATAGACACCATATTCCTATTGTGTGAAGGTTACTGCAGAGATTACAATGAGGACAGGTAGACTAACCTCACTCACCATATAAGGACTGAGATTGGCGATCTCTGTACATTAACAATGAGAACTTTTAGACCTGGCTACTCGACTAATCTCAACAAACCAAAATAGACACCATATTCCTATTGTGTGAAGGTTACTGCAGAGATTACAATGAGGACAGGTAGACTAACCTCACTCACAATATAAGGACTGAGATTGGCGATCTCTGTACATTAACAATGAGAACTTTTAGACCTGGCTACTCGCCTAATGTCAACAAACCAAAATACACTCCACATTCTTATTGTGAGAGGGTTACAGCAGAGGTTACAATGAGGAGAGGCAGATTTACAGTTGGAAAACTTGCAGATTACGCAGAATTATGTAACGCACACAATTACAATTCGTCAGTTCGTCTGTCACAGGTCTACTGCACGCTGACAATAATGTACAACTCTTCTGATACACGGACACCGTCTTCCAGTCCGTTTGCTCAGTTGGCGATCCTCACAGCTGCTCACCAAGAACTGAACTCTTCTCCGGCCTGGTGTGTCACTTAAATAGGACCAACTGACCTATCTAAAAAGTTCCGGGTTAGATGAAATATCCTGGATGTTGGAGAACTCCGGGGGAGGGGAAAGAGACGGCACAGTGGCCTGCGATCCCTTCAGTTAGCGCTACAAATTAAATGGGTAGGCGTGGGCGCATGTCTCCCGGCCCTCACTCAGTCGTCAGTTGGCCGTGCCTGGGTGACATTATTGTGAGAGGGTTACTGCAGAGATTACAATGAGGACAGGTAGACTAACCTTGCTCAGCAATTAATTACTGATGACTGGGGATTGCTGTACAACAACAATGAGAACAATTAGACCTGGTCACTCCACTAATCTCAACAAATGAAGATATACTCCACATTCTTACTGCAGAGATTGCCATGAGAACAGGTGGACTTACCTTGCCCACCAAATAATGACTGATTACTAGGGATCTCTGTAAAATAGCTATGAGAACAATTGGACCTGGCCACCCGACTAATCTCAACATAACAAAATGGCTCCACAGTCTTAATGTGTTAAGGGTACAGCAGAGATTGCCATGAGGACATGTGAACTAACCTCGCTCTCCAAATAATGACTGATGACTGGGGATTCCTGTACAGTGACAATGAAAACAATTAGACCTGGTCTCTCGAGTAATCTCAACATACCAAAATATACTGAACATTCTAATTCTCCTGCAGTGAACGTTACCGCAGGAATTACAATGTGTACAGGTAGACTAACCTCACTCATCAAATAATGTTGATGACTGGGGATCTCTGTACAATAGCAATGAGAACAATTAGACCTGTTCTTTAGACTAATCTCAACATACCAAAATAGACTCCATTCTTATTGTGTGAAGTTTACTGCAGGGAATACAATAAGAAAGGTGAATCACAAGGTTAAGCTTTACAATTTTGCTGTCAAACTAAGGCTGGTCACTGTTTCCTATCTTGAAATATTGAGGGAATAAACCCCCACTTCTCTCGACCTGGCCAAAAGCAACAGCATACTGTTTATCGTTTCGCATAGTGTTTCGAGGTGTAGGTGACACTTCTGTATCAATAATGTTAGCTCTTTGTTTGTGCCGAGGAATGACTACAATCAGTTTCATATCTGCTGGTGCTGGTCTGTTGATAATAATGATAATCTCCATTTATCTCGATCTTGATTAGATTTGATTTATTTGCAGTTACTGAGTTGTGTGGTAGTCATAGAGGCCTGTGATCATTGAACATGTGAAACAAGTATGTGGTTTAGTAGGATTGTTCATTCTATTTGTGTTTAATGGCTATCTTAGTTATTTTACAAATGGTACAATGTGGATGGGGTTTTACGCTTGAATCTGGACAGAAGAGTTGTACAAGAATTTGTAACGAAGTGTAAAATATGTTCCGCACACAAATATATTTGTTTATGTTTGTAAACAGCTGCTGTTATTTGAATACAAAAGTAAATAAAGACCTTAATGGAGTATATATATATATTACTATTTACATTATATATAAAATCGTTGGAATTATTGTATTCAATAGGTGTATAAAAATGAATGACCTTTTTCTAACTTGGCGAAGCACTCAGCCAGTGATGTTACTGCATGTTGTGGAACATTGAACACCATACGATCTGTGAAGGTTTCTTGTAAGGTGGCATCAGGAAACAAGCCTGACACAAAATGTTTGAGATGTTCTGAGGAAGCAGTCATCTCGCCACTTCGCAATTTTACCTCCAGTGTGTACCCCGCTCCATAGAGGTTCTTGAGGTGCTGTGTCGACCCTATACATCTGTGAATGCCGATAATATTAATAACAAACATTTGATTGTAACAAATGCTTCAAACATTTCTTGGCAAGTGTGATTGACTTTGTGACTAAGTGAGAAGACAATACGAGGTCTGTTCAAAAAGTACCGCGCTCTTTGTGTTTTTTCAAATGTATTTATTTATTCATAAATACATATTTTGTCCCCTTGAAAGTTATCCCTACCAGGTATTTTACACTTATGCCAATCCCTGAAACACTATAGTTAGTTTTTTGTCATCCTGTTCAGCTGCTCTTTTGATAACATCTTTATCTCCTCAACTGGGGCGTATCGTTGTCCTTTAATGGGTGTCTTCAGTTTCAGGAATATGAAAAAGGTCACAAGGGGCCAGGTCTGGGGAGTATGGCGGCTGATGTTCTTTTTGGCCAAAATTCGCGCACAAGCAACGACGTGTGAGCAGGGGCGTTATCATGGTGCAATAGCCATTTTTTTTCTTCCAGAAATCCGGGCGTTTCTGGCGGATTGTTTTGTGCAAACTGCACATCACTTGCAAGCAATATTCTTTATTGACCGTTCTACTTTGTGGAAGGAACTCATGATGCACCATGCCCCTCCAATCGAATAAAACTTTGAACAAAGCCTTCTAATTCGACCAAACTTGGCGCACCTATCAAATTTCAAAGTTCACAATACTTTTTGAACCGCCTCATACTTATTCAAGGGCTGCAACTCTGGTGTTTTATTATTTTTAAGCACTGGCTACATTAAAAATAAAATTTGCACATATTCAATAACTTGTCTTCAAAATTAACAGCATTTCATTGTTAAGTAAGAAAGATAGCTTCATTTAAAACTGTTTAACAATACACATATTACAAAAGGGTTTGCCAGTAGGCCTCTCTGACCTCCAGGATGGATGATTTCAATGTGGGAGAAAGTCAGAAAATAGTGCAATAGGCCAAGGAGCCACTAGGAAGCATTCATTAATTACTGAAGATGAACTATCTTAACTCAATGGATACTTGATTCATAAAGCTGTTGCTAAAACATCAAGAACCTTCTGCACTGCACCTTTTACAGTGGAGGATACAGCTCCCATGCAGTGACCTACTCAGATCTGTTGTGGCTATCTCCCTTAGAAAAAATGGAATTTTTTTTAACTTGGTTGAAAATGGAGGCAAGGCCTTGGAAACTATAGTCCCTTGATAACATAAAAAAGTGACAAGTGTCAATAAACCAACTACAAATACTTTTACAATTAATTTTGAGGTCACTGTTACTTAATTCCTACAAACATGCATAGCTTTATTCATATTACATTTTGTTATTTCTAGTATTAAGTTTATGTTATATTCTAGTGTTTTTAATACTGTAGGGTTGAATTTATTTGTAAATTTTCTTTTGTTTGGGGTATGTTACGTTTGCAGCAGATAGAAAATATTTTTGGGTATTGAGAGAGTTTGAGAACATGCGTTCATCCCAACTGTTGTGTGGTACTCATACTGTATTATTGATTGTTATTCTAGTGTCGTTTGTAGATTAGGTATGTTAGTAAGGACTCTCATAGAGTCAGCGACATATCCAGCAATTAGTCTTAGGACTTGGTTATGTATTAATTCTAGTTTATTGATATGTGATATAATAAAAGGGTTTCTGCACATTAAGTTAAATTTGGTTTGATATACATTTTATATGCTGCATTTAATGCTTCCCTTGAGTATTTCCAATATTTTCCTGCTGGTCTCTTGAGAGCAGATCATTTCTTGTTTTTTTTTTAGTAAAATACTTAACATAGTAGTTCCATGTTAATTTATTATGGAATATTATTCCCAAAAATTCAGCTTCATTTATTTCTAATAGGATTTGGTTGTTACATTGAATGTTAAGTTTTTTTTTTGTAACCAAGAGAGCATATTTGATAGTTACTTTGATGAATATTGATAGTCATTAAGTATTATATGTTCCAATGTTTTCGTTGTCTTAGCACTGTATTAGCTGCACTTTGGATTTTGGTTTTATATTGTGCTTTACTTGATATCCACATTATTAAATCATCTGCAGAGAGTAGAGTTTTCACTTTTGATACTTCTAATATTTCAGGTAACTCGTTAATGTAAACATTAAATAAGGTAATACTGAGTACTGCTCCTTAAGGTTTACCACAATGAAATTATTAGAAATTTGATATTATTGTGACTTTGTGGGTTCGTGAAATAAAAAGTGCAATTGCACCACTCAAAAATGTTCTTTATTTCCAACGAATTACAATGTGAACACTTGCCGATTACATAGAATTACGTAATGCACACAATTATAATTTCACCAGTTCGTCTGTCCACGTACACTGGGCGCTCCTCACACTGGTCGCCACGACTGACCCAACTCAACTGACGGTCTCATCTCCTGTATTGATCAATGGCTAAAAGTTTCTCGAGAATTCTTTTTTCATGGAGGGGGAAAACAATCTCAATGTTTCGCGCTCTTTCAGGCGGCAGGAGGAGGGGTAAACGAAGGTTCAGCCACCCCTGTGGTTTCCCCTCCCTCCACTCTGTCTCGCCTCTACAAGCGGTCCCCATGCCACACGCCTCCCTCCACCGGCCTTCAACTGATTTTATTGATCAGTACCGTAGAGTTTGCCGATTGGGTAACACTGCTCCCTCCTCAAGGCAGGTCGTCCCGAACAGCACCATCATTGAGGGCCAGGCGATCCAGGTGTACCACCAACATCTTTCCTCGGGGCACATTCTGGATGCGGTAGACCACGTACTTAATCCTCTGCACAAACCGGTACGGTCCTTGCAATTGCTGCTGAAGCTTCGGGCAGCGTTCCTTGCTCCAGGTAGGGCGGTACAACCACACCAGGTCACCTTGTTGGAAACCTTAGTTGTTGGCTTGCTTGTCGTATTGGGTCTTCATGTGGTCGCTCGCCTTCAGGATGTTCTGGCGAACCATCTCCTGCATGTCGTGGAGGTGGTCCACAAGATTCTCCGCACACATGGTCGCTGGCTGTTTCGCTTCCAGAGGCCAGGTCACAAGGGAGGCATAACTCTCGGCCGAACATTAAGCTGGCTGGCGTATTCCCCGTGGTGTCGTATGTTGACGAGTGATAGGCCAGCAAGAACAATGGCACCTTGACGTCCCAGTCTCGCTGATGGCTGGCCACGATCTTCCTCAGCTTTCCTCCAAGGTCTTGATGTACCTTTCGACCATGCCATCTGACTGGGGATGTAGAGGCATCGTGCGGGTCTTGTTCACCCTAAGCCTTTGTAGTACCACTTTCGTCAGTTTGGCCTCAAAATTGGGGCTCTAGTCACTGTGCAGCTCTAACGGCACCCAAAATCGGCAGAACACTTGCTCCACGAGGCAATCTGTGATTCTCTTTGCCTCTTTGTTGGGGATGGCATACACCCCCGGCCACTTGGTGATGTAGTCCACGTCCACCATGAGGTACTTGTTGCCTCGGTCGGACATTGGGAATGGTCCAGCCATGTCACAGCGATCCGTTCGAATGGCGCTCTGGCATTGTATAGCTGCATGCGACCCCGGCTCCTTGTTTGGGGCCTGCGACTCGGTGCACACACCTGAAATTGACGGCACCATTTCTTAGGGTCTGCTCGGAGCCTCAGGCAGTAGTAGCGCTGCCGTAGTTTGTCAATAATTCGGTTCGCTCTCAGGTGTTCTCCTGAAGTACCGGCGTGCAGTTCCTCCAAGACTTCCAGGGCTTTACTCCGGGGAAGGACCAAATATCTCTGCGTGTTCCCCTCTGGTGATTCCCATACCCGGAAGAGCATGCCCTCTCTAGTCCTCAACGAGTACCATTTGGCCCAGCACGACTTGTAGGTGGTGCTCCCTATACGATGCCCTCCCAGGATGGCCTGGTCCCTGCCTCCCCTTCCCTCCAGATTGGCCCCAAATCTGCGTCCGCCAGATGCTCCCTACTCAGGGCTGCGCTATTCAAGCCATCGGCAGGTACTGCCGTGACAACTCGGATTGCTGCGACACGCTCCTTCTCTTCTACTCTAGTGCACTGGACGCACTCGTCTGGAAAGGGTCTTCACGACATAGCGTCTTCGTTACCGTGGCTGCTCGCTTTGCGATGTTCCGAGGTGAAGTCATACTCCTGAAGCCTCTGGACCCAACATGCTGTCTGGCCTTCCAGGTTCTTAAAGCTCAATAGCCAGGTTAGGGCGGAATGGTCAGTCGTCAGGTGGAATGGCTGATCGTACTGGTAGTTGTGGATGTGCTCCAAAGTCTTTACTACCGCCAGTAACCGCATTGGGTGACGCAGTATTTCTTCTCTGCCTTGGATAGCGTCTTGCTGTAGTAGGCCATCACCCACTCATGGCCGTCCTGGATCTGCGATAGGACGCTTCCAATGCAATGGTCGCTGGCATCGGTGTCAGCTATCATGGTGCCCCCTAATTGTGGAAATCCCAGAATAGGAGCACTGCAAAGTGTCTTCTTCAGGTGCTGGAGAGCGTCTTCGGCATCCTCCGTCCAAACATAAGGCCGGTGTTCCTCTGTCAGGCGGGTAAGGGGTTTGCCGATGTTGGAAAACCCCTTTATGAAGCGTCGGTGGTAACTGTACAGCCCCAGGAAGCTGCGGAACTCTTTGCTGTCCTTTGGGCGAGGCCAATCTCTCACAGCTTGTGTCTTCTCCGGGTCTGTGGCCACTCCAGTTGCTGAGATTATGTGGCCCAAGTAGTTCACTTCCTTGCGGAAGAGCTGGCACTTCTTCGCCATCAGCTTCAGGTTGGTCGCCTGCCGTCGTTTTAGCACCTTACTCAGATTCTCGAGATGGTCTTACAAAGTTTTACCGACGATAACGTTGTCGTCCAGGTATAGCAGGCAAGCGTCATTAGTTAGGCTTCTCATCACTGAATCCTTAAGGCGTTGGAAGGTAATTGGTGCGATGCTGAGCACAATGGGCGCAACTGTGAACTGGCAGAGCACTTGGCCTGTCAAGAATGTGGTCTTCTCCTTGTCTCTCTGGTCTAGAGCCACCTGCCAGTAGCCCCACTTCAGATCCAGGGTCGAGAACCACTGACCACCAGCTAGCGTGTCCATGGTGCCATCAATCCGGGGTAAGGGGAAACAGTCCTCCCGGGAGACAGCATTCAACCTCCTGTAGTCTACGCAGCAGCATAGCTCGCCGTTCTTCTTTGTCACCAAGATTACAGTGGAACACCAAGGGCTGTCTGACTCTTCAATCACTCCCCTGGATCTCATGTGCTCCAACAAGTCTCGTACCACCCCTTGTTTCGCCATGGAACAGGTCTAGGTGGTTGCCGAATAGGCCGGGCGTCTCCGGTGTCGATGCGGTGAAGCACTTTGTCCGTGCGGCCGTAGTCACTGTTACCTTAGCTGAAGACACAATGGTATCGTCTCAGCAGTTGCCCTACCTTCTCCAGCTGTTCTGCAGTCAGGTGGTCGGCCGTCCTCACCAGTAAGCCTTCTAGCCGGGGCCCCAGGTGTTGCATCGGCACCGGGTCCTCGGTCTTTTCGATTGCTGCCACGCTGACCACGGGCTCCCACGTACCCAACTCCGTCCCAGACTGGACGTCGTGATCGATTTCCGTTTGATTTTGAAGTCTCACAGGCACTTCCTCTGGGTGCGGCAACACTGCCCTGGCTACACATAGTTCGTGTACAGGCGTCTTGTGCTCCAGCATAATGTTCTTGGTTCTCTGGATTTCCAGTCGCGCCGTCACCACCCCCTCGCTCCTCGCGGGGAGAACCACGTCTTCCATCAAGACGACCCTGTAGATTCCAAGGCACTCTTCGGGTTGACGGAGTATAACATCTTCTCCGTTGAGCCGAAGGACCTTCCTGCCGACGTCGACAATTGCCTCGTAGCTCCTGAAGGCATTCAATTCCAGAAACACATCCTCAGCCACCTTCAAGACGAACACACACAGACACAGGGCACTCTGTTCCAAGGTCAGCTTTAGCAGGCCCTCCTTCTCCACAGGCAAGGTGTCACCCAATGCCGTCATCAGCTGGTATGGTTGGCTCGGCTTGCTGGATGGCAAACCCTTGACTATGTCGGGTCTCTTGACGACCACGGCTGCTCCGGTATCCACCAGCACGCGGCACGGCTTTCCTCTCACCCCACAATCCGCGATAAGGCTGTCATCCATCCGCTGGCTGACAGCGCGCAGTGCCACTCGAGGGCATGATGGGGATGGTGCCGACTTGTTCCTCGCCATGACGGCCCTTACTCGTTACCCGGCTGCTCTTTCTGGTGTGGGCAGTCTCTCTCCAGTTTTTCCGGCTGTTCAGATCCCCAACACGGGCCACTGGGTCTTCGCCGGCGTCGGGCTGGTCTTCTGTCTCCGGTATAGCGGACACTCCTCGTTCACGACGTCGGGGTAGCCGTCACCTTGGCCGCCCCCATCCTCAATGCTGCCGACAGCGCCTCGTGAATGATTGTGTAGTCGCCGAGCATTAAGCCCCATTGTATCTTGGTGTCTTGTAATCCGTCGACAAAGGCGTAGGTGGCTACCCGGTAAACGCACTCCGGCGGAAGGTCAACCAAGGCCTTGCTAGCCAGCTGCTTAATCGCCAGGGCGAAATCCTGAAACGTCTCCCCTGGCTGTTGCGAGCTTGTTTTCAGCTGACTGCGGTAGGCTGCGGCTAGGCGGTGGTTCCCGAAACGGTTCTCCAGGGCCTCCCAAATATCCTTGGGAGCCACCGCTGTCTGGACCGCGTTTAGGACTTCCGCGGCCTCTTCCTCCGGTGACCAATTGTTATGCCTGGCCGCCGTGTCGAACTGGCGGTGGAAGACTTCGAACGCTGACGCGCCGTCGTATTTAGGAGGTTTGACGCGCGCAGAAGTTGTGTCGCGGCCCGGCGATTTGGCCTTCAAATCCTTCAACCTCCTGCCAACGACGGCTTCCACCATGGCATTCAGGGATTTGACGCTGCTGTCGGCCTTTCCTTCCAGGTCATTAACGTGGCTCGTCAGGTCTTCCGGTGCACTCGTCCACTTGACCCATACGCTGGTGAACTGCTCTTCAAACTTTGCAGCGAGGGCCTCGTTTGCCGCTTTCATCTCCGTAGTCAATTAGGTCATCTTCTCGGCCAGGCTATCGTTCGCCGTTCTTATTTCCTTCAGTTCCGCTGCAAAGTTGTTATTTGCAGTCTCCAGCTTCACGGCCAGGTTGTTATTTGCCGCTTCTGCTTTTGCAGGGAGATTTTCATTTGCCGTCTGCATTTCCTTCAACTCGGTGGTAACGTTGTCGTTGGCTATCTTTGTTTCTTCTATTTTGTGTAGAATCTTTTCCAGTGCCGATTCCATGGCCGTTATCCCACTCCTGACACCAGTTGTGACTTTGTGGGTTCGTAGAATTAATAGTCCAAGTTGCAGAAATACAAATAGTTCTTTATCTGCACCGAATTAGAGTTGGTACACTTACAAATCACAGCAGGATGACGTATCACACACAATTACGCAACATTCACAATTACGTAACACTCGCTATTAGGCACGTTACCTTACAACCCTCTCTAGTGCTGACTAAGAACTACTCTGATACACGTACGCAATCTTCCAGTCCGTTCACTAGCACTGCGCTCTTCACTGCTACTCGCTAGGAACTAACTCTCCTCCAGCCCAGCGCGTCGCTTATATATGCACCAACTAGCCAATCCAGAAGCTTCGGCGCTAGATAAAACATCTTGGTTTTTCCAGAAGTCAGGGGGAGAGGAAAGGGACGGTCCAATAACTTGTGGTAGCTTTCCCCCACCCCCTCAGCGAGCGCCACACGGACATATGGGTAGGCGTGGTCTGAATGCTTTGTGTCCCCCATCCAGTCGCCAGGTGGTCGTGTCTTCCGATAATTAGGTGACAATATGAAATCTTTAATCCAATTCAACATGCTGTTTTAAACCGCTCTGTTGTGGAGTTTCAATAGTGAATTGTTTCTCCATATAGAATGATTTGCTGAAGATGCCCCCAGAGGCCTACGGATATAGGTAAGGGAATTGGCGATCCGGGGCTCCTGAGCCACCCTGACACCCTGGATGTGGGTTCCTCTTATTGGTGAGGGGTCACCGTGTAGGCCGTGCGTGGAGACCCGCGTCGGTGGAAATGTTTGTCCTCGTGGTTGAGGGATGCGCATCTGAGCTCGTTCCAGGGTTCTTCTGAATTCGGGGAGGGTACGCATTTCCGATACACTACTTTGGTTTCTGCAACACCTAAATTGGGGGTTAGGGACTAACCCGCCCCTAATCTATAGGCCCGGACTAGACACTGTACCGAACTCCAGGGTGAGTGAGACGACCATCCCGGTATAACCCCTTTGTAGCCCTGTCATCCGAGTGGGATGACTCCTTGTTGGGCTCCGTAGTGGGTAGGGAGCACTGGGGAATGAAACCTATTCCATTTAGTATGGTAAATAAACATTTTAATAAAAATATTAAAAGTGCAAGTGGTATAATTAACAACAATGTAAAAGAAGTAGTTGAGTGTGGTCCTTGCTACTTAGTAATTAAAAGAACAGAGGAAGGCAGGAATTTTTCAATGGTTAATCCGTTTTTAATTCAGAAGAGTCTTGACAACATGGCTGGTGAGGTAACATCCTGTAAAAAATCTAGGAAAGACACCCTGCTGGTGGAAGTAACTACAACATCCTGGACAGCTTAGATAAAGCGAGCCAGCATGCTGGGTAGTTGTCCTGTCAAAGTGGAGTTGCATAGGACCCTGAATTCCTCGCGCGGTGTTATAAACACTAGTGCGTTGGATGGTATGTCCAACGAGGATATTCAGGAGAACCTTCAGGAACAAAGCATTACAGCAGTCTATCGTGTGCAACGGAGAGAGCGAAGGGATATGGTCCCTACTCGTACGCTGTCCTTGACCTCTGGTCGGGTAGATCTCCCCCAAAGGATAAAGGCAGGATAAGAAGTAATTGAGGTTGGACCATATATTCCTAACCCTCTGAGACGCTACAAATGTCAGCGGTTCGGTCACACTAGTGACTTCTGTAAAGGTGTACCTACATGTGTCAACTGTGGAGACGTCATCCATGAAAATGCATGTACAACACCTCCACCATGCGTTAACTGTAGTGTTGAACATCCATGTAGTTCACGAGAATGCCCCCGTTATATTGAAGAGCGAACTACTCAGGAGATCTCGGTTAAAGAGAAGATATCCTTTTCGAAAGCCCGGAAACTTCTTCGTATCCACAAGCCCTCTGTAACTAGTTCCCGTACCTACAGCTCCGTCTCGGCTACCCCATCACTAAAACGGGAAGCTGATACTCAAACATGCAATATGAACTATATCAGGGAAAGTTCTAGTGCCTAGGTCGCAACCAAAAGCATCGCCAACAACACGCATAGCTCCGTCCACACCACCTAAGATTACTGCAAATAAGAACACCTCAGTTAGGTCGCCTGACAAACCATCGACATCTAGCAACAGGACCAAATTGCCCGTAATGTACCAAGCACCAGAAATAAAGTTTAAGACCCAGTATGACAGAACTGCCTTTCGAAAGGGAAGCGCAAAGCCTACTCCCGAAAAGACGAAGGGAAAAAGAAGTCCAAGAGCATCTCCTCTGAATCTTTGGAGTCATCATCTGTGGAGGACTCAGACCGGCGACAGTCACCTTCGTCGGTCGTAGTTTCTAATCGGTTCGAGCCACTCGAACCGAAAGTTGCAGAAGGAAAACAGTCCTGTTCTTTAGAAGATACGGAGCAGGAAATACCTGATCATGCTGCTACATCGGCTGCAAAGAAAATGCAGAATAAACCTGCAGAAACCAACCCAATAAAAATAACAAGGGAAAATTATTCCAACCACCGCTAAAATCTACGTAATGTGCGTATTTATTTGACATCATATCCAATTACTGTTGCCATTGCTATCCTACAATAGAACGTACGAGGTTTAAGAGCACAATAACCAGAGCTCGATCTTTGCTCAATGAGCATGACACCTTGTTCATATGCTTACAAGAGACTAGGCTACGACCACAAGACAGTATTTAATAGCAGACGCTATTTAATTTTGAGGTGTGATATTGAAAAAGAAGAGGGCATTCCTGCTCACGGGGGCACTATGGAGCTCCTCAGGGATGACATATTTGTACATCCGATACAGCTAGAATCTGATATCCAATCTGTAGCTGTGCGGATTAAGCTGCCATCAATCGAGTTTTGCATTTGCAATGTATACCTACCTCCATGTGAAGACCTCTCGTTAACTGACCTTGAAGATCTGGTTTCCCAAATATCAACACCGTTTCTCATAGTGGGAGATGCAAATGCCCATCGCCCTTTTTGGGGCTCAAAACGGGCTTGTTCGAGAGGCAATCTCGTTGCAAAATTCATGGAGAGCAATAAAGTGGTACTCATGAACACCAGAGAGCCTACGTTCCTTTCAGAGTCCTTTAGCAGCTATCGCCACATTGATTTGGCAGTGTGTTCATCCCCGTTAGCAGTTTCATTGCAATGGAATGTCATCTCTGATTTACATTCCAGCGACCACTTCCCATGTGTTCTTAGTCTCTTAGCACAAGACCTGTCTCCCTCAGGTATGCCTAGATGACACTTTGATCGTGCCAGCTGGAACCTTTACACCCAGTTGGCTTCTTTTAATTACAACGAGAACGATTCTGTGAATGATTTGGTTGATCTCACAGAGAAAATTATTTCCGCCGCCGAATAGTCTATTCCACATTCGACCTCACACCCCAGTAGATTTCCTGTCCCATGGTGGACGAAAGACTGCCGGAATGCTGTTGGTGCTCGTAGACGAGCTCTAAGGGTATTCCAACGACACCCTACTCTAAGTAATGTAATTGAGTACAAGAAAGCGCGTGCAAAATCTAGGCAAATAATTAAGGATAGCAAAAAGACCTCATGGAATAAGTTTGTATCATCTTTTAACAGACGTAAACCTTCTTCTGTTGTATGGGATAAGTTAAGTTGCGTGGCCGGAAAATCGACTCACTTGCCAATCGCTGGTATGAAAACATCTGCAGGAGTTGTTGTTGATCCGTTTGACGTGGCTAACATCTTCGGCTGTGTCTAGCTCAAATAATTGTGCTCCTGAGTTCATATTAATTAAGAATCAGGTAGAATCCCACGGTTTCGTGTTTAGTTCCAGAAACCTTAAAGAATATAACCGCCTCTTCACCTTGGCAGAGTTAGAACAGGCTCTTTCATCATCGCGACTGACAGCACCAGGACCGGACGGAATCCACGTTCAAATGTTACAACATCTCTCACTTGAAGATAAGGCATTCCTGCTTGAGGTCCATAACCGTGTTTGGGTTGATGCCACGTTTCCTAACAAGTGGCGAGAAGCCACCATTATACCTATATTGAAAGCTGGGAAGGACCCTCAGCCCCCTTCTAGCTACCGTCCTATTTCCTTCCCAGTTGCGTGTGCAAGGTGATGAAGCGCATGATAAATGAGCGGTTGGTATGGTGGCTGGAGACGCACAACCTGCTGAGTAATATCCAGTGTGGTATTCAACGACGCCGTTCAACAGTGGATGATCTTGTGTCCATGTCGACACAGATTATGAACGGATGTCTTAAAAACTTCCAAACCGTCGGAATATTTTTGACCTTGAAAAGGCTTATGATACGTGGTGGCAGGCAGGGTTGCTACGCACTCTGCACACCTGGAACATACGTCGACGCCCACCACTCTTCCTTCAGGAAATCTTGAAAGACCGCGTTGCGTTTTCCGAGTAACGTTTGGCTCGGTTTTCGAATCCTTTTGTTCATGAGAACGGTGTACCACAGGGTTCGGTACTAAGTGTTACGTTGTTTGCTAATGCGATTAATTCTATCTCGAAGTGTGTACCTCCGGGGCTCTCGTCATGCCTAATTGTAGACGACTTTGCCGTCTACTGTATATCTCAGCGCACGCCGTTTTTAGAGCGTCGTCTTCAGACCACCTTAGACAACCTTAAGAATTGGAGTTAAAGGACGGCTTCCGAATCTCCGCTGAGAAAATTATCTGTTAACTTCTGGCGCTGTCAGGGACGACTACCTCCAAGGCTCCATTTAGACCCTAATGAAATACCTCATGTAGATGAGACGAGGTTTCTTGGATTAATAGTTGATAGAAAACTTAGTTGGCAGTTGCATAAAGAACAACCGATATTTAAATATATTGCGGGTACTAAGTGGAAAATCGTGGGGAGCCGATCGTACAGTGTTATTGCGACTTTATCGCGCACTCATCCGTTGCAAATTAGATTATGGTAGTATCCTTTATGCCTCAGCACGACCATCTGTGCTGGAAAGATTAGACACAGTCCATAATTGTGGCGTACGTATAGCAGTTGGGGCATTTCCAACGAGGCGAGTTATAAGCCTGTATGCTGAGTCTGCAGAGCCTCCTCTGCAGTACAGGCGCAACATGTTATTAGCAAATTATGGCTGTGGACTTAATTGCATGCCCACACATCCAACGTTTACGCCGTTCTTTAAGACTTTAATAGACGCCCGTTATAGGATCACTGCTATTAAAATAAAGCCACCTGGTTTTCGATTCCGGGAGCTCCTTAGACAGCTTGATACTGAAATACCGAAGATGTATCCTAGGGGGAGAGGACATACCCTCCTTGGTTGTGCAGAGCGTCCCACGTAGATCTGGGCATTACTAAATATGATAAATCTACCATGTCTATGTCTAGTATACGCACATGTTTTTTTAGAAATTTTATCGCGATATGATGACCATTTTATAATTTATACTGATAGCTCCAAGAGCTCATATGGTGTTGGTTGTGCTTATGTGTGTTGAACCGAACCGTATACATTCGGATTCCACACTGGCACTTCCATTTTTACTGCAGAGCTTTATGCAATAATCCGGGCCATTTTACACGTACGTCGACGATAGTTGGGGGAATGCTTAATCCTGAGTGATTCCCTCAGTGCACTTCAAAGCCTGTGGCAGCTGTACAACTACCACCCAATTTTGCAGCGTATCCAGGATGACCTCCAGGTTTTACACGCTTCTGGCTTTAGCGTGGTGTGTGTATGGATCCCTGGTCACGTAGGCTTGCGGGGGAATGAAATGGATTCAGCAGCCAAGACGGCTACCATGAAGCCCAGGGTTCGAATACCATCTGTGACATTAGAAAATTTTAGGGCTTTAATGCGGAAAGCTGTGCATACCTGCTGGCAGGAAGAGTGGCCTGCTTTCGGCAATAATAATCTTAGATCTGAGAAAGAACTTCGGATTCCCTGGGTTACCTCCTGTGGTTCATCTCGTCGCGAGTAGGTTAGTTAGGCTCGGATGCGTAATGGGCACTGCTTTTTTTACTCATAGTTTTCTTTCAAAAGGAGCCTGCTCCGCTGTGTCCGTTTTGCAATGAAGCGTTATCTGTCCGACACGTGCTGCTATAGTGTTTTTGACTAGCACACCTTGGGACGTCTCTGCAGCTGCCGGCCAACTTTGCAGAAATGATAGCGGATGATAACAAAGTAGTGGGGACGGTTTTTAGGATCTTTTCAATGTTAGATTTTAGAATCTAGCGAAGGGAATTTTTTGCAATTTAAATTTGTATTTCTTTGTATTTTGTTACGTGCATGTATTTTTGTAAGTTTATTTACACTTTTATACAATTTTAGAAACATTTATGTCTGGCTTTTGCCATGAATAATTCTTTAAAGGGCGCTGATAACCTCTGCAGTTCAGCACCCTTATACACATCATCATCATCACCATCACCACCACCACCACCACCGCCACCACCACCACCACCACCACCACCACCACCACCACCACCATCATCATCATCATCATCATCATCATCATCATCATCATCATCATCATCATCATCATCATCATCATCATCATCATCATCATCATCATCATCATCATCATCATCATCATCATCATCATCATCATCATCATCATCATCATCATCATCATCATCATCATCATCATCATCATCATCATCATCATCATCATCATCATCATCATCATCATCATCATCAGCAGCAGCAGCAGCAGCAGCAGCATCATCATCATCATCAGGCGTGAAGATAAATATAAACTGCAAAAAGTCTTCTCTTTTACTGAAATCTTTATATCTTCACTGAATTGTAAAAGTAAAACATGGACTTTTGTGTGCTGTTAGCGCTAAACACATAACTGATCCAATATTCTACAAGCAGACGTAAATGCTGAGAGACACTGATATGATATTTAGACGCCATTTTATCAGGAATTGGCAAAAGATGAGAAGTCATATGGTTAGTTTCAACAAGATTTTGCTACTGCCCATACAGCACAGGAATCCTAAATAAAATATGGGACGTGTTTGAAGATAGAGTGATTAGTGCTTGTGTGGAGTGAACTATGAATGGCAAGACTAACACGGAGCTGGAATGTCCAATCAAAATAGTAGCACACTGAGTGGAATTTGTGCAATGAAGAGAGGAAGCATGAGTATATTTGAATGTTTCTTTACTTAGCACACATGAATACCAACCTGAGTTCTCCTTTCACCATAATTCCAACACGAGAACACAATGCATCTGCTTCCTCCATGGAGTGTGTTGATAAAATGGTAGCTCGTCTTCCCTGTAACATTTCCAAGAACCAAGTCACTTCACTTCTTTAATAAAAAGACCAACCAGTTACACTTAAATACTGTGACACACTGATGTGGGAGTTATATAGGAGTGGAAAACAGTAATAGAGGAAGGAGGAAAGACCCAATGAAGGTCCCACGGATTCGGAGCAAACATACAATCTGATCAAGGGAAGTCTTTGCTCTTAGGGCATCCCTATATGATAAATTAATATTTATCTTTTTGATGCAGAGCTACATGTAAGATTATTGGAACTCAAGATGCTAAACACGTAAGCAGACTACTCATGAGTATAAACAGTGCAAATGCTATCACCAAATACACACAGCCTTCTGAAGGTTTCTCCAATTCAAATATTCTGGAAATCTGTTTAAAAAACCACTGCTCTTTTAATGTCATTAGTGAGTGAGTTACCGAGTATGTTTCTCCAAGACATAAAAGGGTTGCCCCTTCCTGACAATTCACAGAGGGAGTGTTGGGCTAAAATATTCAATATTATAAGTTGGTCTTGAATGACACATTTCCAGGTCTCCATCCGGTTGCTCTTAACAATTGAGCAGCCCCTCAAAATCCAACCTCTGCGGTCCTCGTCCCGAGGGGTGGGCAACAGGAAGTAGGGGACTGACTGATGGGGTGATGTACGGTGGGGACTTAGTGTACCCCACGACCGCTACGGCTGCCGAGAAGGCCCATCAGTAACCCCGAAAACTGGCAGAAGAGGCTCTGGTATTCTCCCCCAGGGACCTACTACGGTAGGTACGGGATTGGCGAACCCGGGGTCCCTAGCCACTCACCCTCATTTCATCCCCCTCACCTCCATCAACTGTGCCACGCTGTGCTACTGCTAATCAGTATGCATCACCTTCTTCCCCTTCTAGTTTACTATTATGATTATTAGTACGTAAGGTCTTAGGTTTATAACTCCTGTCTCACCAGCAGGGATCTTTCCTATCTCCGTGGTTCTGTCCCACGGTTTTCAGCGCGGCTTCCGACATGTGTGCTCTCCGGAGGTCTCAAAAGTGAAGGTTGAGCGGACCCTTCGCACTGCCCCTATGTGTAGCCTTAGGTGCGGAGCCCGTCCACACCGTCAAGTACACCCACGTAGCTCCTTGAGGGCCCGGTCTGTGGTAATCTCCCGACGGCCGCGTTTTGCCGTTGGGTTAGTATCACGGACCGGACGTGTTACCGCTGACGGAACCCCGGTGTAATCAACCACAAGTCCCCTGAATCCGCGTGTGCCTATTACACGCATGCGCGGCCTAAAGTGGGGAGCCACAGGCGGTTATTCCTGTGGTAGGGGCATAAAGCCGGGGTGTGCGTGGTGAACGGTTTACCCATACGGACAAGCAGTGGATATTGAAGGGTAGCTTTTCTGAGGTACAAATGAGATCGGTCATGGGTGAGGTCCCCATGACGGCACAGACCGTGAAGATTCGGTGTCTTTTTTCTTTAACCCCCGGATGGCAGGCTGACGCCGACGGTTCCGGATGGGGGTCCTATTCAAAATGCATCCGCGCAAAACCTCATTCACCGACCCTTTTATAGTGATGACCTTGGCATGCGATGGAAAAACGTTTAAGGATATTAGCCCATTCTACATTAAGCGAGAATTAGATAAGATCAGTGGCCCTGTCAAAAACGCTACGCGTCTCAGAGACGGCAACCTACTATTAGAGACTACAACTGCAGAGCAATCTAAAAAACTGCAAAAGGCGACTTTGTTGGGCTCCTACCCGATCCGGGTAGCCCCACACAAAACTCTTAACACCTGCAGAGGAGTAGTCACCACCTCCAGTTTAGATGGTCTAGCAAATGAAGAGATAGTAAGTTGCCTCTCTGACCAACTTGTCTGTCAGGCGTACCGGCTTACCCGAAAGCAAGATGGCAAGGAATACCCCTTACGTACGGTTTTTCTTACTTTCGCCGGGACTAAGTTACCCGAGTACATCTATTGCGGCTATGAGCGTGCGAGCGTCCGCCAGTATGTCCCGAACCCCATGCGCTGCTTCCAATGTCAGCGGTTCGGACATTCTAAGGTCACATGTACCAATCCTGCTCTTTGTGAGCAATGTGGCCTAGCGAAACACGACGACCCAAACTGCAGTCGAACACCTTGCTGCGTGAACTGTGGCGGTAGTCATCCATCCAGCTCGCGACAGTGTCCAAGATTCATGGACGAAAAAAGCATTCAGGAGCTACGTGTCAAAGAACGCCTGACTTTTCCAGAGGCACGACGGCGCTTTGAACAACTGAAGCCTGCTACCACTACTACTGGATATGCATTAGCAGCTCGCCGTACTCCCAACACCACTGTTGCTGTTCAACACGTCCCTGTCTCCCACGCCTCCACGCAGACTGACTTTCTAGCCGTTAAACCCACGTCTCAGACTGCTTGTATAACCACCAGCACAGCCTCCGTTACAGCCGTACAGACTTCAGCTACCAAGCCATCACCGAGTAACAACAATCCAGAAGTAATAGTGAAAAACCGGTCCCGGCCACAACATAGATCGCGAAGTCGCTCGCCTTCGATTAGATCCCGGTCTCGTTCTACGAGCCGTAGGAGTTCTGACTCCCGAACATCAGCGGAGTCACAGGAGGCCAACGATTTTCGAGTCGTAGGGCCCAAGTCAGCCAAGGTCAAGAAAAAAGTTAAAACGGCCCGTTAAAAATTCTTCATGGAAATAATCCAGTGGAATGTCAATGGCTTTCGAGCTCGTGCTCAAGACCTACAACATTTAGTTTCTCAACGGTCACCATCAATTTGCCTCCAGGAAACCCACTTACATCCCAATAACTCGTTACACCTTCACTCTTTCTCTGCATTTAGAAGCGACTCTCTTGCAGGCATGCGTGCAAGCGGTGGCGTTGCTACCTTAGTGGCGCCTAACATCTCAGCCGCCAACGTTCCTCTCACCACACCATTACAAGCTGTGGCCGTTCGGATACAGCTGGAGAGCATCAGTTTTACCATCTGTAATATGTACCTGCCGCCGCTCAGTATAGTTCCAGAGCGTGATCTTCTAGCTCTATTGGCTCAGCTCCCCTCACCACTACTCCTTGTGGGAGATTTGAATGCCAAGCACACGCTCTGGGGATCAGACACAGATGACGCCCGTGGATGCCTCCTCGTAGACGTCTTCGATAAGTCTGACCTGCTTCTGCTAAATACTGGTGACCCGACATTCCTATCATCCGCTTATGGTACACATTCAGTACTAGACCTTTCTTTTTGCAGTCCGTCATTAGTACCACTACTTGAGTGGTCAGTACTTTCCGACCTCTTCGGCAGTGATCATTACCCCATTAACATTCATTTTTCTGGCCGCCAATGTGTACCTTCTCGACATCCTCGCTGGATTATTTCCAAAGCTAACTGGGGAAAATTCCAATCCCTCATACACCTCATCGACCATGGTTTCGACACCATTGACGAAATGGTCGAATATTTTACTTGCTCGATCCTGCTCGCAGCAGAATCCAGCATTCCTCGAGGCTCACCTACACCACGTCGTATTCCTGTTCCGTGGTGGTCCGAGGAATGTAGTTTGGCTGTCAAAGCACGCAAACGTGCTTTGCGCATTTTTCAGCGGCAACCGACGGAAGCGAACTTCGTCGCCTTCAAACGTTATCGCGCTAGGGCACGCTTTATACTGCGCAACGCAAAGCGTAAATCTTGGGAAGCATTTGTGTCTTCGCATTCCCGGCGCAGCTCTACCCAACAAGTATGGTCAGCTGTTCGGCGGATGTATGGCAAGTATCGCCGGACGGTAATTCCCGGCCTCGCCATAAACGGTTCCATGTGCACCACCGAGCAGGACATAGCTGAAGCCCTAGCTACCTCTTTTGCTGCCACGAGCCAAACTGCCCGCTATGACGCTCTCTTCCTGCCTATCAAGGAAAAGGCGGAGCGGGTACCACTGAATTTTAATAGTGACTGCACCGAGCCGTACAACCAACCCTTTACCGCTGCCGAGCTCGCCCATTCTCTAGCCTTAGCAAAGGATTCTTCTCCAGGTCCCGATGACGTACACCGGCAGATGCTACTACATCTTCCATCTGAGGCGCTATGTTTCCTATTAAACATCTATAACCGCATTTGGCATGAGCGGGTTTTCCCTTCCTCCTGGCGAGAGGGTATTGTCATCCCCATCCCTCGACCCGGAAAGGACCGCACACTTCCATCTAGCTATCGCCCCATTTGCTTGACGAGTGTCATCTGTAAGACCTTCGAGCGGATGATAAACGCTCGGTTAAATTGGTGGCTAGAAAAACATAACCATCTGTCCAACTTGCAATGCGGTTTTCGTCGCCATCGCTCAAGTGTCGACAATCTAACACGCCTTGAGGGGTATATTTCCGATGCATTTCTACTGAAACAGCACGCCGTGGGTGTGTTCCTCGACCTGGAGAAGGCCTATGACACCACTTGGCGATACGGCATACTCCGTAACCTTCATAGTTACGGTATGCGTGGTCATCTACCCGAGTTTTTATGCAATTTTTTAAAACTTCGCCGTTTTCGGGTTCGCATAGGAAACACGATATCACGGGAGCGGATACAGGAGAACGGTGTACCTCAAGGGTCGATTTTGAGCGTCACCCTTTTCGCCGTAGCGATTAACGGCATCACTAGTGCCGTTCGAAGTGGAATTCCATCATCCCTCTATGTTGACGACTTCGCTATCTACTATAGGTCTGCCAACATAGATCACATTGAGCGCCAACTGCAGCTGACCATTACCCAGCTGGCAGCTTGGGCGCTTCAAACCGGCTTCCGCTTTTCAGCTGCGAAGACGCAGTGTATCCACTTTCACCGCCTGCGAGGTATTCACCCGCCTCCTGATCTTTATTTGAACGGCACACCCCTGCCATTTGTCTCGCACCTGAAGTTTTTGGGCCTCTACTTGGACCGACAACTAAATTGGGAGCACCACATTCGTCACCTTCGAGCCTCTTGCGATCGTTCTCTTCGGGTGCTGAAGGTATTATCTGGAGCATCTTGGGGGGGCGATCGCACGGTAATGTTGAGGCTGTACCGCTCTCTGGTTCGGTCCAAGCTGGACAATGGCAGTTTTATTTATGGCGCAGCGACCGCCTCTAAACTTCGCCTTTTAGACACCGTGCATCATACTGGCATCCGCCTTGCCACAGGAGCTTTCCGCACCAGTCGAGTCGACTGCCTGTATGCAGACTCAGGCGAACCTCCACTCCATATTCGTCGCTCGCTGTTACTCTGCTCATACGTTTCGAAGTTGGCAAGTCATACCAATCATCCTTGTTTTAAACCAGTTCTGTGTCCAGATTTAGTCCACCGTTATATGCGCCCTGGTTCTCGGACTCGCCCTGTGGGAATAAGATTTCGGGATCTCCTACATTCCCATGGCCTCCGAATGCCTCGCGTTGAGAGGTCGTCCATCTGCCCTCATCCTGCATGGCAGCTCAATCGTGCGCAGTTCGATCTAACACTTTCAAGCAACACTAGACTCGCTACCCCACATTCGGTGTTCCAACATCTTTTTGCCGAATTACTGGGCCGTTACCCTAACTATGTTCCGGTCTTTACAGACGGTTCTCAGTTAGGTAACGCTACGGGTTGCGCATTTTTCATTAACGGTGAGGCCCATAAATTTAGACTTCTGGACTCCACTTCGGTCTTCTCAGCAGAGCTGTATGCCATCTTTTATTTGCTCCTTTTTATTTGCAAGTTAGCTCCTGGCTCTTTTATGGTCTGCACTGACAGCCTGAGTGCGCTTCAGGCCTTGCAACAGCACACTGCCACTCACACACTTGTTTTAAAGATACAGGCCCAGATCTCGCAGATGCTCGGTAGCGGATACCATTTCGTTTTTACTTGGACCCCAGGCCATGTTGGGATTTCCGGGAACGAGGAGGCGGACGCGGCTGCTAAGTCCGCTTGCCATTTGCCCCGGAGTTTAACAACTAAGGTGCCGTACCAGGATGTGCAAAGTTTTTTCCGTCGCCAACTTCTATCTGTTTGGCAGCAATCCTGGACAGCTTTGGAAGGCACACAACTCCGGGCGATAAAGGAGAGTGTACAACCCTGGCCAACTTCCTGCAGGGATAACCGGCGGGCCGAGGTGATACTCACCCGGCTCAGAATTGGGCACACACGTGCGACGCATGGTTATCTATTAAGAGGGGAACCGGCCCCTGTGTGTGCTCCGTGTGCAGTACCTCTCACTGTGCGGCATATATTGCTGGATTGCCCGCAGTACACCCTCGTTCGCCAGTCTTTGGGCCTAAGAGCTAACTTGCACGGTATTTTAGGGAACGACCCAGTGGCCGTCGATAAGGTTCTGCGGTTCGTTTTTAAAATAGGTTTTAGCAAACAAGTATAACTTGTATTTTATATTGATTAAATTTAGAGATTTTAAATTATAAGTTTTAGATGGTTTTTACGTCGTTTTAACAAGTTGAGTGATTTTATTACATTTTACCTTTTAAGCTATTTTTTTTTATAGCTTTTAGGTTTTAATGTTGACTTGGGGCCCAAATGACCTGGTTGTCGACGGGCCCTTAAACTCCACACACTCACTCACTCACTAACAATTGAGCAACAATAGACGTATTTAAGGGGGACTCCAGGCGGTCTGGACCCCCCGCCAAATGAATCATCATTTCAAACTTTTAATAAATATTTGAAATTAAACTTAGTTTAAAATAAATCGAACAAGTTTATTCAAGCTTCTCATTTTAACGTCTCTATTGTCTCGGCGCTGGGAATAAACGTGTCGGCACAAATCGATAATACACGGCGGATAATGTTTCAGGAACGTGTGTAAACAGATCGTAGCGGTAGGCAAGATAACTGAGTCAAAGGCCTCGCCGGGCAAATTAGGTTACGCTTTTAGAAGGCGATAGAATGTTCAAATTATGTAACTAGATGCTTGTTTTACAGAAACCTCTAGTGATTGACAGAACAGTCTGGTAATCATGAACGGAGATATAAAAGGGATTGTGACACGCTAGCAGGACAGTTGTAGTTGTGAAGCAGTTGCAAGTTGTGTAACAGTCAGTGTTGTTGTAACGAGAGTTAGTGTAATCAGCTGCAAGTGGTTGTTATTGTCATCGAAGTTGGAAGATTGTGTGATGTAATGCTGTTACGTGAGAACTGAACAGTGTATTGCTACGGAAATAAAGGAAATTTTTAATTTCTGTAACTCGTTATTTCAATTCTACGAACCCACATTGTTACAACTGGTGTCTGGAAGCGGGATATTACTACGATGGAGGCTGCATTGGAAAGGATTCTGGAGAAGATGATGGAAATGAAAGCCGAACTGACCTCGGAAATGAAAGAAGTGAATGACAACCTCGCTGCGAAAACAGAAGCGGCAAATAATAGCCTGGCCGCAGAGCTGAAACAAGTGAAGACTGCTCACGACAACATCACCGAAAAGATGGAAGAAATAAAGGCCGAATTAACAGCGAAGACGGAGACGGCAAATACCCACCTGGCCGCAAAGTTGGAGACAAATCACAATCTGTCTACAAAGATGGCCGAACTGACCACGGAAATAAAGGATGCGAACGAGGCCCTCGCCGAAGAATTTGAAGAGCAATTGGCCGGCGTGAGGGATGACGTCATGGAGCTGGGCAAGTGGATCGTTAAAGTGGACGAGCGCATTAACGACCTAGAGGAGAAAGGCCGACAATAACATCAAATCCCTTGAAGACCTGGCAGATTGAGTAAACAACCTGGAGGGAAGGCCGACAGCAACACAAAGTCCCTGAACGCCATGGTAGAGGACATCGTCGGCAGGAGGTTGAAGGACCGGAAGGCCGACGCTCCGAGACGCGACACAACATCGGCGCGCGTCAAACCTCCTAAATAAGACGGCGCGACAACTTTCGAAGTATTCCGCCACCAGTTCGATGTAGTGGCCAAGCACAACAAATGGTCACCAGAGGAAGAGGCCACACAGTTAATAGCCAGCCTCCAGGGACGCGCCGCGGAAGCTCTGAACGCGGTACAGTAAACGGCAACACTCAAGGACATCTGGGAGGCCTGGAGAATCGTTTTGGAAACCAGCGCATAGCCGCAGCTTACCGCAGCCAGCTAAAGGCAAGGTCACAGCAGCCAGGGGACACGCTGCAGGAGTTCGCCCTGGCAGTTGAGCAACTGGCTAGCAAGGCCCTAGTCGACCTCCCACCAGAGTTCGTATCCCGGGAAGCTGCCTACACATTCGTTGATGGGGTACGAGACACGGAGATTCGTCAGCGCCTAATGCTCGGTGATTACAAAACCATCCACGAGGCGCTAACGGCAGCATTAAGGATGGAGGCGGCCAAGGTAACGGGTATCCCGACGTCGAGAACGAGGAGCGTCCGCTACACCGGAGACACAAGGCCAGCCGAGGAATGCCGGCGAAGACCTAGTGGCCTCTGTTGGGGGTGTGGACAAAAAAATAAAGTAAAATAAAATCTGAATATCATACCCCGGCTCCTTGAAACTATACCGGGGCACACATTCAAACTTTACATTTATTATTTCTTAATAAAAATTAAAATTAATGGTGCATAATTGTTTCAGATTTCTACGACAACCAAAACTACAAAAACAAAATTGATAAAACACAAAAACAAAAACAAAAACTACTATTACCCATAATACAACAAAATTTACTGGTAACCAGCAAATCTCTACTGAACACAATACTAATATTCTTTTTAATACTTAACCAAACATAAGAGATAAATTTAAATAACAAAAACTATACAAAACTGTAAAAAAACCTACTGATAATTGCTGGAAGCCAGAAATTCTTATTTAAACTGACAAATACCTCAGCTAAATTTATAACATATATTTAGAAGTACTGGTAAACAGCCCTATTTTTAAATTAAACGCAAAATAATAAATTTATTTGTTACTTTCTTTTCTTATTTTAATCTTAATTAAACATATAATTCTAAAAGAAATTTATATGTTACATCTCTAATTTAGACGATGATTAAATATAATTTAAACAACAACAACACATTCTTTTTAATATTAACTATTCAGATACTTTTTACCAAATTCTGAAACTAAACTCAATAATTCATATTTATTTTTACAGCCCGGACACCTGGAGAGAGACTGTCCACACCAGGAAAGGCAACCGGAAAACGAGTAAGGGCCGTCGTGGAGAGGAGCACGTTGGCGGCATCACCAATATCCCCTGCAGTGACACTGCACGCCGTCAGCCGGCGTATGGATGACAGCCTTATCGCGGACGGTTTGATGAGAGGGATGCCGTGTGGCGTGCTGGTGGACAGTTGGGGACCTGGCTGGAAGGCTTATTGAAGAGAGCGGACGACAACCTGACGGCAGAACAGGTGGAGAAGGTTCGGCAACTACTGAGGCAATTCCAGCGCGTCTTCAGGCAAGGCGACAGTGACTACGGCCATAGGGATAAAGTGCTTCAGCGCATCGACACCGGAGACACCCGGCCTGTTCGGCAAGCAGCTATACGCGTTCCGTTGGGGAAACAAGCGGCGGTATGAGACATGCTGGAGGACATGAAATTCAGAGGAGTGATTGAAGAGTCTGATAGCTGTTTGTGTTCCCCTGTAGGTCCAATGAGGAAGAAGATCGGGGAGTTACGCTTCTGTGTTGACTACAGGAGGCCTAACGCTGCCACGCGGAAGGACTGTTTCCCCTTAGCCCGGACTGACGACACCCTGGATAGGCGAGCTGGTGTACAATGGTTGTAGAAACTGATCCTATAGTTGGGCTACTGTTATGTGACTCTAGATCTGAGAGATAGGCAAAAGACTGCATTTTCGATAGGCCTAGGGCTTTGGCAGTTCACAGTTATGCCCTTTGGCCTCTGCAAGGCAGCAGCTACCTTCCAACGCCTCATGCAGTCAGAGATGGGATAACTGAGTTATGACGCCTGCTTGCTATACCGGGACGACATCATCACTATCGTTGGTGAGAATTTTGAAGATCATCCCGAAATCCTCTTTATACTGATATAACTATTATATTATACTAATATAACTACTATATTGTGAATTTGTGGGTTCGTGAAATGAAAAGTCCAATTGCACCACTCAAAAAATGTTCTTTATTTCCACCGACTTACAGTTAAACACTTGCCAATTACACAGAATTACGTAATGCACAAAATTACGATTCACCTGTTCGTCCGTTACAATTCCACTTGCACTCGCGATTAAGTAAACTCCTCAGACGCACGTACGCAGTCCGTCCCCTCACTGGGCGCTCCTCACAGCTGTTCGCCAAACAAACACTGACTGACTTGACGATGAGCAAAATTGTCGTTGGAAGGGGATCCCACCAAGGGTGGTGGGGCCTTCCGACAGATACCATTCCAGGACTAGGTTCTTTACTGGTTGAAGGATGAATTTTAAAATAAAGACTGTGGTAGACGGTGGCATTGAGGTAGGGAGGTTATGAGTAGGTGAAAGTGAGATGTTGAATTGAAGAAATTAGAGAGATGATGAATAAGTTAAAGAGATGATGAAAATATATTTTGTTTTTTAATGGATGATGATATTAGGGTCGATGTAGGAGGAGTCTGGGATGCTTGTATCGCTCCCCGGGGTCAATATCGTACTCCCCGAGGCCACAGATGAAGGCGTTGAAATTATGTGCAAAAGAGTCGAAGAATTTTTGTGAAAGGGAGAGCATGTAGTCTTTGAGGAGTGGAAAGGAAAGGTCACGGTGAATATTGATGTTAGGGATGTACCAGGCAGTATCGACAGCGATGCGTAGGAAGCGATTTTGAAGGGTTTGAAGGTGATACATGTGGGTTTTTGCAGCAGTGGCCCACACTGGGCAGGCATAGGTGAGAACAGGACGGAGGACTTGTTTATAGAGAAGTAGTTTGTTAGAAAGTGACATGGCAGAGTTTCGGTGACATAAGGGGTAGAGAAGTGCCATCTTGCGTGCAACCTTGCTGTAAACGTTGCCGATGTGGGCCTTCCAGGAGAGCTTCTGGTCCAGTGTGAGTCCAAGATATATGACTGTAGTGGTCCAGTGAACAAATCCACTAGCAATACGAAGCTCTGGGACATCAGCCTCCGTGCGCCTTGTAACTTGCCTGTGACTTGGTTGGGTTCACAGTGAGGCGCCAGGTATTAAACCAGGTTGTGAAGTTGTCTGCATAGACCTGAAGCCGATTTACAGCAACTTGGTGTCGTGTGGATGCAGTGGTTATGGCAGTATCGTCAGCAAACTGGTACAATGTACAGCCTTGATGGGAGGGCAAGATGTTGATGAAGATGAGGAAGAGCAGGGGACCAAGGACACTTCCTTGGGGGACTCCTGCATGAATAGGGTGGGAGGCGGAAGAAATGTCTTCTTTGGTGACGCTGAAGGTGCGTTTTTGAAGATAGGAGTGGATGAGATGTATGATATATGCTAGAAATTTATAGTGAATTAGGCGGTGGAGGAGGCCTTCGTGCCAGACGGAATCGAAGGCGCGTGTGAGGTAAAGGAATAAGGCAACAACAGAGTGCTTGTTGTTGAAGCCTTTGATGATTTCGTCGACTAGACGAAGAAGTTGATGTACCGTGGAATGTTGCTGACGAAAGCCAAATTGCTCCTGGTGCAGTATTGACTCCGCTGAGAGAGTTTGTTGCAGCCGTGCTTGAATGACCTTCTCGAAGAGCTTGCTCATTGTCGGCAGAAGGCTGATGGGACGATGTCCTTCCGGCGTGGAGGTGTCTTTGTCGGGTTTAGGGAGGGTGATGATTTTAGCATGCCTCCAGGCTCTGGAGAAGTATGCCAGTTTGAGTAGCTCATTAAAGAGATGGACTAGAAGCTCCAGCCATTTGTTAGGGAGAGCTTTGAGTGCGACATACGGAATATTGTCGTATCCCATGGCTTTATATGGTGGCACAGAGGAGAGAAGTAATGTAATCTCCGTTAAAGATGTTTGAGGAATGCCAGTGAGGTCGTATGGTATAGAGAGGAAGTGGGAGACTTCAGCTGTTATTTGCTGCACGTGGTCCTGGTTGGAGGTGGCGGCAGGATGGAAGGTGGTTTCAAGGAAAGTTCCCATTAGCTCCACTTTCTCACGGATTGATTGGGCGAGGATGGGTCCGTGACGCAGAGGCTTATCCTGTGTTGTAAGGCGCAGAAGGGCCTTGGATAGGTGCCAGAGCGATTGGTCTTCTGTTTTGAGTGAGGCAAGGCGGATCTCCCAATCCTCATTAAGGTGTTCAACCAGTTCTGATTTCAGACGGTGGCAGAGTTGGTTGTAAATCCTTCTATCCGTGGGGGAGCCAGTGTGTTGTGCTCTCCGTCTGGCCGTATTCTTCGCAGCTATGAGCTCCCGAAGGTGCTTGGGAAGCTTGCGAGCAGGTTGTGTGTGTGAACGAGCAGAGGGTGTCGACTGCTTAATTGCCGTTGAAATTGTTGAAGTTATCCGGCAGATTAGAGCGTCTGCCTCGTCCTTAGTAGAGCAGGGAGCTAGAAGTGTTGGTTGGGTTTCCATATGTTGTTTGTATGATTGCCAGTTGGTGCGGCGAGGGTTGGGAAAGAGGCGTTTCGCCTTGAGAGTAGGACGGGATTGGAAGAGTAGTAGTAGTGGGTAGTGATCAGATGATAACTCCGGTAAGGAGTAGAGATAGGGGTGGTGTCGGATGTGCTTGAGGATGGCTATGTCAAGCCAATCAGGTGGGTGTCGGTCACCATGATGGATGGTGGGCGAGGAAGAAGAAAGGACAGATAAGTTGTTGTTTTGTATGTAGCGCTCGAGAAGAGCACCACGGTGATTTAGAGTGGTAGAGTTCCAAGTCGGACTCTTGGCATTGAAGTCTCCCATGGCTATAGTGGACTGTTGAGATGTGAAGAGGCAATCAAGAGTATTTGGAGGCAGCGGGTGTCCGGGGGGATGTATACAGAGAAAAGCCGAAGGGGACCCTTGTTGGTCTCGATCTCAACACCAGTTGCTTCCAATGGTGAAGCTGGAGTAATGTGGAGCGTGTGATGCCGTAGATTGCGACTCACATAGATTGCAGTGCCACCATGGCCGTCGGCCCTATCGGAGCGATGGCATACCATGCCTGGAATGCGGGCTTTGATGGAAGGAGTTAGATGTGTCTCCTGCACTAGAAGGATGTGAACACCTTTGACGGCAACAAAGTTGGAAAGCTCCGCTAGTTTGCGTCGCAGACCGTTGGCATTCCAGATGCAGATTTTTAAGGAGAGGTAGTTTGTAGCAAAGTTAGAATTAGCAGCCATGGTAGAGCATGAAGTTTAGGACGGCATGTACAAGCATGGTGTATGGGTGGATATTGCTTTTACGGGAGCGGATAGATTCCGCTAAGTAGGCAGCAAAGGCAGGCTGCAGGGCAATTGGAATGTGCTGCATGGTAGCAAGGAAAGTCTCACTGGGGATGGTGGATAGCGGTTGGGCAGAACTGGGTTCAGCTGTAGGCTGTGCTGAGGTTATCTGATGGGGTAGGCTTGTGGAATGATTTTGACGACTAGTTTGCTGTTGTCGTTGTGGTAGAGGTTGTTGCTGTTGTTTGGTTTTGGATGAGGGGACCTGTCGAACAGCATTTTGAGGTGTTGGCACCTGATCAGAAGTTGGAATCAATGGTGTTGGTTTGGGGTTCTGCTTAGTGGTGGCAGTAGTAGCAGAGGGATGCTCATTAACAGGTGTGTTTGTGACAGCCGCTGCATAGCTTGGGTATTGAATAGGCTGTCTTGGTGGAAGTCCGGGGTAGCGTGCTCCGGTGAATGCCTCTCGAGGTAGCTCTGCATTGTGTGGCACTCTGGGTCGGGCATTGAATTTGGACATCTGCCCATTCTTTGATGTGGGAAGCTCTAGTCTGGCCTCCTGCCACACCGGGCATTTGGCATAATGGCAGGAGTGGGCATCCCCACAGTTGTAGCAGCGGGGTTTAGCTCCAGGAACACCCAGCTGTGTACAGTTGGTACGTTTGTGGCCAGAAGTGCCGCAGAAGGTACAAACTGGTTGTAGTAAACAGCCAGCAGCATTGTGAGTAAATTGCTGGCAATTCGTGCACTGCTGCGGGCGTGGTGGTGGGCGGTAGGCCTCTACCCGCACTGTGGCGTGAAACATCCTTCTCTCTTTGTATATTTCTCTGGCGTTGTCGGATTTTTGTAAGGCCACCCTGAAGTGTGGCAGCGGTTGAGGGTTCGGGCCTCTGGTGGTCAGCTGGGCAACACGTGTCACTGAGTAACCCTTACTGGAGAGGTGGGATTGTACCTCTTCAACGGTAACAAAGGCTGGAACATCCTTTACGGTGACGTGTAGATACCGTTCTTCTGGCAGGAGGGTAGTGACACCTTCAATATTGTTCTCCTCCAGGTCCTTACGGAGGTTGCGGTGGTCATTAGCCGTGGCAGGTAGGAGGGTGACCGTGCCACGCAGATTTTTTAATTCAAACTTTGCTTCTGTACTAGTGCACAGCACTTTCCTGGCATCAGCAGGGTTGCGCAGAAAGATAGGAGTGGGTCGACGTCCTCGAGGTGCTGAGGGCGGTGCTTGTTGTGCAGTAGCAGTAGAATCAACATCAGCTCCTGTAGTATGTGGCTCTAGGGGCTCCTCTGCGGACAGAACAGCATAGCTGTTTGAGCTGATGGTGGCGCTGGTGGACGGGTTTTGTTCTGAAGGTCTTGCAGTACGTTTTGTAACTGTGTGCCAAGCTGCTGAATTGTTAGCATGTTTACACAACATTTCGGTGGTGGCAGCCCCACGGGCGCGGTGTGCCATATACAGCTGAAATTCGGAGATGGCGATGGTTTCGCTGGTTCCAGCAGCTGAAAGTACCAGTTCATCTGCTTTGTTGAGGTGCAGATTTCTGGCATTGAGTTCCTGCAGGAGGAGAGCATGTGTGTCGCTGGCTAGTGGTTGCGACGGATTTTGAACCAGTTCTTTCCCCAGGAAGGTGCGTAGGTCTCCGCCTTTGAGGTAGTAGAAGATGGTTTGGTCCACTTTCTCAGTGGGAGGCGTGATGTCACTTTCAGGGCGGGTTTTTTTGTGTCATGGTGGCTACATTTGGTGATTGGGTGGTCGGAATGATCACTAACTGTCGATATGAAGGCCAATCCGGGAGGGCAATGGACTGACAAATGAGGAGAGAGTGTGATTAAGTAAACAAAAAGGGGTACAGTGGCCCCTTTTTGCGTGATACTAATGAGTGATAAGAGGAAGGAGGAATTAGAGTATAAGAGAACAAGTCTAGGGCGCTGTGAAGCACGAACAGTAGCGGACCTACCCTTAAAGGGCGTCGAAAAAAACCAGTCACAAGGACTGTTGGCTGCGGTCTTACTGTTCTACCCAGGACTTTGTTTAGCAGTTTAAGCTCTAGCAGGCTCAGGTATCTTCTTCTCGCCTCCAAGAGGCTAGATAGGCTCTTCACGAAGGTCGAAGCTCGAAGTCCATAGGTGTTTACTTCTCGAAGTCTCGAAGCGAAGTCCTGACTGACTTCTACCCCGACGTGTTGCTTATATAGGATCAGCTGGCCAATCTAGAAGTTTCTGGTTTCAGTGAATCACCGCGAAAATTCCAGAGGACACGGGAAGGAAAAGGAGGCGGCCAGCGACAAGTGACATTTCCCTAATCAACCTCTCAGTAAATGACAGAGACTGATGGGAGGATGTGACTTGGCTGCCTCTGGACCATTCTCAGCTGTCGTCGGTTGTGCTTTCCGCTAATTGGGTGACGATGTTCCCTCCTCAAGGCTGGTCGTCCCGAACAGCACCATCGTAGCGGGCTGGACGATCCAGGTGTACCACCAACATCTTCCCTCGGGGAAACTTCTGGATGCGGTAGACAACGTCGTTAATCCCCTTCACCACCCTGTACGGCCCTTGCCATAACTGCCGAAGCTTCGGGCAGCGTCCCTTGGTCCGGGTAGGACGGTACAACCAGACCAGGTCACCTTGCTCGAACCCTTGACTGTTGGATGGCCTGTCATATCTGGTCTTCATGCGCTCGCTCGCCTTCTGGATTTTCTGGCGAGCCATCTCGTGCATGTCGTGGAGATGGTCCACCAAATCCTCCACATACTCGGTCGCTGGCTGTTTCGCTTCCGGAGGGCTTCCAAAAGCAAGGTCACAAGGGAGGCGTAACTCTCGGCCGAACATTAAGCTGGCTGGATTCATCCCAGTTGTGTCCTGTGTAGACGAGCGGTAGGCCAGCAAGAACAGTGACACCTTGACGTCCCAGTCTCCTTGATGGCTGGCAACGACCTTGCTCAGGTGTTCCCCTAAGGTCTTGATGTATCTTTCGAGCATGCCATCCGACTGGGAATTTAGAGGCGTCGTGCAGGTCTTGTTCACCCCAAGCCTTTGTAGTGCCTCCTTCATTAGGCTGGACTCAAATTTGGTACCCTGGCCACTGTGTAGCGCTAACGGCACGCCCGCCTCGGTAGCATGGTGGTAGCATGTCTGCCTCACGTTCAAGAGGTCCCGAGTTCGATTCTCGGTCAGGGTGAGTTACCTGGATAAGGTTTTGTCGGGCAACTAAGCTCCATGGACCCCAGACTCATTTGAGCATCATTTCACCCATTCCATTCATCGTCCGATATGACTTAACGTTAGAGGACGTAAATTACAACAACAACAACAACAACAAATAGCTAACGGCACCCCAATTCGACAGAACACTTGCTCAACGAGGCAGTCTGTGATTGTCTTTGCCTCTGGGTTTGGGATGGCATACACCTCTTATCCACTTGGTGAAGTAGTCCACGACCACCATTAGGTACTTGTTGCCTCGGTCGAAAACTGGGAACGGTCCAGCAATGTCAACGGCGATCCGTTCGAATGGCGCTCCGACGTTGGACTGCTGCATGCGACCCCGGCTCCTAGTCTGGGGGCCACGACTCGCCGCGCACACGTGACACTGACGGCACCATCTCTCAGCGTCTGCTCGGAGTCCCAGCCAGTAGTAGCGCTGCCGTAGCTTGTCAATTGTTCGGTTCTCTCCCAGGTGTCCTCCCAAAGTACCGGCGGGCACTTCCTCCAAGACTTCCGGGCTCTTACTCCGGGGAAGTACCAACTGTTCTCTCTGCGTCTTCCCATCGGGTGACTTCCATACCCGGAATAGCACGCCCTCTCTGGTCTTCAACGAGTCCCATTGGGCGCAGTAGGACTTATAGGTAGAACTCCTCGGTGCGATTTCCTCCCAGGTTGGTCTCCTCCCTGCCTCCACTTCCCTCAAAAGTGGCCCCAAGTCTGCGTCCGCCAACTGGGCCCTCCTCAGGCCTGCACTATCCCAGCGGTCCGCAGGCACTGCCACAACTACTCGGACTGCTGCGGCACGCTCCTTCTCTTCCACTCTTGTGCACTGGCCTCACTCTTCTGGACAGGGTCTTCGGTACATAGCGTCTGCGTTACCGTGGCTCTTCCCTCTACGCTGTTCCGTGGTGAAGTCGTACTGCAGCAGCCTCTGGACCCAACGCACGTTTTTTTTTTAATTGCAATTATTTTCTTAATTTTTGATGTAGGTTCTTAAAGCTCAACAGCCAGGTTAAGGCGGAATAGTCAGTCCTCTGGTGGAATGGCTGACCGTACAGGTACTTGTGGAAGTGCTCTAAGGTCTTTACTACCGCCAATAATTCTCGTCGGGTGACGCAGTAGTTCCTCTCTGCCTTGGATAGCGTCTTACTAGAGTGGGCTACTACCCGCCCATGGCCGTCCTGGATCTGCGATAGGACACCTCCAGTGCAATGGTCGCTAGTGTCGGTGACCACAATGAAGGCGCCAACCGGTTGTGGGTAATCCAAAATTGGAGGACTGCACAGGGCCTCCTTTATGTGCTGGAAAGCGATTTAAGCGGCCTCTGTCCAAACATAAGGCCGGTTTTCCTCTGTCAGGCGGGTGAGGGGTTTTGCGATGTTGGAGAACTTTATGAAGCGGCGGTAATAACTGCACTGCCCAAGGAAACTGCGCAGCTTTCTCTTATCCTTTGGGCGAGGCCAATCTCTCACAGCCTGTCTTCTGCGGGTCTGTGGCCACTCCGGTTGCTGAAACTATGTGGCCCAAGTAGTTTACTTCCTTGCGGAAGAGCTGGCACTTCTTCGCGTTCAGCTTCAAGTTGGTCGCCTGCAGTCTCTGTAGCACCTTACTCAGGTTCTCGAGGTGATCTTCAAAAATCTTCCCGACGATAATGATGTCGTGCAGGTGTAAAAGGCAGGCATCGTAAGTCAGCCCTCTCATCACTGACTCCATGAGGCGTTGGAAGGTAGCTGGTGCGTTGCAGAGGCCAAAGGGCATAACCGTGAACTGCCCGAGCCCATGGCCCGTCGAGAATGCGGTCTTCTCCTTGTCTCTCGGGTCTAGAGCTAACTGCCAATAGCCCGAATTCATGTCCAGGGTCGAGAACCACTGTGCCCCAGCCAGCGTTGTCAGGGTGTCGTCAATCCGGGGTAAGGGAAGCAGTCCTTCCGGGTGACAGCGTCCTGCTTTCTGTAGTCTACGAAGAACCGCAGCTCACCCTGCTTCTTCGTCACCAAGACTACAGGGGAACACCAAGGGCTGTCAGCCTCTTCAATCACTCCCCTGGATCTCATGTCCTCCAGCATATCTCGTACCGCCCCTTGCTTCGCCAGCGGAACGCGTCTATGTGGTTCCCGAATTAGCCGGGCGTCCCCGGTGTCGATGCGGTGAAGCACTTTGTCCGTGCGGCCGTAGTCACTATCACCTTGGCTGAAGACGCGCTGATACCGTCTATGCAGTTATCGAACCTTCTCCAGCTGTTCTGCGGTCAGGTGGTCGACCGCCCTCTCCAGTAAGCCTTCTAGCCGGGGCCCCAGGTGTGGCTTCGGCGCCGGCTCCTGTGTCTCGTCGACTGCTGTTACGCTAACCACGGGCTCGCACGTTCCTAACTGCGTCCCGGCCTGGACGTTGTGATCGGCGTCCGTTGGATTTAGCAGTCTCACTGGCACCTCCTCTCTGCACGGCAGCAATGCCCTGGCTACACACAGTCCTAGCACAGGCGTCTTTTGATCCAGCATCATGTTCCTGGTTCTCTGGCCCTCCAGTCGCGCCGTCGCCACCACCTCGCTTATCGCGGGGACAACCACGGCTTCGCTCAAGACAACCCTGCTAATTCCAAGGCGCTCTTCTGGTTGATTCTGTATAAGCTCTTTTCCGTTGAGCCGCAGGACCTTCTTGCCGACGTTGACTGTCGCCTCATGGCTCCTGAGGGCATCCAATCCCAGCAACACCTCCTCAGCCACTTTCGCAACGAACACCCACAGACACTCTCAGCTTCAGCAGGGCCTCCTTCTCCACAGGCAAGGTGTCACCCGATGCCGTGACAAGCTGGTATGGTCGGCTCGGCTTCCTTGTCGGCAAACCCTTCGCCACGTCAGGTCTGATGATGGTCACGGCCGCCCCGGTGTCCACCACCACGCGGTACGGCTTTCCTCTTACCCAATCGTCCACGATGAGGCTGTCATCTATTCGCCGGCTGACTTCGCGCAGTGTCACTCGAGGGGATGGTGGTGATGGCGCCGACGTGCGCCTCTCCACGACGGCCCTTACTCGTTTTCCGGCTGCTCTTCCTGGTGTGGGCAGTCCATTTGCGGGTGTCCGGGCTGCCCACACCTCCAAAACAAGCCAACAGGTGTTCGCCGACGTCCCTCGGATGGTCTTCTGTCTCCGGTGTAGCGAACACTCCTCGTTCTCGACGTCGGAATAGATGTTACCTTGGCCGCCTCCATCCTTAATGCTGCTGTCAGCGCCTCGTGGATGGTTTTATAATCGCCGAGCATTTGGCGCTGACGAATCTCCGTATCTCGTACCATGTCCACGAATGTGTAGGCAGCTTCCCGGGATACGAACTGTGGTGGGAGGTCGACTAGGTCCTTGCTTGCTAGTTGTTCAACTGCCAGGGCGAACTCATGCAGCCTCTCCCCCGGCTGCTGTGACCTGGCCTTTAGCTGGCTGCGGTACGCTGCGTTTAAGCGGTGGTTTCCGAAACGATTCTCCAGGCCTCCCAGATGTCCTTGAACGCCGCCGTTGTCTGCACCGCGTGCAGGACTTCCGCGGCCCGTCCCTGGAGGCTGGCTATTAATTGTGTGGCCTCCTCCTCTGGCGACCATTTGTTGTGCTTGACCACAGCGTCGAACTGGCGGCGGAAGATTTCAAACGTTGACGCGCCGTCATACCTGGGAGGTTTGACGCGCGCAGATGTTAAGTCGCGTCCCGGCGTGTTGGCCTTCAAATTCTTCAGCTTCCTGCCGATGACGTCCTCCACCATGGCGTTCAGGGACTTGACGCTCCTGTCAGCCATTCCCTCCATGTTGTTTACGCGGTTCGCAAGGTTTTCGACGTCTTCCACCACGGCGTTCAGGGTCTTGGCATTATTGTCGGCCTTTTCCTCTAAATCATTAAGGCGGTCGTCTACTTGTCCCATCCGCTTGCCAGCTTCGTGACGTGATCCCTCACGCCGGCCAACTGTTCCTCAAATTTGGCGGCGAGGACCTCGTTCGCCTCCTTCATTTTCGTGGCCAGACTGTCGTTCGCTGCCCTCATTTCTGTGGTCAATTCGGTCTTTATTTCTTCCATCTTCTCGGTGTTTCAACTCGGCGTTGAGGTTGTTATTTGCCGCTTCCGTTTTTGTTAACTCGTTTATCTTCGCGGCCAAGTTGTTATTTGCCGTCATCATTTGTTTCAGTTCCGCGGCCAGGTTGTTATTTGCCGCTTCCGTCTTCTCTGTTAATTCGGCCTTCATTTCCCTCATCTTCTCCAAAAATTTTTCCAATGCAGCGTCCATCGTTGTAATGTTCGGTGATGTTATCGTCCCGCTTCCTGACACCAGTGTGACTTTGTGGGTTCGTGAAATGAAAAGTCAAAAATGTTCTTTATTTCCACCGACTTACAGTTAAACACTTGCCAATTACACAGAATTACGTAATACACACAAATACGATTCACCTGTTCGTCCGTTACAATTCCACTTGCACTCGCGATTACGTAAACTCCTCAGACGCACGTACGGAGTCCGTCCCCTCCCTGGGCGCTCCTCACAGCTGTTCGCCAAACAAACACTGACTGACTTCCAGCCCGACATGTTGCTTGTATAGGGTCAGCTGGCCAATCTAGAAGTTTCTGGTTTCAGTGAATCACCACGAATATTCCAGAGGACAGGGGAAGGGGAAAGAGGCGGCCAGCGACAAGTGACATTTCCCTAATCAACCTCTCAGTTAGTGACAGAGACTAATGGGAGGGTGTGGCTTGGCTGCCTCTCGCCCCTTCTCAGCTGTCGTATGTTGTGCTTTTCGCTAATTGGGTGACAATATTATACTGATATAACCCTTATATTATATCGATATAACTATTATATTGATATAACCTTAGCCTATACAAGGCTAATGTGAAGAAATGATTAATTTCAGTTCATTAACTTAAAATATAGGAGTTTACCGATGATGCCTGAGATTCAAGTACTTACGACAGTAAGTTACCACAAATGGTTTATCTTGGATGCAAGAGCCCCTAGTGATTTACCTGGGAAAATATATGAGTCAACTGGAGAGTTTAATGTCATGACAGCATGTTGGTTATGGTAGCTCAAAGGGTAACAGCAACTGTACAGAAACCAGGAGATCCATGTTTCAATTCCCAGCCATGGCATTGAATTTTTCATTTTGACTCTATACAAAACCTTAGCCTATATATAGCCAGTGTGAAGAAATGAATAATTTCCATTGATCAACTTACATCACTTATGTGTTTATAATAACAATAGCAAAAAAGTCATTTAGTATTTATATCAAGCTTTAAGGATTGAAGGGAATGCCTTAGTTTCATACTTCAAGAAAGCTAATAAAAGGAACAGCAAGAAAAGGTGAAGGTGCATTACCCATTACTACACCAAGTTTGTTGAAAAAATTGACCATTGAAGTTGAAGAAATTCTGATTAAAACAAAGATGAGTAATTTGAAAAAGTAAAATGGAATTAACACTGTGATATAATGTAATAATTTTTATTAAAAATTAATAACTTTAAAAATATTTATTGAAGATTACTGCAATTTGCATATGGTCTGACACCTTTAAAACTTATGTTTTAGATTATAGTTTGCACAATCATTCTCTTATATAAGATTTATTGAACACAATGTGCACATATAAATTAATACAGTGCTATAGTGATCGTCAAGTATGTTTGTCTTTATATAAACTGTCAGTGACTGTGTCCTTGATTGGCATGTAAGTATATGATATTGTCCACAAAACTGACCATAAAGAGTGCAGGTACATATTTCTATTGCCACGGGATGTCTTCTTTGTCTGTAGATCTTGTGATGGAATCTCTATGCTACAGTTCTCGTGTTTACATGCTGTAGCTTGACACTCATTCTTTTGCACCTATATTTTTTGTTTAAGAATACTCCGGGCAATTTTTGGCTTGTTTGAAGAACTAGCCATTCTTAGTCATTATTAAGGGATAGAGAGTGTTACAAGACCTCTACCTACCTGACAACTCGCCAGAATGGTGTCCCAGAAAAATCTCTTGGAATAAGGATCCATGCCTCTACTTGGTTCATCCATCAGGACGGCTGTTGAACCTCCGAGCATCGCTATACCAAAACTGAGTTTACGTCTGGTTCCCCCAGAGCAGTGTTTTACTTGTTTGTTGGCATGTTCTTGCATCCTTAGGCCCCTCAGGTACAGGTCTACCACTCTGAAAGCACATCTCACCTCTTTTTGAGTTCCTCATGGGAACATTTATACTACAGTTCAATATAATGTCTACTCCGCAAATTATTTATGATAAATGCACATTATTTGCTTTTGTCATTCTTATACCATTTTATTTCAGTCTATTTGCTCTTAGTCAATACAACTTTCCTCTACATATTTTATGTTTGTCACAAAGATACAATAAGTTGAAATAACGGTCATACCGTTAAAAAGTGGTTTGCTGGGTGAAGCCTTTAAAATTGTATGTTGTTTGCATTGCGGCTTGTAAAAGAAAAAAAACATTGAAGTGTTACATTCACATGACACTTTTAGTAACTCTTTTCCTACAATTTTTTCTTATATTAGTTCATCTTCTTTCTAATTATAATTGAGCTTAAACTTATGTACAAATGATTGTATTAGAAATGTTTTTGTAGTTACAAAGTAAGTACAGTACGCTTAAGAAATAGTAACATCTGACAAATTAAGCTGCTGTATAACAGATTTGAAATTCAGAATGAAAGTGACTTTGGAGGTTACTTCCAGAAACTGTTTGTCAATAAATCTTCCCATGTTAAATAGTTACTTAAATTCCTCATAATTACATACATTCCCTATATCAAATGTGTATAAAATGTTTCAAAAGGTGTATGTATTTAGCTAATATTTAGCTATTTTTGTTCATCAGGGCCTGAGCAGGTTCCAACCATTGCAAAGACATTTCACGTACCCTACCAGAAACCTTCTAAATGTGCCAGAAAGAGTTGGATATTTGTTAGAAAAAGCTATGTTATTTTCATTATCAACAAGGGTTAACCAACCTGATGGAGAAATCTGTTAATTTCTGCTACATGAGGATTGGCATGAGAATCCTTCTGACCAATAAGAAACCTGCACTTTTGTAAACTGCCAGGAATTTGAACATTTTACTGGGATGTTCTAAGAAACAAAAGAATGAGTTTAGGGCATAACAATTATTTCCAAAAATGTTATCAATTTTTGGTAAAAGACATTCCACATAACCTCAAATGAGCTTTTGGTCACTTCATACAATCTCTCAATCACTTGCTACAAAGTCGACTTGAGCTGTCACTTAGAAACTTAGTGCATTAAGTTACCATGTGCCATAATGTACTATTGTACATGGCCGCACTTGATGAGTTGATTACAAACTATGAATGTGCCTGGGTCTTCTCATATTTTACAAGAAATTGAGAATGAAATACATTATACCAAAGTAAAAAGTACATTGTTCTGCTAAATTGTGTTGTCTCGACCCTATACCTGAAAACACAGATAAGAGTCCTTGCAGCAGAATGCACAACACAGCAGTAAGAGACAAGAGGAAGTAAACAGCTAACTACAGTAAAGATCTAAGGAGGAATCCCGACTTTGAGTCTTACAAGGAATGTGATGTTGATGACTGGCGGTTACTGCCCCAACAGGAAAATATCTGAAATATATGCTATTTTAATGTTAATTGTTAATTTATATTTTTTAACGAGGAATATCCATGTAAATCATATTACTGTTCAGTAATACTGAATGCACACAAACACTCAAAGATAATTCATAGAATTTAGGTAGTCTAAAATTGGGTATTACAGTGAATTCTTCATATCAAACATCTTTTCGGGCCAAAATGATCTCGCTGTCGACGGGCCGTAAAACAGCACAAACTCGCTCAAACGTTTTGCTGAAACACAATATTTGCTCAATTTACTAAAGATAGGTAGCAGATGATGAACAACTTGCCTGCTTATCTCCTTGTGTGGAACTCCTCGTATTGCAGCATAACATTCCAGATGTTGTCTTACTGTTATGTTTTCCCATTGAGCATCATATTGAGGGCAGTAACCCGTATGTTTGAATGCCTCGGATGTGATGCATGTTACGTGGTGACCAGTGACATATACCTGAATCAGCATAATGGAAAGTTAACCCTTTGTATCTTCAATTATATTGCTTATGTTACTTCATTTGTTTACTAAAATAAGTTATGTAAAGAAACTGGGAACTGTAACAATTAATATGTAAAAACCAACATTTAAGTAACAAATATAAAATGAAATTTAATTATTTCTCATCAACTTAAGCCATCTTTGTAAGAAAACTTATGATCTTTCCACAGAAATCAAGAGACTAGTTTAGTGTAAACTATTCCACATCATCACTGATTTTGCTTAACCCAGTATTGCTCTAGTGTGAATATTGATGTACATGAGAGCTCCTAGTGGTTTACCGGGAGAAATATGAGTCAGCTGGAGTTTTTGATGGCATGCTGGCATGTTGCTGAGGTAGATCAATGATAAGACCAACCAGGAAGAGATCAGTAGATCAATGATAAGACCAACAGGACCGAGATCAATAGATCACTGTTTAATAGCAAACAAATGGAGATCAGTAGATCACTGATTAAGAGCAACCGAACGGAGATCAGTAGATCAATGATAAGAGCAAACGGACCAAGATCAGAGATCAATTACTAAGAACAACCAGACAGAGACCAGCAGAGCAATGGTACGAGCAACCACAGGGAGTTCTGTAGATCAAAGATTAAGAGCAACTGGACAGAGAACAGTGGATAAATGATTAAGAGCAAACAGAGAGAGATCAGTAGACTAATGATTAGAAGAAACCGGACAGAGATCAGTAAAGCAATGATTAAGAGTAACCGGACGGAGAACAGAAGTCTAATGATTAGAGCAACCGGACACAGATCACTAGATCAATTATTAAGTGCAACCGGACCGAGATCAGTAGATCAATAATTACGAGCAACCGGACGCAAATCAGTAGAACAATTATTGGAGCTACCGGACCCTGATCAGTGGATCAATGATTAAGAGCAACCGGACTGATATCAGTGGATCAATGATTAAGGGCAACCAGAGAGAGATCAGTGAATCAATGATTAAGAGCAACTGGAGAGAGATCAGTGGATTAATGATTAAGAGCAACCGGACAGATATCAGTGGATCAGTGGTTAAGAGCAACGGGACAGAGATCAGTAGATTAATAATTTGGAGCAACCGGACAGAGATCAGTGGATCAATGATTAAGAGCAACCGGACCGAGATCAGTAGATCAATAATGTGGAGCAACCGGACCGAGATCAGTGGATCAATGATAAGGGCAACCGGAGAGAGATCAGTGAATCAATGATTAAGAGCAAACGGAGGGAGATCAGTAGACTAATGATTAGAGCAACCGGACAGAGATCAGTAGATCAATTATTAAGAGCTACCAGAGCAAGGTCAGTGGATCAACGATTAAGAGATCCAGACAGAGATCAGTAAACCAATGATTAGGAGCAACCGGACCGATATCAGTAGATCAATGGTTAAGAGCAACAGGACAGGGATCAGTAGTTCAATGATTAAGAGCAACCGAAGCAAGATCAGTGGATCAATGATTAAGAGCAACTGTTCCGAGATCAGTGGATCAATGATTAAGAGCAATCGTTCCGAGATCATTGGATCAATGATTAAGAGCAACCGGAGTGAGATCAGTGGATCAATAATTAAGAGCAACTGGTCCGAGATCAATGGATCAATGACTGAGAGCAAATGGATTGAGATCAATGAATCAATGACAGAGATTAGTAGATCACTGATTAAGAGCAACTAGACGAAGATCAGTAGATCAATGATTAAAAGCAACTGGTTGGAGATCAGTGGATTCTGTCTCTGCGATACTATGGTTCTATTAATTTTAACAACTAATGAATGCAAATTTAAATTTTGTTACAAGGTGTGAGAGGTTTGTGGCACCACAAGGACATATTGTGTGACAAAGTTATGTGCTACAGGAGAAATGTACTGGCCTGAATTTCTCAGTTGCAACCAAAGAAACACTGTATGTATGTATCAAGTTAGCGATTACTGACAAACAATAGTTAGTTACCCTTCCTTTGGTGGCAGCCTCCTCAGCAGTGATAATCTTCATAGTGGTTGTCTTGCCTGCCCCATTATGTCCCAAGAGACCAAACACTTCTCCAGGGTCCACAGAGAACGACAGATTCCGCACGGCCACTACTATTTTGTCCTCATCTGCAGGGGAACTGCAGCAGTTTGCATTGCTTGTTTTCTTTTTGTACTCCTTCCTCAAATTCTAACAGATTTCAAATATTTGCTTTATTGCTTTGTGTTAAAAATATGTTGAAATTTGTAAAACATTTTATTAGTTGTACTCACATACTTTCTATACTCTTATACAGAATATTTCTACAAACACTTATTTGTCTGACTACTTCATGTTAATCAAGATAAATGTCGTATTGTTGCTAATCTTCTTGTAGGTACAAGGGGAATGTAGAAATACAATAGACTGTATGTGATAGTCATATGTTTAAAGAGCTGGTGACTATGTGCTGCCTTGGCATGTCTAAGAGATAAAGGAATGATTTTCTATTTGAGAAAATCCGGAAAAATAACAGAGAATATCTCGGAAATGGTTCACTTCATAAAGAAATTCTGACATAACTATTATGTTTTAACAAGATTTATATTTTTGTGCAATAAGTTTTTGTCTATCTCTTATAGTTTAACATTATGCAAAAGTCATCAGAATAAAAAGCTTTTAAGGACATATCTGCAATATTTAAGACGTATTCTTCATTTACTATGAAAATTTCTTAAACGTATGGTATTTTAATTAAAACTTTTGTAAACTTGTTTTTAACAGAATCTAAATTTTGGAAACTTTCTCCACGAATTTAGTTGTTTGTGGTGGGGAGATTTTCTAGAAAAACTGCTGTGTAGCTTCCTTAATTGTAACTTTAGTAATTGTAGAAAGAGAAACAAAGATAGGAATAATTTTAGCCCATCTCTGGAAGCTGTACCCCATAGTATCATTCTTCTTTTTGGGGTTCATTACAATATCCTCATAACTCAGCACTTCTCAATATATTTAATCCTCCTAAATCAATTCAACAATCTATTGCTGTAAAAGTTCATCAGGGGTATTTATATTAGCTATGATCCTATTTAATAGTTATTATCTAAATGTTTGAACTACATATCAGCATTATATAATGATACAATGCTTTTAAATGCCATTCAGATTTTATCTGGTGTCCAAACTTCTCTTTGTCAGTTTAGTCAGTGGGAAGTTACATTGTGTATAGCTTTCAATAGCTATAAGACTGAGACAAAACATATACCTGACATCCAAATAAATTGATAAATCTCTTTATAGTTGCTTTTTCACACTACATCACTTATATTTTGACTTTTTTCAGGGACAAGTTTCGGGAGCTATTACTCCCATTTCCATCACTGAAGGTCCGATTATCATCTGTTGTCTGCAGTCTTCTCTCTAGTAATGGAACAATGAAATTTTTTTATAAAGCTATCAATTGGTGAGATTTCAAAGTTTATTAACCAGTTTTTGTGTTTCCATATCAAGATGTTCTGCCATGTTGTGAGTTTATCATTTATCAAGTCATTTAATGATTTTGGATTTGGGCCAAGGCTATGATTTTCATTTCAAAAGTGAAACACTACTGCTGGCTTGTCTTCCTGTTTGAATTTGATGTTTCAAAAATGTTCTTTGGCCCCAGATTTTAGGTTTCTTTTAGTTTTCTTATGTACCATTTTTCAAAATCCTTAGAACTTATTTGCAAACTTAGTATTTAGGTGATGGGATTTCATTTCCTTTTTAATCTCAAAGTTTAATTAATCAGTATATATTGATAGAGGCCAAGATGATATTTTGTTCTTTAAAGGCTTTTTTAAATTTATTAAATGTTTTGGATGGTATGCGAATGCACTGGATATGCTGTAGCTTTCTCCTTTTTTAGTGAATGTGCTGCTTCCTTAATGGTTTTGTTAAGTCCTTTTAATCTTCTTGATTAACACACCTTTGTTGTATCACATTTTCTTCTACTATGTGTAGTATGGCTTTTAGTACTTTGTGGTATTCTGCTTTATGAATATTGTGACTTTGTGTGTTCGTGAAAGTAAAAGTCCAATTCCAGAAATTCCTAAATGTCCCTTATTTCTGTAAAAGCACACTTTGGTCAACCCTACAGTAACAGAATTACGTAACATACACAAATACCATCTGCAAAGTCCTTAACCACAGACAAATGGTTCACTTTCAAAACACAGCTCTACGCACATGCATCCAATTCAGTTAACACTCTCCGTCACTGGCGATTCGCGGCTTCGTTTACAGCTCCCATTCATGGTTCCAGAAGTTTGTCAAATGTTGTGTAAAACAAAAAAACCCAATACTTCCATCCATCTTTATCTGTTTGAAAAAGCCTTTTATCTCCGCGCTGCCCCTTGTGTGCGTCGGACGCGCTTATCGTAACAATGGGTTCGCGACACTGCTCCCTCAAGGCTGGTCATCCCGCACAGCACCATCGTAGCGGGCCAGAAGATCCAGGTGTACCACCAACATCTTAACTCGGGGCACCTTCTGGATGCGGTAGACCACGTCGTTAATCCTCTTCACCAACCGATACAGTCCTTGCCATAACTGCAGAAGCTTCGGGCAGTGTCCCTTGTTACGGGTAGGCTGGTACAACCAGACCAGGTCACCTTGTTGGAACCCTTGGCTGTTGGCTTGCCTGTCGTATCAGGTCTTCATGCGGTCGCTCGCTTTCTGGATGTTCTGACGAGCCATCTCGTGCATGTGGCGGAGATGGTCCATCAGGTTCTCTACATACTCAGTTGCTGGCTGTTTTGCGTCCGGGGGCTTCCAAAAGCCAGATCAAAGGGGAGGCGTAACTTTCGGCCGAACATTAAGCTGGCTGGTGTCATTCCACTGGTATCCTGTGTTGACGAACGATAGGCCAGCAAGAACAGTGTCACCTTGACGTCCCAGTCTCGCTGATGGCTGGCCATGACCTCCCTCGGATGTTCTACTAAGGTCTCGATGTATCTCTCGAGCATGCCGTCCGACTGTGGATGTATAGTTGTACGGGTCTTGTTTGACCCCAGTCTTTCGAGTGCCTCCATCATCAGGTTAGACTCAAAATTGGTGCCTTGGTTGCTGTGGAGCTCTAACGGCACACCAAATCGGCAGAACATTTGCTTACGAGGCACTCTGTAATTGTCTTTGCCTCCTGGTTCGGGATGGCATAAACCTCAGCCACTTGGTAAATTAGTCCATGGCCGCCATCAGGTACTTATTGCCTTGCTCGGACACTGGGAATGGTCCAGCTATGTCAACAGCGATACCTTCGAATGGCGCTCCGACGTTGTACTGCTGCGTGCGACCCCGGGTCCTAGTATGGGGCCTGCCACTCACTGCGCATACGTGTTTTCTTTTCTTTCCTTTTTTGTTATTGTTCTAATTTACCTCATCCAACGCTAAGTCATATCGGACGATGAATGGAATGGGTGAAATGATGCTCAAATGGGCCCAGGGTCCATAGAGATTAGAGTTACACGACATTCGTCTTTCAGGATAAGGGAAAACCCCATAAAAATCCTTATCCAGGTAACTCCCCCTGACCAAGATTCGAACTCGGGACCTCTTGAACGTGAGGCAGACATGCTACCATATACGCTACCAAGGCGGGCGCGCATACGTGGCATTGACATTTCTCAGCATCAGCTCAGAGCCTCAGCCAGTAGTAGCGCTGTCGGAGTTTGTCAACCATTCGATTTGCTCTCAGGTGTCCTCCTGAAGTATCGGCGTGCATTTCCTCTAAGAGCTCCGGGACCTTACTCCGGGGAAGTACCAAATGTTCTCTCTCCGGCTTCCCATCAGGTGATTCCATACCCGGAAAACCACGCCCTCTCTGATCTTTAATGAGTTCCATTGGGCCCAGGACGACTTGCATGTGGCGCTCCTCGGTGCGATGTGCTCCCAGGTTGGTCTTGTCTCTGCCTTCACTTCCTTCAAGAGTGGCCCCAAATCGGCTTCCTCCAGCTGCCCCCTACTCCGGCCTGCGCTATCCCAGCCATCCACAGGCATTGCCGTGACCACTCTGATAGCTGCGGCACGCCCCTTCTCTTCCACTCTTGTGCACTGACCGCATTTTTCGGGGCAGGGTCTTCGGTACATGGCGTCTGCGTTGCCGTGGCTCTTCACTCTACAAAGTTTACAGGTCAAGTAATATTGCTGCAGCCTCTGGACCCAACGTGCTGTTTGGCCTTCCAGGTTCCTAAAACAAAGTAGCCAGGTTTGGGCGGAGTGGTCAGTCCTCAGGTGGAATGGCTGACCGTACAGGTACTTGTGTAAGTGTTCCAAGGTCTTCACTACCACTAGTAGTTCTGGCGGGTAACCCAGTAGTTCTTCTCTGCCTTGGATAGCGTCTTGCTATAGTAAGCTCTGAACTGATCCGAGCCGTCCTGGACTTGGGATATGACACCTCCAATGCAATGGCCACTGGCGTCAGTGTGCACAATGAAGGCGCCATCTGGATATGGGAATCCCAAAATTGGAGCACTGCAAAGTGTCACCTTCAGCTGCTGGAAAGCGACTTCTGCGTCCTCTTCTGTCAGGTGGCTGAGTGGTTTGGCGATGTTGGAGAACACCTTTATGAAGCGGCGTTAGTAACCGCACAGCCCCAGGAAACTGCGCAATTCTCACTCATCATTTGGCCGAGTTCAAACTCTCACGGCCTGTGTCTTCTCCGGGTCTGTGGCCACTCCCGTTGGTGACACCTTACTCAGGTTATTGATAAGGTTTTCTAATGTCTTGCCGTCAATGATGATGCCCTCCAGGTACAGCAGGCAGGCGTCATAAGTCGATCCTCTCATCACTGATTCCATGAGGCATTGGAAGTTAGCTGGTGCATTGCAGAAACCAAAGGGCACAACTGTGAACTGCCAAAGCCCTTGGCCTTTCGAGAATGCGGTCTTTTCCTTGTCTCTCCGGTCTAGGGCCACCTGCCAGTAACCGACTTCAGGTCCAGGGTCGAGAAGCACTGTGCAATATCAAGCGTGTCCAGGGTGTCGTCAATCTGGAGAAATGGAAAGCAATCCTTCCTGGTGACAGCGTTTAGCCTCTTGCAGTCCACGCAGAAGCGTAGCTCGCCTTTCTTCTTCGTCTCAAGAAACCACAGGGTAACACCAATGGCTGCCAGACTCTTCAATCACTACCCTCTATCTCATCTGCTCCAGCATATCTCTTTCCGCCACTTGGTTCAGCAGTGGAACGCGTCTAGGTGGTTGTCGAAGTTGCCGGAGATCTCTGGAGTCAATGCGATGGAGCACTCTGTCCGTGCGGCCGTCGTCGCTGTCGCCTTGGCTGAAGACGCGCTGGTACAGTTTCAGCAGTTGTCGAACCTTCTCGAGCTGCTCTGCGGTCAGGTGGTCGGTTGCCCTCTCCATTAAGCCTTCCAGCTGCGGCTCCTGTGTCCCTTCGATTGCTGTCACGCTGACGGCGAGCTCACACTTCCCGGCCTGGATGCCGTTATCGGTGTCCGTTGGGTTGAGCAGCCTCACCGGCACCTCCTCTCGGCACGGCAACAATGTCCCGGCTACACACAACCCGTGCACAGGCGTCTTCCACTCCAGCATCATGTTCTTGTTCAGCATGCCTTCCAGTCGTGCCTTCACCACCATCTCGTTTCCCTCGGGGACAACCACGTCTTCCCTGAGGACGACCCTGCAAAGTCCAAGAAGCTATTCTAGTTGCGGAAGTATCATCTCTTCTCTATTGAGCCACAGGGCCTTGCTGCCGATCTCGACTGTCGCCTCGTCGCTCCTGAAGACATCCAATCCCAGTATAACTTCCTCAGCCACCTTCACAACGAACACCCACAGATGCACGGCACTCCGTCCCAAGGTCAACTGCAGCAGGGCCTCCCCTACAGGCAAGGTGTCGCCCGATGCTGTCACTAGCTGGTATGATCCACTCGGTTTTATCGTCGGCAAACACTTGGCCACGTCAGGTCAGATGAAGGTCACGGCTGTCCGGTGTCCACCAGCACGCGACATGGCCTCCCCTTCACCCAACCATTCACGATGAGGTTGTGATCCATACGCCGGCTGACGGTGTGCAGTGTCACTCGAGGGGATGGTGGTGATGACACCGACGTGCTCCTCGCCATGACGGCCCTTACTCGTTTCCCGGCTGCTCTCCCTGGTGTGGGCAGTATCTCTCCAGGTGTCCCGGATGGCCACAGCCCAACACACGCCACTTGTTTTTCACCAGCGGCTCTCTGTTGACCTTCGGTCTCCAGTGTAGCAGACACTCCTTGTTCTCGATGTCGGGGTAGACTCACCTTGGCCGCCTCCATTCACAATGCTGCCGTTAGCACCTCGTGGATGGTATGGTGGCAGGTTTTTTCAACTGGCTGCTGTAGGCTACTGCTAAGTTTCCGAAGCGGCTTTCCAGGGCCTCCCAGATGTTCCTGGGCGCCGCCTCTGTCTGGACCGTGTTCAGGATTTCTGCGGCCCGTCCCTGGAAGCTGGCTAGTAGCTGTGCGGCCTCTTCTTCTGGTGACCACTTGTGCTTGGCCACTGTGTCGAATTGAAGGCGGTGGGCTTCGAACGTTGTCGTGCCGTCGTACTTTGGTGGCTTGACGTGCGCAGATATGCCTTGGCCTTTAAATCCTTCAACCTCCTGCCGACGATTTCCTCCAACATGGCGCCCACGGACTTGTTGCTGTCAGCCTTTCCCTCTAGGTCATTAATGCGGTTCGCCAGGTCTTCGACGCGCTCGCCCAACTCCGTGACGTCCTCCTTCACACCGGCCAACTGCTTCTCAAATTTGGCCGCGAGGGCTTCGTTCGCAGCCTTCATTTTTGTTGCCGAGCTATCGTTCGCCGCTTTCATTTCTCATTTGTTTGAACTCTTCTAGAAGTGATGCCAATGCAGCGTACATTGTCATATGTTCCACTTCCTGACACCAATTGTGACTTTGTGGGTTCGTGAAATTGAAGGTCCAATTGCATAAATTCCAAAATGCTCCTTATTTCCGTAGAAACACAATTTGGTCAACCCTACAGAAACAGAATTACGTAGCATACACAAATAAAATTTTCAAGGTCGTTTACCACAAACAAAAGAATTCACTTTCAAATCACAGCTCTACGCACATGAGTCCAATTCAGTTACCACCCTTCCTCATTGGCAATTCGCGGCTTCTTTTATAGCTCCCATTCATGGTTATAGAAGTTTGTCGAATGTTCTGTAAGACGGCACCAAACGAAACCCCAATACTTCCATTCATCTTAATCTGTTTCGACACGCCTTTTATCTCAGCGATGCACTATCTGTCCCTTTGTGTGCGTCGGCCGCCAGTTGCAGCAATGGGTTTGGGACAGTATGTTGCCTAGTCGGTGTAAGATTGCTTATTATTTCATGTCTATGTATAATTGGGTTCTAGCTATGATTTACGTAATTTTATGACTGCGTTGGCTTCTTGTAAATTCCAGATGTAATTTTTGTGGTGTTTCTGATGTAACAAACAAGAGCTGTCCATTGCATTCCTTTCCTATAGTGAATTTTACAGGTTTTTTCCTGGAGATTGGGTAGTTCTAATGCATCGACTAATTATTTATTTGGAACTATTACAAAACTGTGAACATATCAGTACCAAGCCCTGTTGATCTATGGGAGAGCCATATTTTATTAATTTCAAGTGAACTCATAAATTTGCTAAAAATGCCTTAATGTTCACCAACTGTAGCAAGATATTTCTTTTCTGCCAAATAATGTTTCAGTAAGATATTTTATCGCATTATATGGTTCACCTCGTACTCCAATATCAATCTTACGTTTTTCAAACTCTATCCTCTTGTTAAACAATATATATGAGAATGCTGCTTATTATTCTATTTTTTGCTGATTAGACCACTACTCTTGTAGTAGAAGTTAAGAACAAAATCCTAGATATAGCTAGTACCTTTGCCCCATGGTCTGTGGACAACTGTATCATGTACTAGAAGTTGTTCAGAGTAAACTTGCCCTTAGGTTTTGCTTTTTGTACATGTTTACCAATTCCGTATAATCAGAGATTTATGAAGCACTATAAAGATATTTAATACAAATAACAAATCTTTAAAATGGATAATCTCAAAGCCTATTTGTAGCTCTGAATGAGACAGCAAGTAGTGTTTCAAAATCGAGAAGTTACCTGAACCATAAAAATTGGTGGATTAGTAATTGTGTGACTAAGAATATCAGCTACTCTCTGTCTTTCGGCCCTCACATCATCATCTTCAAGCTCTCCAATATCTGTGTTGTCTACATCAACTTCTGCACTGGCAACCCAATGCCTCTGAAAGAAACAACATGTACAAGGGCTAGTTGTAAAGTACTTCAAAACTGCTTTCATTAACTGCACTTTATATCATGTGTCACATTCACAGGATTCTATCCCCTGTAACCCTTGTTAAGTAGTAAGAACTGATTCTTCCAGTCAATTATTCTAATAAAATATAATAATTTGCCACAAATTTCACTTATCTTCTTAAGAAATTGGTAAATTCTTCATAGAAGTAAAGAGATTAATTTCACAAATCCTCGTTTACATCATCAGTCTGTGTATTCCTGTTGTAATCATTACATTGAGCGTAAGTACTGAGATATGTAATTTTTATGAATTCCTAATGTTCATTTCAGGAATACGTACCTAATACTTATATGAATATATACCAACTTTGTGACTGACTCTCTGAAATGGCCAAAATGAGTTCTAGGATGTAATGTGTTTTAAGAACATGGTGGACACCCTGAATCCTATAAATCATTACTTTCTTCCTCTTGTTTACTACGTAAACTTCCTCATGGTTTATTGCAGAAGTTAACACCTTGTTTGTAGTTGTACACAAAATCCGAAATTTAAACGATTGAACATATTATCTGATCTTAGGCTGTTATCCAGTACGTTTGTGCATCTTTACAGCTGATCCAATGCTCAGTCAGAGCTCAAAATTAAACTTTCAAAACTGCCTATAGCCACATTTGGTAATGTGTGAATTACATTTTTAATTTGTAGCCTATTTTTAGACTACCATTATATCTCTTTTAGCACTGTTCAAAACTATGAATATCTCATTCATAAAAAAAGTGAAGTTTTGGAGTACTTATATTAACTTTTGTGATTACGCAAGATTGGGGGAATATGTTACACTGACATCAAAAACAATTTAAAAAAATATTTATAGCTGATATTTGGTAACGTTTCAGGATAAAGTGTTGGGAATGTCCTTATGTGCAACAGACTGTATATAACAGCTGCACATTTCTACAGCTGGGTCTTCAAGGATGATTTTTGATCCTGAAGCCAGGGTCATTAGTGGCCTACCAGTGGAGGCTTTTAAAAAGCATAGTCGATATCCATAATGGAAGAAGTTCATATTGCCACAAAAAAAAACAACAAAAAACAACAAAAAACAAAAAAAGAGAAAAAAAGAGCTTTCAGTGAATTTACTGAAAAAACTGATTATAGAAAGGATGCAAATAAAGTATACAGATATATGAGTAAAATTAATTGCCAGAAAGAAACAAGGAAAGAGCCACTCAAACTAAATGGGAAACCACTTACTTCAAATTACTCTATTTCTGAAGCCTCTACTAAGTATTACAGCTCTCAGCATAAACTTTTCTCTGAAGCAAAAAGAAAACAAAGACAGATTAAAAAAGATTTCAAAAAATTTAAAAAGTGCCCAGAACAAATAAAAGATATATTCAGCAAAGAATTCACAATAAGAGAACTAAATCATGCCATCCATGAATTGAAAGATAAAAAGTCTCCTGGACCAGATAAAATACATGCTGAATTTCTGAAACACCTAGGATCAAAGGGAAGAAAGGTACTACTGAAATTATTTAATATATCATGGACCTCTACTGTACCTACAGAGTGGCAAAAAACAATAATTATTCCTAATTACACAGAAAATGAAGCTATTTACAGTAGAGTAACAAACACTACACAAATAAAAATATTTAGTAAATATTTTCCACTTAACTTAAGAAGCCGATGACAATACCTCTATTACGTTTTTGCGAAATTAATTTCATGGACATTTGCCTACAACTTCAGTCAACACAATTTGTTGTTAAGGATACCATGCATTTACATATTCACGTATTACCAACATCTGAAGACGAAACAAACCTAAAATCAGAATCAATTGCCGGTATGTCAAAATTCATTGTTATTTTTATTTTTTCAAATAAATATTTTTTCCTAAACTATTAAATCTGTGGGACCATTTAATTGTTTTAATAATTTAACTTTGGGATTTATTTCATGGTTAAATGGCCAGAAATGATCTGCGATGGCAGATTTATCAATTTGTTTATATCTAATGTTACGAAAATGTTCTTTCGTTCTGGTTTCCAAACTACGTTTCGTCTTTCCAATATAAACCAGATCACAATCTATAGATATGTTGATGATATTTATGCTCTTGTTCCTGAAAAAATAATTAATGATGCTTTAAAATTATTAAATTTACAAGATAAAGCTATAAAATACACATTAGAAACTGAAATTAATGGATTTCTCCCTTTTATAGATTTGAAAATAATAAGAAATAATAATAAATTAGATTTTGGTATTTATAGAAAATCTACTCATATTGATAATTGCTTAAAAAATAAAAGTTTTAACCCTTTTCCACATAAATTTGCTGTTTTTAATAGTTTGATTTATAGATTAATTAATACACCCCTGAATAAAGAAGAATTTAATAAAGACTATAAACATATTATTAATACTTCTTTAATTAATGGTTTTAATAAACATTTTATACAAAATAAAATTGAAAAATTTAAATATTCAAAAAGTATTAATGATATTTCTGCTCTTAAAAAATAAAAGATGATTATAAATAAAAAAAATTTACTTCCCATCCTTGGGTAATAAACATATCGAAATTTTCATTAAAGAAGTTGGTATAGCTTTAGTTAATCAAAATAAATATAGTATTAAAAGTTTATTACAATTTTCTAAAAAAGATAAAATTCCTAATAATAAAAAATCTGGTATTTATCAATTTAATAGCTTAGATTGTGATCAGGTTTATATTGGAAAGACGAAACATAGTTTGGTAACCAGAAAGAAAGAACATTTTCGTAACATTAAATATAAACAAATTGATAAATCGGCCATAGCAGATCATTTTTGGTCATTGAACCATGAAATAAATCCCGAAGTTAAATTATTAAAGCAATTAAATGGTCCCATAGATGTAATAGTTTGGGAAAAAATATTACTTAAGAAAATAAAAATCGCATAATGGATTTTGACATACTGGCAATTGATTCCGTTTTTAGGTTTGTTTCGTCTTCAGATGTTGGTAATATGTAAATACGTAAATGCATGCTATCCTTAACAACGAATTGTGTTCACTGAAGATGTGGGCAAATTTCCATGAAATTAATTTTGCAAAAACACAATAGAAGTATTGTCATCGGCTTCTTAAGTTAAGTGGAAAATATTTACTAAATATTTTTATTTGTGTAATAATTATTCCTCTTCTAAAAAACAACAAAGCACCCGACAAAATAAATAATTACAGACCAATTTCCTTAACAAATGTCATTGAAAAAACAGCTGAATGTATGATTTCAGCAAGGCTAAATCGATTCTTAGAAAGTAATAACTTACTAACAAGACAACACTTATCTACTAAAGAAAATACAATTCAACTATCCCAAAATGCCAAAGAATCTTTCAACAAAACTCAAGGTACGCTGTCAGTTTTCAGGTACTGATTTTGAAAAAGGATACAATTCAGTATGGAGGCATAAACTTCTTGAGAAACATTCAAAACTAGGCATTCAAGATAACATGTTAAATTAGATCACTCAGTTTCTCTCTCAACGTTTCAGTGCTACAAAATACAATGACAGTACATCCAAATTCTGACAAATAAAAATGGGCCTACCACAAGGTGCAGTACTGAGTATAACCTTGTTCAACATCTACATTAATGATCTTCCCGCGGCTGTATCAAACACAGAAATAAAAACAGCTCTTTTTGCAGATGAGATGATCATCTGGACATCTTCCCCACAAATAGAAAATTCCAAAACTTCAATAGAAAAGGCTCTGATATTATCGGAAAATTGGACTGACAACAATCAGATGAAAATAAATACTGATGAGCAACATTTCAAATATTTAGTTTAAAAAAGAAAATCCCTAAACTAAATCTGCAGTTCAGGAAAACAAATATGAAACAAAATATTTAGGAACAATTTTTTATTCAAAGTTATCTGGGAGACATCATATTGAAGCAGTAGTAAACAAATCAACAACAAAATTTTCAATTTTGAAAAGATTAACTGAAGGAAAGTGGGGCAGTAATTGGGAGACATGAGCACCACATACAGTACCTTCATCAAGCCAATACTTCTTTATAATGCAGAGGTGATAATTACAGCAAACAGTTCTAACATATATCACCTAGAAGTATGCCAAAATCAGACCCTGCGACTAATAACTTTAGAGGAGCAGGCACTACTTCAACATTAAGAAATGTTGCGGTTAAAAACAACAACATGTGAGAAAAGGTTACTACAACCAATCAAGATGAAAACACAAACAAGATTCCTACACAAAGTTATGGAATTAAAAATAGATCTGAATCTTCCTAATTCTAAAGAAAACATTTTAATCAAAGAAAACCCACTGACTTCTGAACCAATTAACATTCAATTACATTTAGAACAAATAGTTACAAAATCTGAAACTTCCAAACCTGTACTAAAAGAACTATCATTAGAAACTGTGAACAATAGATACCCACCTGAAGAATGGTTACATATCTACACAGATGGATCTAACTTGGACAACAACTCA
>CM060949.1:14808921-14906421 GCA_030765055.1 Mantis religiosa
TCACATCAGTCTCTGTCACTACCTGAGGGGATGATAAGGCAAATGTCACTTGCCGCCTTTCCCCCCCCCCCTTCCACTGCCATCTGGAACCTTCGCGTGGATTCACGGAAACTAAAGACTTCGAGAAGACGGCGATATTCCTATATACTGATAGGAGAATGGCAAGAGAAATGGAACAACACGAGTGAAGGACGAAGAGTGCGAGACATCTTTCCCAGTATAAAAGAACGTTTAAAGTTGAAGATCAACCCAACAAAGGAAACTGTTCAATATATCACTGGACATGGACCATTTGACACATACTTTAAGAAGATAGGTAGTAAGGCTAGCAGTACGTGTGAAATTTGTGGAGTGGAAGGAACACCAGAACATGCAATCTTCGAGTGTGAAAAATATAGAGAAATATTACAAGAGGATCGCGAGACATTAGCTGGAAAAATGATTTGGAACATCATAAGAAGTGAAGAGGATTTAATCACTATGAACAAAATGGTTGGAAAGGTATCCAAAATAGTTATGGAGGAATATAGGAAACCGGACCGAAGGGAACGGCAGCAACACCAACAGCAACAACAAATAGAAATAGTAAGGAGATCTGAAAGGTTACGAGTTCAACAACCGAGAACGCAGGATGTTGATGACCAAAATAGAGGTTTGATGGCCGAAGAGGACGAGACGGAGGAGATCCCGAGGAATAGAAGGAGGCAATACTGGACCACGACAGGACGACAGGACTGGGCAGAGAGAAGGAGAGGTCGACCCCAGGAGATAGTGACCAGGTGGAGCTCACCAGATGAAGATGAAGATGACATCGGCTAAGTTCCTTAGAATTAGGCGAATATAAAATTCAGGAACCGACCACTCCTCCGATTAAAGTAACAAGTTACTATTGTCGAGCAGGAGAGGTATGGATACCGATTTTGTATTCATATATAGAGTAGTGTTAGGGATAGGCAGTTATAAAATAATAATAAAGAGACTATTATACTGTAGACTGTAATTAATTAGCTAGATTGTATTGAGTTAGTATAGAACTGCCATCTTAGGTTAGAGTAATATATAAAATTGTAAAGCCACTGGGTTCCAGTGGCTATTAGGTTAGTTAATTATATAGTTAGATGTAGGTTAGGAAATCTGCGTTATCAATGTGTTAAAAGAGGACAAATAAAGTACAAAGAAAACAAAAAATAAAATCAGTGGAACTATGTCCTGGTATAGATCCCAGATGCCAGGACAATAGTAATGCAGATTTTATTTTTTTATTTTTTTTATTTTTTTATTTTTTATTTTATTTTATTTTATTTTTATAAAAAGGGCTGCAGCGAGTGAACTGTGTTAGTCAGTTATTGGCGAGCGGCGTAAGAGTGCAGTGCTAGCGTACGGACGAGAAGACTGTGTATGTGCATCGGAAGATTGTACGTAATTGCGAGAGCTAAGTGGAATTGTAACGGACGAACTGGTTAATCGTAATTGTGTGCATTACGTAATTCTGTGTAATTGGCAAGAGTTAAACTGTAAGTAGGTGGAAATAGAGAACATTTTTGAGTGGTGCAGTTGGACTTTTCATTTCACGAACCCAGAAAGTCACACTGGTGTCAGGAAGCGGGACGACAACATCACCCAACATTACAACCATGGACGCGGCATTGGAAAAGATTTTGGAGAAGATGATGGAAATGAAGGCCGAACTGAGATCGGAAATGAAGACAGCAAATGACAACATCACCGAGAAAATGTAAAAGAAGGTGGAGACGGTAAATAACAGCATGGCCGCGAAGATGAACGAGTTAAGAACAAAAACAGAAGCGGCAAATGACAACCTGGCCGCAGAGTTGAAGCAAATGAAGACGGCCAACGACAACATCACCGAGAAGATGGAAGAAATGAAGGCCGAAATAACAGCGAAGACGGAAGAAAGGAAGACCGAATTAACAGCGAAGACGGAAACAGCAAACAGCTTGGCCACGACAATGACCGCAAAGATGGCCGAACTGACAGCGGAAATAAAGGTGGCGAACGAAGCCATCGCCACCAAATTTGAAGAACAGTTGGCCGGCGTGAGGGATGACGTGACGGAGCTGGGCAAGCGGATGGGCCAAGTGGACGACCGCGTCGAGGACCTGGCAAACAGCTTCAATGACCTAGAGGAAAAAAAAAAAAAAAAATAAAAAATAAACTCTGATTTCTTATGTTCCGATGCCTAGATTCTATATCGGAACCTTTTAACTATTTCTTATTTTCATTTATAAATTTATTAATTATAAGAATAACTTTTTTAATTGTTTGCAGAACCTAAGTGACTGCTAAACTTTGCAGTCAACTAACCTAACGACTATCCTAATTATGTTTTTTCTTTTGTTTCCAAATTAGTCTCTCTCTTCAATTATATATATCGCTGTCAAGTCAGTCCGATTTCGGTCTATATCACCTTGTTGGTTTATTAGCTCTTCTCCTCCCAACTCATGGATATTTTCAATTTCAAAATCTCCTTATTCCTCTTCTACTGGTGTTGCTTCCTCAATTGAATCTCTTCCTATGTTCATATTTCCTTCCATCTCTCCTCTTTGAAGTCTAGTTGATTGTCTTATTTGTTGAAGTGTTGCAGGTGTAGACAATTCTGTTGGTGTCAATTTCTTAGAAGTTATATATTGTTCCCAAGCTTTTGTTGAAATGATGTTTGTTATTGTGTCTAACTTATTGAACTCCTCTGCATCTCTTATTATTTCCCATGTTGTCTTTCCTTGCAGCTCTTGTCTCAAATTATGCACTTCTCGATGCTCTTGACACTCGAAAATTTGGTGTTCTGGTGTGTCCTCTATGCTGCATGCTGTACATAGACTTGTCGCTCGTCTTCCTATCCTCTTAAAGTAGGTGGCGTAAGGTCCATGTCCACTAATAAAATGGATTATTCCTTTAGTCGGTTTGAAGTGGCTCATCCTTAGTCTTTCTTCTATTGTTGGAAGTAGTTCATAAACTCGACGTCCTTCTTCTATGCTGTCCCATTCGTTTTGCCATTCCTGTAATATTGTCCTTTTAATTTGCATCCATGTCTCACATTCTACACCTACTATTTCTCGTACTTTTTGCCGGTTATTCTTTCTTCTCCAGTATTCTGCACCTCTATATCTTATGATGAAGTCCATCGGCCATATCCCTAAGATTACGAATAGAGCCATCGTGGGAGTGGTATTAGTTCCGCCTGCATACCATAAAAGTATCTGTCTTTGTGTTCTTCTTATTAGCATTTTGTTTCCTTTATTGCAAAGCCTTTGAGCCCATGTACTTGCTCCGTATCCCATAATCCCAGCTGCAGTACTTGTATGATACAATTTGATGATATCAGTGGGTAATTTAAAATTCCTTTGAATCAACGACGTCAACTTTCCCATCACTTTTGAAGTTTTGTGCCTTATGTAATCAATATGCGTATTAAAAGTCAAACTCTCGTCAACAATTATACCTAAGTATTTGAAACTTTGCCTTCTTGGTATCGGTGCATTGTGTATCCTAATTACTGGGTTCCTCTTTAGTTTACCTTTCGTTACTACGTAAGCTGATTTTGAGGATGCGATGGTTAGTTTTACGTCATTGCACCAGTCTTGCAAGGTCTCAGTGATATTCTTAGCCTTGTTTTCTATTTCCTTACGATTATTCCCATCTATAATTACCATCAGATCATCTGCATACGCTATAACTTCTGATGTGGAATTTATATGTCTTAATCTCTCCAGAATTGGTTCAGTTAGTATATCCCAAAAATAGGACCCAATATTGACTCTTGAGGGCATTCTTTTGTAACATCTCTGATTAATTCTCTGCTATCAGCTACTAATGTTACGGTTCTGTCTTTACAGTAGTCCCTCAACATATTATATAAATATCTTGAATAATCTTTGTCTCTCATAATTTTGAACAATTCTGGCCACCAAAGATTATCGAATGCACCAGAAATGTCGAAGAATATATTTATGACATACATATTGGGATTTGATTTTATGTTTTTTAATGCTTTATTTATTGCATCATCAGTTGATCTGTGCTTCCGAAATCCATATTGAGTGTCTGTCATGCCTATCATAGTCCTAAACTCATGTATACGTTTACTTAGTAGTTTTTCTTGGATCTTTCCTATAGTGTTTAGCAAACACACTGGTCTGTATGATTTTACTTCCGTAGGATCTTTATCTTTTGCTTTTTTCAGAATACCACAGTATGGTATTCTTCCTTCGTATATACACTCCTTAAATAGCTCTGTAAGAATAGGAACTAGTGGTTCTTCCAACGCCATTATGACTTCTGAAGGTATTCCATCCGGTCCAGGTGATTTCCCTTTTCTAAAGTCTCTGATTGCTAATCGAACTTCTGATTTATCAAACGGATATATTAACCTCTCTCCGTTGTAGTTTCTTTTGAAAGCATCTATTTTCTTTCTCTGATCATCGTTTTCTCCTTCCAGTATATCCAATGGTAATAGTTTGTTCAATAAATGATTTGTTGATTCTAGCCACGTTCTGGTCATTTGACCATCATACTCTTTGAGTGTAGATATAACCTCCGGTACATTAACTTTCTCCATTGCAATCTTGTATGGGATTCCCCATGCATTATTTGATAATTTTTCTTTGACGAACTTGTCCCAGGAATTTTTTCTGGATTCCTCTAAAGTTATCTTATATTTTTCTTTTATTCTTCTAAAGATATTTAGATTCCTCTCTCTTTCTTCTGAGATGACTGTTCTCTGATATATTCTTCTTGCTTTCCTTAATTTACTTCTTAACTTTTGAAGTTTTTCGTTCCATACATTCCGTTCACTAATCTTTGGTCTTATCCTTAATAGAGTTTTCTTTATAACATTTTGCACACTTTCTGTGATTTTCTTCGCCTTAGTGTCAATATTATCATCATCTAGGATTACCGGTAATCTAAATTCTTGGATAATCTTCTGTATATCTATATTTTTAACTATGTATCTAGTTGGTCCAGTATGTAATGGTACTTCATTTTTCATCCTTACTGCATAGTCAAATAATATTAGCTTGTGTTTGCTAGAAGTCTGTTGTTGTATCACCTTCCAGTTTATTATTTTAAATAAAATGTATCCTCTAGCTAAGGTAACATCTATGCTTTCTTCTGCTCCAGCCCTTCCTTGAAAAGTATAAGGATTATTTCTTTGAATCAAGACCTCCAAACCATATTCTTGGATTAGTTCTTCCATTTTATCTCCATTTTGGTTAGGATTTTTACTTCCCCATAGAACTGATTTTGCTTTGGCATCTAGTGTTATTAATATTGCCTCCCTATTGTATTGGTCCAGAATTTCTCTAGTCTTTTCCAAGTGCAGTTCTATATTGTCTTTATATTGATAGCATTGATTCATCAGAATATTGGTTTAACCTCTATAGGTCTTTTCTAGACAACATAGCCATTCATCATTGTGTTGCGCTATTTTAACTATTTGTATTTGTTTGTTAAATACAATAATGATAGCTTGAGGACTTGTACCTGTTGTTATAGTTCTACTACCAATTGGCATATGTACCACATTTCCTCGCAAGGTGTACGGTTCTTGTATACAAAGGATATCTATTTTTTGCTCTTCTGCCAATTTACGTAGTTCCAGCATGACCATTTTACTACGCATAGCGTTAACTTGTCCAAATCTTATTAGAGATGTTTCATTAAAGTTGCATTGTTGATTATCATTATAATTATTAGCCATAATTTGTTCCTGATATGATTCTTTCCCTCAGCATTGCATATGTTGGACATTGTCGTTTCTCTTCTTTGTTCTCTGTGCAAATCTTCTTTCTTAGGCTACATGGTATGCATTTCCTCTGTTGCTCTTTCTTATCACAGTCCTTTTTGTCATGCCCTTCCTCACCACAGTGAGCACATTTGCTATGTTCACTTTTGCAAAACTTAGCTACGTGTCCAAAATCCTGATATTTGAGGCATCTAGGGACTGTTATAAAATCCTTTACGCTAACCGATTGAAAACCAATATATAGTCTTCCTAACATTACAATGCGCCTTCTTAACAATTGTTCGACCTCCATGACATGACTGTTGCCTTATTTTTTAGTCCCGTTTTGAATCTTAAGTTAACTTTACTGTCGAAGTCTTCTCAAGAAATATCATCAAAGTTTTGTAAATACATATTTCGTTTTGACCTAGAGGAAAAGGCCGACAGTAACGCCAAGTCCCTGAACGCCATGGCGGAAGACGTCGAAGACTTTGCTAACCGCGTTAACAACCTGGAAGGAAAGGCCGACAGCAGCGTCAAGTTCCTGAGCGCCGTGGTGGAGGACGTCGTCGGCAGGAGGTTGAAGGATTTGAAGGCCATCGCACCAGGATGCGACACAACATCGGCGCGCGTCAAACCTCCGAAATATGACGGCGCGTCAACGTTTGAAGTCTTCCGCCGCCAGTTCGACGCAGTGGCCAAGCACAACAAATGGTCACCAGAAGAGGAAGTAACACAGTTATTAGTCAGCCTCCAGGGTCGGGCCGCGGAAGTCCTGAACGCGATTCAGTCAAGGGTGGCACCCAAGGACATCTGGGAGGCCCTAGAGAATCGTTTTGGGAACCACCGCTTAGCCACAGCGTACCGCAGCCAGCTAAAGGCAAGGTCACAGCAGCCAGCGGAGACGCTGCAGGAGTTCGCCCTGGCAGTTGAACAACTAGAAAGCAAGGCCCTAGTCGACCTCCTACCACAGTTCGTAGCCCGGGAAGCTGCCTACACATTCGTGGACGGGGTACGAGACACGGAAATTCGTCAGCGCCTAATGCTCGGCGATTGTAAAACAATCCACGAGGCGCTAACGGCAGCATTAAGGATGGAGGCGGCCAAGGTAACAGCTATCCCGACGTCGAGAACGAGGAGTGTCCGCTACACCGGAGTCAGAAGACCAGCTAAGGGACGCCGGCGAACATCTATTGGCCTGTGTTGGATGTGTGGACAGCCTGGACACCTGCAGAGAGACTGCCCACACCAGGAGGAGCAGCCGGAAGAACGAGTAAGGCCCGGCGTGGAGAGGGGCACGTCGGCGCCATTACAACCATCCCCTCGAGTGACACAGCGCGCCGTCAGCCGGCGTATGGACGACAGCCTCATCGCGGATGGTTGGGTGAAAGGGAAGCCGTGCCGCGTGCTGGTGGACACAGGGGCAACCGTGGCCATCATCAGACCTGACGTGGCGAAGGGTTTGCCGACGAGGAAGAAGAGCCGAACATGCGAGCTTGTCACGGCATCGGGTGACACCTTGCCTGTTGAGAAGGAGGCCCTGCTGGAGCTAATCTTGTGGCGGAGTGCTGTGCGTCTGAGGGTGTTCGTCGCGAAGGTGGCTGAGGAGGTGATTCTGGGACTGGATGCCCTCAGGACCCAAAAGGCGACGGTCGACGTCGGCAGGAAGGTCCTGCGGCTCAACGGAGATGTGGTTATACTCCGTCAGCCTGAAGGCGCCTTGGAATCTGCAGGGTCTTCTAAAAAGAAGATGTGGTTGTTCCCGCGGGGAGCGAGGTGATGGTGCGGCGCTACCAGAAGGCCAGACAGCAGGTTGGGTCCCGAGGCTGCAGGAGTACGACTTCACCTCGGAACATCGTAGAGGCAAGAGCCACGGTAACGCTGACGCCATGTCCCGAGCACCCTGTCCAGAAGAGTGCGGCCAGTGCACAAGAATGGAGGAGAAGGAGCGTGCCGCAGCAGTCCAAGTAGTCACGGCAGTACCTGCGAATGGCTGGGATAGCGCAGGCCTGAGGACGGAGCAGCTGGCGGACGCAGACTTGGGGCCATTCTTGAGGGAAGTAGAGGCAGGGACGAGACCAACCTAGGAAGACATCGCACCGAGGAGCCTCACCTACAAGTCGTACTGGGCCCAATGGAACTCGTTGAAGACCAGAGATGGCGTTCTGTTCCGGGTATGGTAGTCACCCAATGGGAAGACGCAGAGAGAACAGTTGGTACTTCCCCGGGGTAAGGTTCCGGAGGTCTTGGAGGAAGTGCACGCCGGTACTTCAGGAGGACACCAGGGAGCGAACCGAACAATTGACAAACTACGGCAGCGCTACTACTGGCTGAGGCTCCGAGCAGACGCTGAGAGATGGTGCCGTCAGTGTCACGTGTGCGCGGCGAGTCCTGGGCCCCAAACTAGGAGCCGGGGTCGCATGTAGCAGTACAACGTCGGAGTGCCATTCGAAAGGATCGCCGATGACATTGCTGGACCGTTCCCAGTTTCTGACCGAGGCAAAAAGTACCTAATGGTAGTGGTGGACTACTTCACCAAGTGGCCGGAGGTGTATGCCATCCCAAACCAAGAGGCACAGGCAATAACAGACTGCCTTGTGGAGCAAGTGTTCTGCCGATTTTGGGGTGCCGTTAGAGCTACACAGTGACCAGGGTACCAAATTTGAGTCCAACCTAATGAAGGAGGCACTACAAAGGCTTGGGGTGAACAAGACCTGCACGACGCCTCTACATCCCCAGTCGGATGGCATGGTCGAAAGATGCATCAAGACCTTAGAGAAACACCTGAGGAAGGTCGTGGCCAGCCATCAGCGAGACTGGGACGTGAAGGTGCCACTGTTCTTGCTGGCCTACCGCTCGTCTACACACGAATCAACTGGAATGGCGCCAGCCGGCTTAATGTTTGCCCGAGAGTTACGCTTCCCTTGTGACCTGGCTTTTGGAAGCCCTATAGAGGCGAAGTAGCCGGTGACCCAGTATGTGGAGAACTTTGTGGACCATCTCCACGACATGCACGAGATGGCCCGCCAGAACATCCAGAAGGCGAGCGACCGCATGAAGTCCTGTTATGACAGGCAAGCCAACAGCCAAGGTTTACAGCAAGGTGACCTGGTCTGGTTGTACCGACCTACCCGGACCAAGGGAAGCTGCCCGAAGCTCCAGCAGCCATGGCAAGGACCGTACCGGGTGGTGAAGAGGATTAACGACGTGGTCTACCGCATCCAGAAAGTTCTCCGAGGGAAGATCTTGGTGGTACACGTGCATCGTCTAGCCTGCTAGAATAGTGCTGTTCGGGACGACCAGCTTTGAGGAGGGAGTAGTGTCACCCAATTATCGGAACACCAGACGAACGACAGCTGAGAAGGGACCAGAGGCAGCCGAGCCACGCCCTCCAATCGGTCTCTGTCACTGAGGGGATGATTAGGGAAATGTCACTTGTCGCTGGCCGCCTTTTCCCCCCTTCCACTGCCATCTGGAACCTTCGCGTGGATTCAGAAAACTAGAGACTTCGAGAAGTCACAATTCACTTCGAGTGAATTGTGTTAGTCAGTTATTGGCGAGCGGCGCAAGAGTGCAGTGCTAGCGTACGGATGAGAAGAGTGTGTATGTGCATCGGAGGATTGTACGTAATTGCGATAGCAAAGTGGAATTGTAACGGACGAACTGGTTAAGGGTAATTGTGTGCATTACGTAATTATGTGTAATTTGCAAGTGTTTAACTGTAAGTCGGTCGAAATAAGGACATTTTTGATGGTGCAATGGGACTTTTCATTTCCCGCACCCACAATATATATACATATATAATAAATATATAAAGGTTCCTATTCTACAATTTCTCAGAACACACTTACACAAAATTTAACTATCCTCATTTTACAGCAAATATAAATTAAATTACAACTCAATTATTTATCAACTCAACTCCTAAAATCCATTTTTCCAAATATCCACTTTCTAAAATAATTCATTCAAATCCTCCCTCATCATTCACTCAAATTATCCATAATAATAATAATAATAATAATAATAATAATAATAATAATAATAATAATAATAATAATAATAATAATAATAATAATAATAATAATAATAATAATAATAATAATAATAATAATAATAATAATAATAATAATAATAATAATAATAATAATAATAATAATAATAATAATAATAATAATAATAATAATAATAATAATAATAATAATAATAATAATAATAATAATAATAATAATAATAATAATAATAATAATAATAATAATAATAATAATAATAATAATAATAATAATAATAATAATAATAATAATAATAATAATAATAATAATAATAATAATAATAATAATAATAATAATAATAATAATAATAATAATAATAATAATAATAATAATAATAATAATAATAATAATAATAATAATAATAATAATAATAATAATAATAATAATAATAATAATAATAATAATAATAATAATAATAATAATAATAATAATAATAATAATAATAATAATAATAATAATAATAATAATAATAATAATAATAATAATAATAATAATAATAATAATAATAATAATAATAATAATAATAATAATAATAATAATAATAATAATAATAATAATAATAATAATAATAATAATAATAATAATAATAATAATAATAATAATAATAATAATAATAATAATAATAATAATAATAATAATAATAATAATAATAATAATAATAATAATAATAATAATAATAATAATAATAATAATAATAATAATAATAATAATAATAATAATAATAATAATAATAATAATAATAATAATAATAATAATAATAATAATAATAATAATAATAATAATAATAATAATAATAATAATAATAATAATAATAATAATAATAATAATAATAATAATAATAATAATAATAATAATAATAATAATAATAATAATAATAATAATAATAATAATAATAATAATAATAATAATAATAATAATAATAATAATAATAATAATAATAATAATAATAATAATAATAATAATAATAATAATAATAATAATAATCCATAACTCGATTCACCAATATCTTTCACTACAAAACAACCATCCAAAAAAACTTTACTCATCCACAACTACTCCACATTATCACTTACAACACTTCTCTCATCATCTTACACCGGGGAAGGAAAATCCCTCCCTAAACTAAAACACAAATAAACTTCATCACTCACTTTAAACACCACAGGGAGGGGCAAAGCCCCTCCCCCAAAAGATATACTATAAACACTACTCAAAATTATTTTTAATTTGAAGGGAGGGCAATCCCATCCCTATCAGCCACACTCTCCAGTCACAAAGTCTCTTCAAGAAATTGGGGTACGCTTGTCTCTTGTACATACTTCATTATAGTCAGAGATAAATAAATGACAATCAATTTGAACCAAGAGTTGTCTCTGCCTCATCTTGCTCTCTAATCCTCTCAGCTACACCCCCAATTACAATGTCTCTTCAGGATTTTGCGGTATGCTTGTCCCTTGTACATAATTCATTATAGTCAGAATTAAATAAATGGCTATCAAATTGAACCAAGGGTTGTCTCTGCCTCATATTGCTCTCTAATCCTCTCAGCTACACACCCCAGTCACAATGCCTCTTCAATAAATTGCGGTATGCTTGTCTCTTGTATATATTTCATTATAGTCAGAGCTAAATAAATGGCAATCAAATTGAAAAAAGAGTTGTCTCTGCCTCATCTTGCTACCTACTCCTATCAGCTACACTCCCCAGTCACAACGTCTCTTCCAGAAATTGCGGTATGCTTGTCTCTGGTACATACTTCATTATAGTCAGAGCTAAATAATTGGCATTCAAATTGATCCAAGGGTTGTCTCTGCCTAATCTTGCTACCTACTCCTATCAGCTACACTCCCCAGTCACAAAGTCTCTTCAAGAAATTGGGGTATGCTTGTCTCTTGTACCTACTTCATTATAGTCAGAGCTAAATTAATGGCTATCAAATTGAAGCAAGGGTTGTCTCTGCCTCATCTTGCTACCTACTCCTATCAGCTACAATCCCCAGTCACAAAGTCTTTTCAAGAAATTGCGGTATGCTTGTCTCTTGTACATATACTTTAATTATAGTCAGAGTTAATAAATGGCAATCAAATTGAACCAAGAGTAGTCTCTGCCTCATCGTACTCTCTAATTCTCTCACCTACACTCCCCAGTCACAAAGTGTCTCCAAGAAATTGGGGTATGCTTGTCTCTTGTACATACCTCATTATAGTCAGAGCTAAATAAATGGCAATCAAATTGAACCAAGTGTTGTCTCTGCCTCATCTTGCTCTCTAATCCTCTCAGCTACACTCCCCAGACACAAAGTCTCTTCAAGAAATTGCGGTATGCTTGTCTCTTGTACATACTTCATTATAGTCAGAGCTAAATAAATGGCAATCAAATTGAACCAAGGGTTGTCTCCTATCAGCTACACCCCCAGTCACAAAGTCTCTTCAAGAAATTGGGGTATGCTTGTCTCTTGTACATACTTCACTATAGTCAGAGCTAAATTAATCGCAATCAAATTGAACCAAGAGTTGCCTCTGCCTCATCTTGCTCTCTAATCCTCTCAGCTACACTCCCCAGTCACAAAGTCTCTTCAAGAAATTGGGGTATGCTTGTCTCTTGTACATACTTCATTATAGTCAGAGCTAAATAAATGGCAATCAAATTGAACCAAGAGTTGTCTCTGCCTCATCGTGCTCTCTAATCCTCTTAGCTACACTCCCCAGTCACAAAGTCTCTTCAAGGAATTGGGGTGTGTTTGTCTCTTGTACATACCTCATTATAGTCAGAGCTAAATAAATGGCAATCAAATTGAACCAAGAGTTGTCTCTGCCTCATCGCACTCTCTAATTCTCTCACCTAAACTCCCCAGTCACAAAGTCTCTTCAAGAATTGGGGTATGCTTGTCTCTTCTACATACTTCATTATAGTCAGAGCAAAATAAAGGCAATCAAATTGAACCAAAAGTTGTATCTGCCTCATCTTGCTACCCACTCCTATCAGCTACACTCCCCAGTCACATCGTCTCTTCCAGAAATAGCGGTATGCTTGTCTCTTGTACATACTTCATTATAGTCAGAGCTAAATAATTGGCCATCAAATTGAACCAAGGGTTGTCTCTGCCTCATCTTGCTGCCTACTCCTATCAGCTACACTCCCCAGTCACATCGTCTCTTCCAGAAATAGCGGTATGCTTGTCTCTTGTACATACTTCATTATAATCAGAGCTAAATAAATGGCAATCAAATTGAACCAAGAGTTGTCTCTGCCTCACCTTGCTACCTACTCCTATCTGCTACACTCCCCAGTCACAAAGTCTTTTCAAGAAATTGCGGTATGCTTGTCTCTTGTACATATACCTTAATTATAGTCAGAGCTAAATAAATGGCAATCAAATTGAACCAAGAGTTGTCTCTGCCTCATCGTACTCTCTAATTCTCTCACATAAACTCCCCAGTCACAAAGTCTCTTCAAGAAATTGGGGTATGCTTGTCTCTTGTACATACTTCATTATAGTCAGAGCTAAATAAATGGCAATCAAATTGAACCAAGAGTTGTCTCTGCCTCATCGTGCTCTCTAATCCTCTCAGCTACACTCCCCAGTCACAAAGTCTCTTCAAGGAATTGGGGTGTGTGTGCCTCTTGTACATACCTCATTATAGTCAGAGCTAAATAAATGGAAATCCAACTGAACCAAGAGTTGTCTCTGCCTCATTGTGCTCTCTAATTCTCTCAGCTACACTCCCAAGTCACAAAGTCTCTTCAAGAAATTGGGGTATGCTTGTCTCTTGTACATACTTCATTATAGTCAGAGCTAAATAAATGGCTATCAAATTGAAGCAAGAGTTGTCTCTGCCTCATCTTGCTACCTACTCCTATCAGGTACACTCCCCAGTCACAAAGTCTCTTCAAGAAATTGGGGTATGCTTGTCTCTTGTACATACTTCATTATGGTCAGAGCTAAATAAATGGCCATCAAATTGAACCAAGAGTTGTCTCTGCCTCATCTTGCTACCTACTCCTATCAGCTACACTCCCCAGTCACAAAGTCTTTTCAAGAAATTGCGGTATGCTTGCCTCTTGTACATATACCTTAATTATAGTCAGAGCTAAATAAATGGCAATCAAATTGAACCAAGAGTTGTCTCTGCCTCATCGTACTCTCTAATTCTCTCACCTAAACTCCCCAGTCACAAAGTCTCTTCAAGAAATTGGGGTATGCTTGTCTCTTGTACATACTTCATTATAGTCAGAGCAAAATAAATGGCAATCAAATTGAACCAAGAGTTGTATCTGCCTCATCTTGCTACCTACTCCTATCAGCTACACTCCCCAGTCACATCCTCTCTTCCAGAAATAGCGGTATGCTTGTCTCTTGTACATACTTCATTATAGTCAGAGCTAAATAAATGGCAATCAAATTGAAGCAAGGGTTGTCTCTGCCTCATCTTGCTACCTACTCCTATCAGCTACACTCTCCAGTCACATCGTCTCTTCCAGAAATAGCAGTATGCTTGTCTCTTGTACATACTTCATTATAGTCAGAGCTAAATAATTGGCCATCAAATTGAACCAAGGGTTGTCTCTGGCTCATCTTGCTACGTACTCCTATCAGCTACACTCCCCAGTCACATCGTCTCTTCCAGAAATTGCGGTATGCTTGTCTCTTGTACATACTTCATTATAGTCAGAGCTAAATAAATGCAATCAAATTGAACCAAGTGTTGTCTCTGCCTCATCGTGCTCTCTAATCCTCTCAGCTACACTCCCCAGTCACAAAGTCTCTTCAAGAAATTGGGGTATGCTTGTCTCTTGTACATACTTCATTATAGTCAGAGCTAAAAAAATGGCAATCAAATTGAACCAAGTGTTGTCTCTGCCTCATCGTGCTCTCTAATCCTCTCAGCTACACTCCCCAGTCGCAAAGTGTCTTCAAGAAATTGGGGTATGCTAGTCTCTTGTGCATACTTCATTGTAATCAGAGCTAAATAAATGGCCATCAAATTGAACCAAGAGTTGTCTCTGCCTAATTGTACTCTCTAATCCTATCAGCTACACTCCCCAGCCACAAAGTCTGTTCAAGAAATTGGGGTATACTTGTCTCTTGTGCAAATTTCATTATAGTCAGGGCTAAATAAATGGCAATCAAACTGAAGCAAGAGTTGTCTCTGCCTCATCTTGCTCTCTAATCCTCTTACCTATACTCCCCAGTCATAAAGTCTGTTCAAGAAATTGGGGTATACCGTTCTCTTGCACCTGCTTCATTATAGTCAGAGCTAAATAAATGGCAAACAAATTGAACTAAGTGATGTGTCTGCCTCATCATACTCTCAAATCCTTTCAGCTACACTCCCCAGTCACAAAGTACTTTGTGACAGTACTTAGATATTCTCCCACGTTGTCAGTTTTGGGTGATAGCCCCTTTTAATAATTTTGAATTTGAGTTGAGGTTATGTAATTGTTCCAAATTTGAAGTGCTACTGCTGACCTATCTTCCTGCTTCAATTTGATATTTGAAACTATTCTTTCTACTCTAACGTTTAGATTTCTGTTAGTTTGACTTATGTAGAATTGTTCACAATTCTTGAGTATTTAGTTCATCCTTTTCACAATAGTACATGATATAGGACACGTCAAGTACTTATAACTAAAAATTATTCAGTAAACATTTACACTACACAAGTTTCAAAACGAAAATTCAGAAACTGTATGTACAATATAACAATTTATCTGTAGTTGACATTCAAAAAAAAATTTACCTTTACTATAAAAACGATGTTCTAACAAGAACTGTTTCACACAGCATTTAAATTTTGGAAGTGCAGATATTCTCAACCTAGTATAATAAATTACCCACCCAGAAGGGGTTCATGGAAAAGTATTTTAAAACTCAACTGTGTAAAAACGATGTTGCAATAGCAGATGTTTCACCTTGTACTTAAATGCAGTTTCTGAGGTGGTGAGTTTAATATTATTGGGTAACTTGTTATATAAGACAATTCTAGAGTGTCTTACGCTTTTGCTGAATAGTGATGTATTATGTGTAACCATGCTCAATTTATGCGTATTTCTAGTGAGATAATCATCTTTTTCAGAGTTTGTATGAAAATAAACCAAGTGTTTTCTGACAAACATCACGACCTCTAGTATATATATATATATATATATCTTACAAGTTATTTGTATATTCGGGTTCTGTTAATTAATGGGATTTGATCATTTGTTTTTGGATTTTACAAGTTTAATACGGAGCATCTATTTGCAGATGGCAAGATGATATTTATTTCTTTAAGAATCTTTTTGAATTTATTAAATGTTTTTGGGTGATATGTGAATGCACTGAATATGCTGTTGCTTTCGTTTTCTTTAGAGAATACACAAAGAGGATGGAAGACCTGCTGTAGGGCAGTAATTACAGAAATTGGAAACCAACCCATTATATTACTGCTATGAATCTACAATTAACCTTTAAATGGAAGCAAATTAATCAATAAGAAGGAAATACAGGAAATTAGAGGATATAATCCAACATTAACGAGAATAAGTGGGTTATAAAAAATACACAAAACAAGAAAAGTTCTTGTTATAATAGTCAAGTTTATGTCCTGTGTCACATTCACCTATCACCTGCTTTTTGTCTCTCTAAATTTCCTATTATCTGATTGTGTTTCTTTTATTTTTGTTATTTATCCTCAATTTCTGATAAGAAATAATGTCAAATTAGGAAATATAAGGTTGGTTAATTGACAATAACATAAATAAAGCAGTAAAGTTTTTATATCCTGTCATTTATATGCAAATGGCCTTTGAATGGAAGAATATAATACAGTGTAATGTAAACATTTGAGTCCAGAGTACTTCAAGAAGTGACAATGAATATGTTGAAATACTGACTTAAATGGCTTTGTCTGTGTTATCAACAGCATCTACATGATGATAAGCTTTATCATACTTCTAAATGTTTACCATACAAAACAGTATTAACTTCTTAACAATAAAGTAGACTTCACAACTTAAACAAAAGACAGGATTTATTTGCCATGTCAATACTTTTACAATTTGGAATTCTGCTTGAAGTGATGAGCATCTTTTTAGGGAATCACACACCTCCTGGCCCTCATACATATAGAGAACTTAAATAATAATGCTCTAATTTTTAATAAGATAACCCCAAAACAACTATTTCTAATTAAATCCTGATAACAGTATAGCACAGCTTCTGCCTAGTGTGGGTTTTGACCTGTACAACTAATTCAACCGTTCAGAACTTAATGACAAACTTACCAGAAGCCTATTGTAATATATTTTAGTGGCACCAGCAAAAGATTCCGTGGCATCCACTTTGAACAGAATACAAAACCATATGGGAATTTGCAGCACTGTACCAATTATTATGAAAATTATGTAGATATTGAAGTAATCAGAAAGCGTGGGTTGTCTGCAGGCAGGGTTCAACTCACACATTGTATATACTTTTTTCATAAAGTATACGGCCCCACAAGGTATGTAAAATGGGTCGACAAGGGAGAAGATAATGTGCAACGCCAAAGCATATTCAGGATCTGTAACACACAGTAACAAACACCATTTTGTAGTTTACAGTTGACTCTGACAGAAGAGACAGAAATAGGGACAACAAGGTTGTGTTACATAGATAAGCAGAGAGGAGTATATATCAACATATACAAGAGTGGGTGTGCAAAAGAACACTTGATATGAGTTAGAGTATTGTGACTTTGTGGGTTCGTAGCATTAATAGTCCATTACACAAGTAAATAAATTTGTAACAGAGCCTCGACTTAACTTAAGAAGTTGATAATTCCTTCTTCTTTTTTCTTCTTACGCAAATAAAAATATTTGTAACAGAGTCTCCACTTAACTTTAGAAGTTGATAATTCCTTCTTCTCTTTTCGTCTTATAAAAAAGAAGAAGGAATTATCAACTTCTTAGGTTAAGTGGAGACTGTTACAAATATTTTTATTTGTGTAATTTTGTTGCTTCACTCTGACTAGCTTCATTTTCTTTGTGATTAAAAGTCCATTTTAATGTTCTTTATTTCCGTAGAAATACTCTGTTCTATTCTTACAGTAGTTGCATTACATCACATACACAGTCGCAAGCTATCAAGGTCGATGACAATAACAAACCGCGTTCTCATTACATCAGTTTACAATACTCCTCTTACAACAACACTCTACACCTGTTTACTTCTGTTTACAACTCCTTCTCTTGTTACCACTGACTCTTGGCAAGTCGTCGCTGTCTTAAATACCTCATAGATAATTTTGAGACTTTTCTGTAACAATCACGCAATATTTCTGGCATAAACAAGACATTGAATGTTCTATCACCTTTCAGAAGCATAACTTAATCTGTGCCGGCAAGTCCTTTATCTCCGGCGCTATGTTTATCTGCATATGCAAGATCTTTATCTACATGAAGCACTATCCATGTTATCTATTTGTGAAGAACCTTTTATGCCCATCGCCACGACAGTATGTATCTATGTGTGAGTGACAGTAAGGCCAAAGGTGGGACATGTAAATTAGGGATTAGACAAAGTATATAAATGTTTGTGTTTGTATGGTAGAGATTAGGTAGGTAAAGTAGATAATACAGAGTATTAGAGACAGCGTGTGATACAGACTGTGTCAAAAAGATAACATGCAATATCTGAGTGAAAGCAATTAATGGAATCTTTAGTAAAGTGATATAATGCATGCTTTATGACATGTCTTTTTGTGGCAATATATTTTGGCTTATCCTAATGAATATTATATTTAATAATGTTTTAATATTTTCTAAGAAAATACTTATATAAATCTTACCTTTAACATTTGTGTCAAGTAAATATACTGAAACGAAGGGCACGGCACTCAGAATTATTCCAATTCCACAAGCATAAGATGTTGGATCTTCATTATCTAAATCATAATGTGTAAAAGTCATATGACACAAAATTGAGGCTAAGCAGTTGAGAATGATGACTGCTGCTAAAGTTCCAAATACAGCAGGTTGTTGGAGGAAGGGCAAATGAAACACAAAGATAAGTCCAAGCATACTCAAATTTTGGAGTAGCATTGGAATGATGTTAACTACAAGGTCAGTGTTGTAGTACATGTAGATTCCAAGTCCATTTACTTGCAGCAGATGTTTGACTTTCGTCTGTAACATAGAATTATCTCACTTATTTATGTTACGTCACATTTAAAAGCAAAATTTATTATTACAGATGTTTAAAACTATTTTAAATTATGATTTATTGCACGCAGCTGACATTTTCTCTACCCTCTATAAACTATTTACAAACACTTTGTGGGAGAATAAAGATGTCCAACCCATCTATTCGCCCTTAACTAATACTGCTAGTAGCTTTTGTTCCTGTAGAGGGATTCAGATTATTGTGACTTTGTGGGTTCGTGAAATGAAAAGTCCAATTTCACCACTCAAAAATGTTCTTTATTTTCACCGACTTACAGTTTAACACTTGCCAATTACACAGAATTGCGTACTGCACACAATTACAGTTCACCAGTTCGTCCGTTACAATTTCACTTGCACTAGTAATTACGGACAATACTCCGATACACATACACAGTTCGTACAGTCTTCCGTTGCACAATCTTTTCGTTCATTAACACGTCACTGACTAACTCTTACACCAAGAACTGCGACTGTCTCCTCACTCACCCTCACTAACCAACTAACTGACTGACTCCGTCTGTCTGCAACCCACCTTTATATAGGAATATCGCCGTCTTCCAGTGTCCACAGGAATGTTCCAGTAAAAGAAAGATCGAGAACCAGGTGTAAGAGAAACAGACGGCACAATCGTGTTTTTCTCCCGACCACCGCCTGTCACCACTATAAGACAGACGAGGGGGAGATGTGGCTAACACGAACCTCCCCTGTCTTCCGCTCCCAGCTGCTTCCACAGGGTGTTCCAGGGCCCGCGTGACATTATGTAACAATAAAAAGGAATAAAGATGGTGGAGGTCTTGTAGTGGTTATAATTTTGGAAACTAAATAGTGCTTTCAGCCCTTTCATGTCCCACACATTTATTCCTCTATCTACTTCAAGATAAACATTGCATTTGAATAGTTATAAATAAAAGCGTTGTTAACAGTGAAGCTAACTTCATGTACGAAGAGTAAAATTGAGTCATACCTTTTAAAACGTGTAGCTTTACTCACGTCCTTTTACAAAATCAGGAACGTTTTCAAAACTGTTACAGTTTCATCCTCAGCTGATTAGCGACTAATCAAGTTGGTTATTGTCTGGATCTCCCTCTCTCGGAAGATTCTTTACATAAGTTCAGTAGACCACTCACTGATGGCACTACAAAATTTAGAATATGTGGAATGTTTTTAATAATAAAAATTTTTCCCATGTTGTAAGTTCAAGTTTTGTTGACAATGGTTTTAGTAGTTTGTGGTGGTTATCATTCCAAAAATGAAAAGCAGCTGCTGATTCTTCTGTTTGTTTATATTGTGACTTTGTGAGTTCGTGAAATAACAAGACGAGGTTACAAACATAAAAACTACACTTCATTTTCCTAGCAATACACCGTTTACCATTACAAATTGCTAGACCACCTCAAAACTGTTTATTTTTCCCAACACTACGCTCAACTGTCTGTCGCTTCCGGTAACGATCGGCCCCGAAGTTTCCCGAATCTCCACCGGCCATCATTTATTCGTCGGCTTCGCGAGTCTACCGCCAGGTTACACTGCTCCCTCCTCAAGGCTGGTCGTCCCGAACAGCGCCTTCGTAGCGGGCCAGGCGATCAAGGTGTACCACCAACATCTTTCCTCGGGGCACCTTCTCGATGCGGCAGACCACCGGACGCTTCAGGCAGCGTCCCTTGGTCCGAGTCGGGCGGTAAAATCAGACCAGGTCACCTTGCTGGAACCCTTGGCTGTTGGCTTGCCTGTCGAATCGGGTTTTCATGCGGTCGCTCGCCTTCTGGATGTTCTGGCGAGCCATCTCGTGCATGTCGTGGAGCTGGTCCACCAGGTTCTCCACATACTCGGTCGCTGGCTGTTTCACTTCCCTCAAGAGTGGCCCCAAGTCTGCGTCCGCCAGCTGCTCCCTCTTCAGGCCTGCGCTATCCCAGCCATCCGCAGGCACTGCCGTGACTACTCGAACTGCTGCGGCACGCTCCTTCCCCTCCACTCTTGTGCACTGGCCGCACTCTTCTGCACAGGGTCTTCGGGACATAGCGTCCGCGTTACCGTGACTCTTCCCTCTGCGATGTTCCGAGGTGAAGTCGTGCTCCTGCAGCTTCTGGACCCAACGTGCTGTCTGGCCTTCCAGTCGCACCGTCACCATCACCTCGCTCCTCGCGGGGACAACCACGTCTTCGTTCAAGATGTCCCTGCAAATTCCAAGGCGCTCTTCTGGTTGACGGAGTATAACCTCTTCTCCCTTGAGCCTCAGGACCTTCCTGCCGACGTCGACCGTCGCCTCGTGGCCCCTGAGGGCATCCAGTCCCAGAATCACCTCCTCAACCACCTTCGCGACGAACACCCACAGACGCACGGCACTCCGTCCCAAGGTCAGATCCAGCAGGGCCTCCTTTTCCACAGGCAAGGAGTCGCCCGATGCCAACACAAGCTGATATGGTCGGCTCGGCTTCCTCGTCAGCAAACCATTCGCCACGTCAGGTCTGATGATGGTCACGGCTGCCCCAGTGTCCGCTAGCACGCGGCAGGGCTTTCCTTCTACCCAGCCGTCCGCGATGAGGCTGTCATCCATACGCCGACTGACGGCACGCAGCGTCACTCGAGGGGATGGTGGTGATGGCGCCGACGTGTCCCTGTCCACGCCGGGCCTTACTCGTTCTTCCGCTGCCCTTCCTGGTGTGGGCAGTATCTCTGCAGGTGCCCGGGCTGTCCACACCCCCAGCACAGGCCACTAGGTGTTCGCCGGCGTCCCTCAGCTGGTCTTCTGTCTCCGGCTTAGCGGACACTCCTCGTTCTCGACGTCGGGATAGATGCTACCTTGGCTGCCTCCATCCTTAGTGCCGCTGTCAGCGCCTCGTGGATGGTTTTATAATCGCCGAGCATTAGGCGCTGACGAATCTCCGTGTCCCGTACCACGGCGACAAAGTTGTAGGCGGCTTCCCGGGATACGAACTCCAGTGGCAGGTCAACCAAGGCCTTGCCAGCTAGCTGCTCAATCGCTATGGCGAACTCCTGCAGCGTCTCCCCCGGCTGCTTTGACTTTGCCTTTAGTCAGCTGCGGTACGCTGCGGCTAAGCGGTGGTTCCCGAAACGATTCTCCAGGGCCTCCCAGATGTCCTTGGGCGCCAACGTTGTCTGCACCGCGTTTAGGACTTCCGCGGCCCATCCCTGGAGGCTGGCTATTAGTTTTGTGGCCTCCTCCTCCGGTGACCATCTGTTGTGCTTGGACACTGTGTCGAACTGGCGGCGGAAGACCTCAAATGTTGACGCGCGAAGATGTTGTGTCGTGTCCCGGCGCTTCGGCCTTCAAATTCTTCAGTTTCCTGCCGACGACGTCCTCTAGTCCTCTACTATGGCGTTCAGGGTCTTGACGCTGCTCTCGGCCTTTCCCTCCAGGTCGTCGACGCGGCTCGCCAGGTCCTCGACGCGCTCGTCCACTTGGCCCATCCGCTTGCCCAGCTCCGTCACGTTATCCCTCACGCCTGCCAACTGTTCTTCAAACTTCACGGCAAGGGCCTCGTTTGCCGCTTTCATGTCCGTGGCCAGGCTGTCGTTCGCTGCCCTCATTTCTGTGGTCATTTCGGTCTTTATTTGTTTCAAGACCGCGGCCCGGTTGTTATTTGCCGCTTCTGTTTTTGCAGCGAGGTTTTCATTTGCCGTCTTCATTTTTTCTATTTTCTCTAAAATCTTTGTCAATGCAGCTTCCATTGTCGTATTTTCCACTTCTGACACCAGTTATGACTTTGTGGGTTCGTGAAATAACAAGACGAGGTTACAAACACAAAAACTACACTTTATTTTCCTAGCAATACACCTTTTACCATTACAAATTGCTAGATAACCTAAAACTGTTTTTTTCCCCAACACTACGCTCAACTGTCTGTCGCTTCCGGTAACGATCGGCCCCGAAGTTTCCCGAATCTCCACCGGCCATCATTTATTCATCGGCTTCGCGAGTCTACTGCCAGGGTGACAATATTTTATGTTCCTTATGTTTATTTAGTTTTTAAATTTCTCTTTGTCAAACCAATATAATATTTGTCAGAGCCTTCACTATTTATCCTATATATGCTGATATATATTTTTTTTCTGGTGGGATTGTGTTTTTTAATGGATTATGTAACAATTTCTTAAGTGAGAATCTGTTTTGTGGTGCTAGTTTGATGCCATAATCTTTAAATATTCGTTCAGACTTCGGAAATGCCCAAGGGTGGTTTGAGCATTTTTTGTATTTCCAGTTTTTATTTATGTTTTGAAGAGTAGTGATCTGATTTAATTTGGTTTGCTTGCAGTCCCAATTTATCTTTTTTTGTTGAGTTTGGATTGAAACCATTTTTGTGCTGTATTTAAAATATATTTAAATTCCTCGTTATATTGTTTTTTATCTTTAGGTATGCTGTTCAGTCAATGGATCAAACTTCTAAGAGCAGCTAATTTATGTGTTAGAGGATTGAAGCTGTTGCAATTTATGTAATTATCTGTGTGAGTAGGTTTTCTGTACATTCCAAATTTTACACTCATTTTGTCTTATGATCATTATATCTAAGAAAGGAAATTTAATGTTTTCTTCAGCTTCCATTGTGAATGTTATATGATGATGTTGCATATTCATTAGTTTTAAGGAGTCAGTTAAAAACTTTTGAGGGACTACAGCTAAAGTAGCATCCACATATCTGGCCCAGAATTTGAAAATGAATGAGAAGGTTTTAGTGATATGTGTCTCCAAATTACTCATATACAGATCGGCTAAGAATGGTGAAAGTGGATTCCCAATTGCTGAGCCTTTTGTTTGTTTGTAATATTTGTTGTATTTGAAGTAATTTTTTTCAATACATAGCAGTGTTAATTGTATGATTTTATGTACCTCCAAATCATTGATCTTGATGGACTGTAGCCACTTGTTTAGAAGGTTTGGAATTTTATCAAATTTTTAGAATTGGATACACTTAAATTGTCAAATTCTTTGAAGGAGTTTAATTTCTTGACAATCCATTTACTAAATGATATTGTCACCCGAACGTTGGAACACCCTATAGAACCGGCTGGAGGCAGCTGCAGGAGACGGAGGCTGGAAAAAAAAACATTACCGTGCCGACTCTTTCCGCTGCCCTTGATTTCTCGAACCTACGGGATATTTCATCTAATCCAGAACTTTCTCGATCGGCCAGCTGACCCTATATAAGCAACACGCCGGGCAGTAAGTGGGTCAGTCAGGCAGTCAGTCAGTGCTTGACGTGCTAGTGTACGACGAGAAGACTGTGTAAGGGCTTCGGAGGATTGTACGTAATTACGAGTGCAAGTGAAATTGTAACGGACGAAGTGGTGAGTCGTAATTGTGTGCATTACGTAATTCTGTGTAATTGACAAGTGTTCAACTGTAAGTCGGTGGAAATAAATAACATTTTTGAGTGGTGCAATTGGACTTTTCATTTCACGAACCCACAAGGTCACACTGGTGTCAGGAAGCGGGACAACAACATCACCGAACATTACAACCATGGACGCGGCATTGAAAAAGATTTTGGAGAAGATGATGGAAATGAAGGCGGAACTGACAGAAATGAAGACGGCCAACGGCAACATCGCCGAGAAGATGGAAGAAATGAAGGCCGAATTAACAACAAAAACAGAAGCGGCAAATAACAACCTGGCCGCAGAGTTGAAACAAATGAAGACGGCCAACGACAACATCACCGAGAAGATGGAAGAAATGAAGGCCGAATTAACAGCGAAGACGAAAAAAAAAAAAAAAAAAAAAAATAAATAAAAAAAATGTTATCTGCTAATCTATTGTCCAGGCACCTAGATGCTAAACCTGGACACGATTATTTACAATTTTATTTGATTTATTTAATGATTTAATATGATTTAACAATAACAAATTATAATCTTTGCAGATACAATCCTATATTACATGTTTTAATATAATATCCTCCACAAGGGAAGTTACAAAATTCATTAAGTAATTAGTTTGTTAGCCTGTCTCCTCTATATTGACTTCCTGTTCCCGATTCTGATAACTGCGTCTCCTTCTACCTGTCTTCATTCTATATCCGAAACAGTTTCCTGATTTGTGTCTAATCCTTCTTCCTGAGATACTTATAGCTGTGTCCTATCTACTTCTAGTTCCCGATGTCGTCTTAATCTACTGGAACTTCTAGTTGCAGACTGTTCACCATTGGGTCTATGCTGACGTATGCGTCTTGGCTGATTCTGAAGTCTATTGATCTTATATTGTTCCTTTACTACGTCAGAAACTGTGAGAACCATCTTCTCTAAGATTTTAAGATCGTATTCATATCTAATGATGTTATATACTTGTTTCCCAGCTAGTAACTCTCTATATTCCTGTAAAGTCTCTTTATATTTAATACATTCAAAAATGGCATGTTCTGGTGAGTCTTGCACTTGACATACATCACAGATATCGCTAGGTATCTTCCCTATCTTCATGAAATATGTGTTAAATGGACCGTGTCCTGCTATATATAATATGCCACCCTTTCCGGGCAATATGTTTTTGAGATTCAACCTTTCTTTTATGTTTGGAAATAGATTGTATGTTCGTCTGCTAATTGTCATCTCATTCCATTCTTGTTGCCATCGTCGTATTAAACACCATCGTACTTCTGTTTTGGTCCTACAACATTCTCCAATGATATCCTCTACTCTTTTTAGATTTCTCTTCTTCAACCAAAAGTATGCCGCTCTCATCAGAATTAATAAGTCTATTGGCCATATGGCCATAATCACCAACAAAGCCATTGTTCCCGTAGTAGAAGCTGCACCGGTCATCCTAAGCAAAGCTCTTCTCTGTGTTGATCTAAGTACTTTCATATTTTTGGTATTACTCAATCTATGTGCCCAGATTCCAGCTCCATATGCGGTTATGCCCACCATAAAACTCATGTGATAAACACTATCTCCGTTGGTAGCTTGAATTTTCTGGTCGTAAGATTAGATAATTTCATCATCACATTATTAGCTTTATTTTTAACCTCATTTATATGTGTATTATAAAGCTGTTTTTCATCTATGTGAATCCCCAAATATTTCACTACCTTTTTCCTGCATACCTTAACTCCAGCCAGTTTAATTATTGGATCCCTTTTTAGCGTCCCTTTCATTATCATGAACATCGACTTTTGTGGCGCAACTTGCAATTTAACTTCCTTACACCAACTATCCAAACGCTCCAAAGTGTTGTTAGCCTTTTCTTCTAGTTCTGATCTACTGTTTGCTTCGACTAATATTAATAGGTCATCTGCATATGCAATTATATCAAGCACATATGGGAGTTTGCTCATATATTCTAACATAGGCTCAGTTAATATGTCCCAAAATGTCGGACCTAAAATTGATCCCTGAGGGCAGCCTTTCGATATCTCCTTAGTTATCATTTTATTTTCACCATATATGTATACACGTCTGTCCTTACAGTAATCTCTTAAAATATTGTACAGGCTTTTAGGATATTGCTTATCTCCCAAAGTCTTGAATAACTGGGGCCACCATAGATTATCGAAAGCGCCTGCTATATCAACAAACATTGCAACTACGTATTTCTTATTGGATGTATTCACCTTCTTAATTGCTTGATTTATAGCATCCTCTGTTGAAAAGAACTTTCTGAAACCGAATTGCTTTGGTGTCATACCTTTCATAATTCTGTGTTCATTAATTCTTTTATGCAGTAATATTTCTTGCACCTTTCCCAATGTGTTCAGCAGGCAAATCGGCCGATACGTCTTTGGATTTGTTGGATCTCTGTCTTTATCTTTTTTCAATATGACTATTGTTGCTTCCTTCCAACAGTATGGCACTTTCCCAGATATTAAACAATGATTAAGTAGATCACAAATTGCCCCGAAATTTCCTTTTCCAAATTCTGTAAAACTTATGCTGTTATATGATCAGGTCCTGGGGCTTTCTTTATTTTTAACTGTCTTATTGCCAAAGAGACTTCAGATATATCAAAAGGGTAGATGACAGAAGAGTTGCTTGCATCTTTTTTATAATCCATATCCAGTTCTTGTCGTTTTGTTTGATGTATTTCTCTATCATCATCCTTGTTATCTGATGGTAGTAACTTTTCCAGTAATCGATTCATTGACTCTAACCATGATTTAGTATATGTTCCATCTTCTTTTTGTATGGTAGATATCACTTCAGGAACTGACATTTTCTCCATTATTATTTTATAAGCAACACCCCATTTATCATGTAATAAGTTCTCTTCAATAAATCTATTCCACGATTTGATTCCGAAGACGGAAACGGCAAACAACTTGGCCACGACAATGACCGCAAAAATGGCTGAACTGACCACGGAAATGAAGGTGGCGAACGAGGCTCTCGCCGCGAAATTTGAAGAACAGTTGGCCGGAGTGAGGGATAACGAGACGGAGCTGGGCAAGCGGATGGGCCAAGTGGACTAGCGCGCCGAGGACCTGGCGAACCGCTTCAATGACCTAGAGGAAAAGGCCGACAGTAACGCAAAGTCCTTGAACGCCATGGTTGTAAACGTCGAAGACCTCGAGAGCCGCATCAAGTTAGGGGGCCCTTTGGAATTTCTACATAATCATCATTTTCAAGTAATTGCATCATTCTTTTACTGTAGTCGTCTGTATCTACTAAAACCAGGAATTGCCATTGTTTGCCTTTAATATGGTTATTGCTCTTTTATTCAGTTCTTTAATTTCTTTTTGAAATTTTGAATTTTGAGTTCTTTTCATTATTGGAGATACAATTATTCCGCGGCAGTTTTCTCTGGTTATTATTTTATCACTCTCTGAAAGGTGATTTGTTGCTATTTCGACGTCTGCTATGTATTCGTCTACCTGTTACAAAACACTGATGCATGCATTGAGGCCTTTTAGTAGTAGATTCATTTGTGACTTTGAAATTGTTTCTGAAGCCAGGTTTAGCACTTCTTGTGTTATGTTGTTAGTTTTTTCTGATATGGAGACGCATGGTTTCTCTTGATTTCATTGAAGCTGTTTGAGTTTCCAGTTTAACTTTTTATTTTTTGATTTCATTAAATTGTTTAATCTCTTGTAAAGGTGCGATTTGAAGTATTGCCAAACTTGTGAGCATAAGTGATTACTTAGAAATGTATGAAGACTGCATAGCTCTAATTCCCATTGAATTAATATACTGCAATGCTGTAGCTGTATGTGAACACCGGGTTAACACACAATGCTTGAATGAATATATCTCCCTTTCACCTGTTAGGTGTTTGAATTAGAACTACAAATCTTATGTACAGTTTGGTACAGTCAGCCTTCAATTACGGGAGAAACTTAATTCTTCTGGAAGCTTCATTCCTTTTGGCCTTACCCATTCCTTCCCTTGTCAAGGTTTGCTGTAGTAGAGGGAGGGCATGGACCATTGTCAACTTTACCTGGCTGGCCTAGCAGAGAAAGGGAGGGAGATTTTCCATTGCAGAAGCAAGAGCTGAACCATAATTGGTTCAGGAAACAATGTTGGGGTGTATGTCTCAGTTTTGAACTGGTCAAAATTGAACAACCTGCTGTGTAAGCAATTTTCTAACTTTCAACCATCAGCCTGCTTTTCTCTACTGTATTTTATTTTCTACTTGATATAGAATCTTGAGAAGAAGAAACTTAAGCAACATGTAAGGGATCCTGAGTTAGTGAATTTTGTGGCTTACAATCTGGAGCTTTCAAACTGTCAAATGGAGCCTTTTTTGTAACCCCACCTAATATTTGATGGGTTTTAGATGTTAAATGTTGGGCTAAAATGTTATTTTCAATTGGAAATTTAAGATGAGGATTCGAGGTTGTTATACAAGAAATGACATTCAAAGATACTAGCCACAATTCCAGAAAAGGAATAATAACAACAACCATGGAAGATGAAAGGTGTAGCAATTTGGAGACATATAGGAAAATAAAGTAAGTGTACAAGGAGCTTGAGATTTTTGAAAAAATTCTTGGGAGAGCTTTGTTGATGAGAACCTAGCAGACAATGTATGGGGAATACCTTACAAAATTGTAATGGAAAAGGTCTATCAACACTAAAAAGGAAGATGGAGGATGGACTAGAACATGGACGGAATCAATAAATCTTCTATTGAACTGTTCATTACCTGGAGAAAACGACGAAACCCAATACAACAACATTGTAGAAGAACAGAGTTACAAAATGAGGAGTACGCAGGACACAGGATAGTATATCTATATACTGTCACCCTGGCGGTAGGCTCGCGAAGCCGAAGCCGAAGCCGGTGGAGATTCGGAAAATTTCGGAACCAATCGTTACCGGTAGCGACAGACAGTGGAATGTAGAGTGAGAGAAAAATAAACAGTTTAAGGTTAGCTAGCAAACTGTAATGGTGACGAATGTATTTGCTAGGAAAATAAAGTGTAGTTTTTGTGTTTCGTAACCTCGTTTTATTATTTCACGAACACACAAAGCCACAACTGGTGTCAGGAAGCGGGATAACATCACCGAAGATTATGGCCATGGAATCGGTATTGGAAATGCTTTTTCAGAAGATGAACGAATTAACAGCGAAGTCGGAAGCGGCAAATAACAACTTGGCCGCGAAGATGAAAGAGTTAGCAACAAAAACAGAAGCGGCAAATAACAACCTGGCCGCAGAGTTGAAAGAAATAAAGACCGAATTGACCACAGAAATGAAGGCAGCGAACGGCAGTCTGGCCACGGAACAAGTTCCTCGCCGCCAAATTTGAGGAACAGTTGGCCGGCGTGAGGGATAACGTGACGGAGCTGGGCAAGCGGATGGGCCAAGTGGTCGAGCACGTCGAGGACCTGGCGAACCGCTTCAACGATCTAGAGCAAAAGGCCGACAATAACGCCAAGTCTCTGAACGCCATGGTTGAAGACGTCGAAGACCTCGCGAACCGCGTAAACAACCTGGAGGGAAAGGCCGACAGCAGCGTCAAGTCCATGAATGCCATGGTGGAGGACGTCGTCGGCAGGAAGCTGAAGGACTTGAAGGCCGACGCGCCGGGACGCGACACAACATCTGCGCGCGTCAAACCTCCCAAGTATGACGGCGCGTCAACGTTTGAAGTCTTCCGCCGCCAGTACGACACAGTGGCCAGGCACAACAGATGGTCACCGGAGGAGGAGGCCACACAGTTAATAGCCAGCCTCAAGGGACGGGCCGCGGCAGTCCTAAACGCGGTGCAGACAACGGCGGCCCCCAAGGACATCTGGGAGGCCCTGGAGTACTCTTTCGGTAACTACCACTTAGCCGCAGCATACCGCAGCCAGCTAAAGGTAAGGTCACAGCGGCCGGGGGAGACGCTGCAGGAGTTCGCCATGGCGATTGAGCAGCTGGCTAGCAAGGCCTTGGTTGACCTGCCACTGGAGTTCGTATCCTAGGAAGCCGCAAACAACTTTGTCGACGGGGTACGGGACAGGGAGATTCGTCAGCGCCTAATGCTCGGCGAATATAAGACCATCCACAAGGCGCTGAGAGCGACTTTAAGGATGGAATGAAATGAAATGTGTAGTGTTTAACGCCCGCTTTTACTACATACGGCATCGCAGGCGGTGGCACTGATGATGCATGAGATGAAGATGGAGCACCGGAGGAATGAGATGGTGGGGGAAACCGGAGGTCCCGGAGAAAACCCGCCCCAACGCCGTGTTGCCCACCACAAATCTCACTTTGCGGTCGCCTGGGATCGAATTTAAGGATGAAGGCGGCCAAGGTAACATCTATCCCGACGTCGAGAACGAGGAGTGTCCGCTACGCCGGAGACAGAAGGCCAGCTGAGGGACGACGGCGAACACGTAGCGGCCTGTGTTGGTGTGTGGACAGTCCGGACACCTGCAGAGAGAGTGCCCACACCAGGAAGAGCAGCCGTCGTGGAGAGGGGCAGATCGGTACCACCACCATCCCCTCGAGTGACACTGCGCGTCGTCTGCCGGCATATGGATGACAGCCTCATCGCGGACGGTTGGGTAAGAGGAAAGCCGTGCCGCGTGCTGGTGGACACCGGGGTGGCCGTGACCATCATCAGACCTGACGTGGCGAAGTGTTTGCCGACAAGGAAGCAGGGCCGAACATACCAGCTTGTCACGGCATCGGGCGACACCTTGCCCGTGGAGAAGGAGGCCCTGTTGGAGCTGACCTTGGGACGGAGTGCCGTGCGTTGTGGGTGTTCTTCGCGAAGGTGGCTGAGGAGGTAATTCTGGGACTGGATTCCCTCAGGAGCCATGAGGCGACGGTCGACGACGGCAAGAAGGTCCTGCGGCTCAAAGGAGAAGAGGTTATACTCCGTCAACCAGAGGAGCGTCTTGGAATTTGCAGGGTCATCTTGGACGAAGACGTGGTTGTCCCCGCGAGGAGCAAGGTGATGGTGAGGGCGCGACTGGAAGGCCAGAGAACCAGGAACATGATGCTGGACCAGAAGACGCCTGTGCACGGACTATGTGTAGCTAGGGCACTGCTGCCGTGACGAGAGGAGGTGCCAGTGAGACTGCTAAATCCAACGGATACCGAGTTGGGACGGAGTTGGGAACGTGCAAGCCCGTGGTAAGCGTAACAGCAATCGACAATATGCAGGAGCCGGTGCCGACGCAAAACCTAGGGCCCCGGCTAGAAGGCTTACTGGAGAGAACGGCCGACTACCTCACCGCAGAGCAACTGGAGAAAGTTCGACTAGTACTAAGACGATACCAGCGCGTCTTCAGCCAAGGTGATAGTTACTACGGACGCACGGAAATAGGGCTTCACCGCATCGTTACCGGGGACGCCCGGCCTATTCGGCAACCACATAGACGCGTTCCGCTGGCGAAGCAAGGGGCGGTACGAGACATGCTGTAGGACATGAGATCCAGGGGAGTGATTGAAGAGTCGGATAGCCCTTGGTGTTCCCCTGTGGTCTTGGTGACGAAGAAGAACGGCGAGCTGCGCTTCTGCGTAGACTACAGAAAGCTGAACGCTGTCACCCGGAAGGACTGTTTCCCCTTACCCCGGATTGACGACACCTTGGACACGCTAGCTGGTGCACAGTGGTTCTCAACCCTTGACCTGAAGTCGGGCTACAGTCAAATAGCTCTAGACCCAAGAGACAAGGAGAAGACTGCATTCTCGGCAGGCCAAGGGCTCTGGCAGTTCACGGTTATGCCCTTTGGCTTCTGCAACGCACCACCTACCTCCCAGCGCATCATGGAGTCCGTGATGAGAGGGCTGACTTACGACGCCTGTCTGCTATACCTGCACGATATCATTATCGTCGGAAGGACTTTTGATGATCACCTCGAGAATCTGAGTAAGTTGCTGCAGAGGCTGCAGGCGACCAACCTGAAGCTGAACGCGAAGAAGTGCCAGCTCTTCCGCAAGGAAGTGAACTACTTGGGCCACATAGTCTCAGCAACCGGAGTGGCCACAGACCCGGAGAAGACATAAGCTGTGAGAGCTTGGCCTCGCGCAAGGGATAAGAAAGTGCTGCGCAGTTTCCTGGGGCTGTGCAGTTATTACCGCCGCTTTATAAAGGGGTTTTCCAACATCGCCAAACACCTCACCCGCCTGACAGGTGAACACCGGCCTTATGTGTGGACGGAGCACGCCGAAAATGTTTTCCAGCACCTAAAGGAGGCCCTGTGCAGTGCTCCAATTTTAGGTTTCCCACATCCGGGTGGCGCCTTCATTGTGGACACCGACGCCAGCGACCATTGCATTGGAGGTGTCCTATCGCAGATCCAGGACGGCCATGAGCGGGTGATAGCCTACTACAGCAAGACGCTATCCAAGGCAGAGAGGAACTGCTGCGTCTCCCGAAGAGAATTATTGGCGGTAGTAAAGACCTTGGAGCACTTCCACAAGTATCTGTACGGTCAGCCATTCCACCTGAGGACTGACCATTCCGCCCTAACCTGGCTATTGAGCTTTAAGAACCAGGAAGGCCAGACAGCACGTTGGGTCCAGAGGCTGCAGGAGTACGACTTCAGCTCGGAACATCGTAGAGGCAAGAGCCACGGTAACGCACACGCCATGTCCCGAAGACCCTGTCCAAAAGAGTGCGGCCAGTGCACAAGAGTGGAAGATTAGGAGCGTGGCGCAAAAATCCGAGTAGTAGTGGCAGTGCCTTCGAACGGCTGGGACAGCGCAGGCCTGAGGAGGGAGCAACTGGCGGAGGCAGACTTGGGGCCACTCTTGAGGGAAGTGGAGGCAGGGACGAGACCAACCTGGGAGGACATCGCACGGAGGAGCGCCACCTACAAGTCGTACTGGGCCCAATGGGACACGTTGAAGACCAGAGAGGGCGTGCTGTTCCTGGTATGGGAGTTACCCGATGGGAAGGCGCAGAGAGAACAGTTGGTACTTCCCCGGAGTAAGTTCCCGGAAGTATTGGAGGAAGTGCACGCCGGTACTTCGGGAGGACACCTGGGAGCGAACCGAACGATTGACAAACTACGGCAGCGCTACTACTGGCTGAGACTCCGAGCAGACGCTGAGAGATAGTGCCGACAGTGTCACGTATGCGCGGCGAGTCGTGGCCCCCAGACTAGGAGCCGGGGTCTCATGCAGCAGTACAACGTCGGAGCGCCATTCGAACGGATAGCCGTTGACATTGCTGTACCATTCCCAATTTCCGACCGAGGCAACAAGTACCTAATGGTGGTCGTGGACTACTTCACCAGGTGGCCGGAGGTGTATGCCATCCCAAACCAAGAGGCAAACACATTTATAGACTGCCTCGTGGAGCAAGTGTTCTGTCGATTTGAGCTGCCTTTGGAGCTACACAGTGACCAGGGTTCCAGCTTTGAGTCCAACCTAATGAAGGAGGCGCTACAAAGGCTTGGGGTGAACAAGAACCGCACAACGCCTCTACATCCCCATTCGGATGGCATGGTCGGAAGGTACATCAAGACCTTAGAGGAACACCTGAGGAAGGTCGTGGCCAGCCATCAGCGAGACTGGGACGTGAAGGTGCCACTGTTCTTGCTGGCCTACCGCTCGTCTACACACGACACAACTGGGATGACGCCAGCCAGCTTAATGTTCGGCCGAGAGTTACGCCTCCCTTGTGACCTGGCTTTTGGAAGCCCTCCGGTAGCGAAACAGCCTGTGACCGAGTATGTGGAGAACTTGGTGGACTATCTCCATGACATGCACGAGATGGCTCACCAGAACATCCAGAAGGCGAGCGACCGCATGAAGACCAGGTATGACAGGCAAGCCAACAGCCAAGGGTTCCAGCAAGGTGACCTGGTCTGGTTGTACCGTCCTACCCGGACCAAGGGACGCTGCCCGAAGCTCCAGCAGCCATGGCAAGGACTATACCGGGTGGTGAAGAGGATTAACGACGTGGTCTACCGCATCCAGAAGGTTCCCCGAGGGAAGATGTTGGTGGTACACCTGGATCGCCTGGCACGCTACGATGGTGCTGTTCAGGAGGACCAGCTTTGAGGAGGGAGCAATGTCACCCGAACGTTGGAAGACCCTACGGAACCGGCTGGAGGCAGCAGCAGGAAACCGAAGCGTTCGGACACTACCCCTCGTTAAAGCTGGGGTGGCTGGGAAAAAAACATTACCGTGCCGTCTCTTTCCGCTGCCCTTGATTTCTCGAACTTACGGGATATTTCATCTAATCCAGAACATTCTCGATCGGCCAGCTTACCCTATATAAGCAACACGCCGGGCAGTAAGTGGGTCAGTCAGTCAGTCAGTGCTTGAAGTGCTAGTGTACGACGAGAAGACTGTGTGAGTGCTTCGGAGGATTGTACGTAATTACGAGTGCAAGTGAAATTGTAACGGGCGAGCTGGTGAATCGTAATTGTGTGCATTACATAATTCTGTGTAATTGACAAGTGTTCAACTGTAAGTCGGTGGAAATAAAGAACATTTTTGAGTGGTGCAATTGGACTTTTCTTTTCACGAACCCACAAGGTCACAATATGTTGAAGCATTGATTTGATTAATGATTGCTCTCATGCTATTGTCATTTTTGTGTACTTTTGGTAGACCATACATTCTTGGTAGAATTGGACTATGTGTTTTTATTGCACATAATTCATTTTGAAGTACTGAGTGACAGTTCTTTAAAGCTTTTCCTATTGTGTTTTAGCATCAAGTTAGGGGGCCCTTTGGAATTTCTACATAATCATCATTTTCAAGTAATTGCATCATTCTTTTACTGTAGTCGTCTGTATCTACTGAAACCAGGAATTGCCATTGTTTGCTTTTAATATGGTTATTGCTCTTTTATTCAGTTCTTTAATTTCTTTTTGAAATTTTGAATTTTGAGTTTTTTTTCATTATTGGAGATACAATTATTCCGCGGCAGTTTTCTCTGGTTATTATTTTATCACTCTCTGAAAGGTGATTTGTTGCTATTTCGACGTCTGCTATGTATTCGTCTACCTGTTACAAAACACTGATGCATGCATTGAGGCCTTTTAGTAGTAGATTCATTTGTGACTTTGAAATTGTTTCTGAAGCCAGGTTTAGCACTTCTTGTGTTATGTTGTTAGTTTTTTCTGATATGGAGACGCATGGTTTCTCTTGATTTCATTGAAGCTGTTTGAGTTTCCAGTTTAACCTTTTATTTTTTGATTTCATTAAATTGTTTAATCTCTTGTAAAGGTGCGATTTGAAGTATTGCCAAACTTGTGAGCATAAGTGATTACTTAGAAATGTATGAAGACTGCATAGCTCTAATTCCCATTGAATTAATATACTGCAATGCTGTAGCTGTATGTGAACACCGGGTTAACACACAATGCTTGCATGAATATATCTCCCTTTCACCTGTTAGGTGTTTGAATTAGAACTACAAATCGTATGCACAGTTTGGTACAGTCAGCCTTCAATTACGGGAGAAACTTAATTCTTCTGGAAGCTTCATTCCTTTTGGCCTTACCCATTCCTTCCCTTGTCAAGGTTTGCTGTAGTAGAGGGAGGGCATGGACCATTGTCAACTTTACCTGGCTGGCCTAGCAGAGAAAAGGGAGGGAGATTTTCCATTGCAGAAGCAAGAGCTGAACCATAATTGGTTCAGGAAACAATGTTGGGGTGTATGTCTCAGTTTTGAACTGGTCAAAATTGAACAACCTGCTGTGTAAGCAATTTTCTAACTTTCAACCATCAGCCTGCTTTTCTCTACTGTATTTTATTTTCTACTTGATATAGAATCTTGAGAAGAAGAAACTTAAGCAACATGTAAGGGATCCTGAGTTAGTGAATTTTGTGGCTTACAATCTGGAGCTTTCAAACTGTCAAATGGAGCCTTTTTTGTAACCCCACCTAATATTTGATGGGTTTTAGATGTTAAATGTTGGGCTAAAATGTTATTTTCAATTGGAAATTTAAGATGAGGATTCGAGGTTGTTATACAAGAAATGACATTCAAAGATACTAGCCACAATTCCAGAAAAGGAATAATAACAACAACCATGGAAGATGAAAGGTGTAGCAATTTGGAGACATATAGGAAAATAAAGTAAGTGTACAAGGAGCTTGAGATTTTTGAAAAAATTCTTGGGAGAGCTTTGTTGATGAGAACCTAGCAGACAATGTATGGGGAATACCTTACAAAATTGTAATGGAAAAGGTCTATCAACACTAAAAAGGAAGATGGAGGATGGACTAGAACATGGACGGAATCAATAAATCTTCTATTGAACTGTTCATTACCTGGAGAAAACGACGAAACCCAATACAACAACATTGTAGAAGAACAGAGTTACAAAATGAGGAGTATGCAGGACACAGGATAGTATATCTATATACTGTCACCCTGGCGGTAGGCTCGCGAAGCCGAAGCCGAAGCCGGTGGAGATTCGGAAAATTTCGGAACCAATCGTTACCGGTAGCGACAGACAGTGGAATGTAGAGTGAGAGAAAAATAAACAGTTTAAGGTTAGCTAGCAAACTGTAATGGTGACGAATGTATTTGCTAGGAAAATAAAGTGTAGTTTTTGTGTTTCGTAACTTCGTTTTATTATTTCACGAACACACAAAGACACAATACGTAATATTAATGAAGCTAAGATTGTAATAAGCAAAGGAAACAAAAGTACAGCCCCAGAACCTAATGGTAGTGTATTGCAAGTAATTCAGAATTTGGAAAATAAAATTGTCCATGTATTGCGCAATCGATATAATAAGTGTCTAAATACCGGCAGTCCTGTATTGTTGGAAAGAAGCAGATCTTGTGACCTTAAAGAAAGGATGTCACACAGGTAAAATCATACAAACCAATTTATTTATGTTAAATATACAGGGGAAAATCCAGGAAATACTCATATATAAAAAAATAATGAATACAGAGTTATGGTTGGTATCTGTTTAATATATTATGGATTTAGAAAGAATAAGTCAACTAAAGATTTAATCAATCAGGAAATGAAGCTAGTTAGAGGATGTGAGAGTATGTCGTCGCAATATTTTTTGACATTCATGGAGGATTTAATAACTTGTGCTGGCCTGAACTATTTGATATTAGGAGCAGAAAGGATTTTTCTCAAAGTTTATATAATAGTATAAAGGGTTACTACAAAAATAACAAAATGAACATTCTAACTACCACAGCAAACAGAAAAAGATAGCACAAAAATGAATCGAGAAGATATTGACACACTTCTTCACTCACACTGTTGCCGCCTTGGTAGCGGAGATGGTAGCATATCTGCCTCACGTCAAAAGGTCCCAAGTTCGAATCTCGGTCAGGTTGAGTTACCTGGATAAGGTTCTTTTCCGGGGATTTCCCTTATCCTGAAAGACGAATGTACCCTGGACACATTTGAGCACCATTTCACACATTTCATTCATCGTCGGATATGACTTAACCTTGGAGGATGTAAAATTAAAAAAAAAAAAAAAAAAAATCATTTATTTAGAGAACATGTTTCAAGAGCTTTTCCTTCTATCATCAGCTGGAACTCGAGTTTCAGTTAGGGTGTGAGTTAGCTCAAGAAGTGAGAGAAAGTAGGAAAAATGTAGAGAAAATATGGAGAAATTTGAGAATGAGGTTAAAGAATTAAGGGAAATGATTCAAGTAACTAGGTTAGGTCTGGAAAATGCAAAACATGAGATAAAATTACAGGCAAATAAAGAATTAGGAGTATTCGTGAAAAAGCAAACAGATAAACAAGAAGATGAGTTTGAGAATAAGTTAGATCAAAGAATCACAATGATGAGAATTGAAATGCAATTGCAACATGAAGAGATGAAATCACACCAAGAAGAAATAAAGTTGAATCTTGTTGAGGTAAATAAAGTAAAAGAGATGTAGTTGTACAAATTTGAGAAGTGAAAGAAAACTAAGGTAAAAGAAGATAATTTTATAAATTGACACAGGTTGTAATTTCATTGCAGGCAAATAAAGTAAACAATGTCAAAGATATGTCAACAGTTGGAAATGTAAATGATTGCTATTTGATTGGAAATGTAAGTATTAATCCGAATCATGGCGATGCAATAAGTGAATGTAGTAATTTTGAGAGCCCAGAGAACCATATAAATTACAATAGAAGTATTCGAAACATGCCCTGACACACACATTTTCACAATCAGGGTTACAATGAATGTGTAAATTATTCACTTAACGATATCAGTCCACCAAGCTTTGATGAGGAGTCAAGTGATAATCTGAAATTCTTTCTCAAAGAACTGGAAGAATATTTTCGCATAAAACGAATCCCTAATAAATTTAGAATAATGATCGTTAAAAGATGTTTAAAAAACAATGCATTGGAATGCCTCAGGTTGCCATTAACCTCCCATGAAACCTATACCTAACATGTTTCGAGCTTTGTTCCTGAACAGATTTTGGGGGACTGAAACACAAAATCGGGTTAAAATTTAATTCGCTACTGGAAAATTTGAGGCGCAGAAAGGTACTTTGATGACTGAATATTTTCTGAAATTGGCTAATAAAAATAAGCTGGTAAATGCTGAGTTGTCGGAGATGGAGATTGTAAATACTGCCGCGCGGCTTGTTTACACAAAAGGAAGTGATAGGTGGGCAGTGTGAAAACTAAGAGCCAGCACATAAAGATAACATGCAGGTAAAGGTCTGCTGAAATAAACAAACTGAGATAAATGGAAGTTTCTGGTTACTTCTTGACAAATAGGGTTTCAGTATTTGGAAGATTCTGGTGATATCTCGATTGACAGAGAAAAGTTGTTTCTCATTATTGTTCCAGAAATATCTCGAACCTAGAAATGAGGTATTTAAGGAAGTGCCGACTGGCCAAGAGTTAGTTGTAAACAGAGTGAGTAAGCAGAGAACAGCTGAGAGTGTTGGTGTAAAGGCAGTTGTGTAACAAGAGTGTTGTAACGAGAGCTAATGTAATCAGCTGTTTGTCATGGGCATCGAACTTGGAAGACTGTGTTGTATAGGTGATGTAATGTTGTTACGTGTGAATTGAAATGTGTATCTCTACGGAAATCCGCCAGGGGCCTACTTCGGTAGGTACGGGTTTGGCGCACCTGGGGTCCCGAGCCAACAGTCTCCCTCGTATGGGCTCCTCTTCGTGGTTGAGGGAGACGGTCAACAGGCACCCCCACGTGTAGGCCGTTCGTGGAGACCCGTGGAGAAGGTTTTTAGATTCTTGTCTAGTTTAGAGGTTAGGATTTAGTGAACGAAATTTTTAGTAGGTTTTGATTGACGTTTATATACGTGTATTTTTAATTGGTTTTGTTACACTTGTATAGCTTTTAGAAAGTTTTATATCTGGTTTTTGCCATGACCAGTTTTTTAAAGGGTGCTGATGACCGCCGTATTTGAGCGCCCTTATATATATATATATATATATATATATATATATATATATATATATATATATATATATATATATATATCATCACTGCGTCTACGGAAATAAAGAACATTTAGAATGTCGCTAAATTGGACTTGAAATTCTACGAACCCACAAAGTTACAATTGGTGTCAGGAGTGGGACGACATGCAGGCGGTATTGGCACAGATTCTAGCAAAGATGAACGAATTAACAACAAGACGGAGGCGGCAAACAACAACCTGGCCACCGAACTGAAGGAAATAAAAACGGCGAATGCGAACCTGGCCGCAGAGCTGAAACAAATGAAGACGGCTAATGATAACCTCGGATGGGTGAAGTGGAGGAGCGCGTCGAAGATCAGACGAGCCGCGTTAACAAGCTGGAGGGAAAGGCCGACAGCAATACGAAGTCCCTGAACGCCATGGTGGAGGACGTTGTCGGTAGGAGGTTAAAGGATTTAAAGGTCGACGTGTCGGGACGCGACACAACCTCTGCGCTCGTCAAACCTCCTAAATACGACGCCGCGACAACTTTCGAAGGCTTCCGCCATCAGTTCTAGACGGTGGCCAAACACAACAGGTGGAAGAGGCCGCACAACTAATAGCCAATCTCCACGGGCCGCGGAAGTTCTGAATGCGGTTCAGACAGCGGCTGCACCCAAGGACATCTGGGAGGTCCTGGAGAATCGTTTTGGAAAACACTGCTTAGACGTAGCGTACCGCAACCAGCTGAAGTCAAAGTTACAGCAGTTAGGGGAGACGCTGCAGGAGTTTACCCTGGCAACTGGGCAGTTAGTCAGCAAAGCTCTAGTCGATCTCCCACCAGAGTTCGTATCCCGAGAGGCTGCCTATATATTTGTTGACGGGGTACGAGACACGGAGATTCGTCAGCGCCTAATGCTCGGCGATTACAAAACCATTCACGAGGCGCTAACGGCAGCATTAAAGATGGAGACAGCCAAGGTAACAGCTATCCCGACGTCGAGAACGAGGAGCATCCGGTATAATGGAGACCGAAGACCAGACGAGGAACGCCGGCGAAGACCTAGTGGCCTGTGTTGGGGCTGTAGACACCCAGGACACCTGGAGAGAGAATGCCCACATCAGGAAGAGCAGCCGGAAAACGAATAAGGACCATCGTGGAAAGGGGCACGTCGGCGCCATCACCACCATCCCCTAGAGTGACACTGTGCGCCGGCAGCCGGCGTATGGATGATAGCCTCATCGCGGACGGATGGATTAGAGGGAAGTCGTGCCGCGTGCTTGTAGACACCAGGGCAGCCATGACCATCATCAGAGGTGACGTGGCCAAGGGTTTGCCGACGAGTAAGCCAAGCCGACCATACCAGCTTGTGACGGCATCGGGTGATACCTTGCCTGTGGAAGAGGCCCTACTGAAGTTGACCTTGGGACGGAGTGCCGTACGTCTGTGGGTGTTCGTCGCGAAGGCGGCTGTGGAGGTGATACTAGGACTGGATGCCCTCAGGAGCCACGAGACAACAGTCGACGTTGGCAGGAAGGTCATGCGGCTCAATGGAGAAGTGATACTTCTGCAATCTGAGTAGCGCCTGCGAAATTGCAGGGTCGTCCTGAAGGAAGACGTGGTAGTCTCCGCGAGAAGCAAGGTGGTGGTGACGGCGCGACTGGAAGGCCAGCTAAACAAGAACATGATGCTGGACCTGAAGACGCCCGTGCACGGACTAAAAAAATAAATAAGTAAATAAAATCTGAAAATCTACGTCCCGTTTCCTAGTTTCTATTAAGGGACATAATTTCCAAATTATTATTTATTAATAACCAAATAACTACAAAAACACTGCAAATACAATACAAAATGTTTCAGATAGTAAAACAAAGATTAAGAACATTTAAAATAAAATACTACAAAATACCAATTTAAATAATACAAATACTGGTATCCAGTACACATTTAAGTGGTAGCCAGCTAAATTATAAAACCACTAACTACGATAACCGATATTTCACGTACTGGTAACCAATACGTTTTTAATATAAAATCCCTCAAAAACTTAAAAATAAAAACCTTTAAAAATTCTTTATAATTTGACCAAAAACTTATAAAGATACAAAATTTCAACCAACAAAGTTACAAAAATTACAAAAACAATAATTACAAAATATCAAATTAAATATATATACATATATTATAAATTAAATTATTTAAGCACCAATTTAAATTAACTGATCAAAACAAAAATTAAATAACATATCAAATTTATACAAATAAACAGCATCTTCATAATACCATATTAACATAATTTAAAAAAATCAATTAGTTACAATTTCATCTACAATATTTTAATAAACCATAAAATTCAAATTTCATTCATAATTCTATTCAAATTATATTCACATTAAGAATATAAATTAACATTTCAAAAGTTTATCAACATTTCAATATACAAAATCTAAATAATTTAAATATCATAATTTACAAAACTTTAATTACACTAAAAATATTAAAATAGAAACTTTCAAAACTTCATCAATTTAAACATTTCAACAAACACACTAATCTTAAAATAAAAAACAATCTTATTATTTAAACTTCCATAAAATTCACATACCTTTCAATTAAAATTACCTTAATAAGTTAAAATATAAAAAGTAATTAAATACCATTACAAAATACCAACTCTATCAAGAACAAAAAAAACCAAAACATTTCTTTTAATTAACATTTTCCTTGATAGCATATAAATATAAAAATTGTTAATCATTTCTATTAAACTTATTTCAAAATAACAATTATAAAATCCATAATATATAACACAACATTTAAATTAAACTATCATAACTTTTCAAATTAAACCCTTCCTTCCTATTTACACTTACATATACAAAAACAATTCAAAAACAATCCATCTTTAAAAACATTTCATACATTTTCGCAACTTAAAACAAATTAATATTTATACATATTAACTCAAATCCAATCATCAACCAAAAATCCATAAATCCACTATTCAAATCAATACTTCTTAAAACACCACCTTAATCCACTTCTCAAATATAAAATTTACTTATTTACTAATAATCCACAAATTAAATTTAACACCAACTTAAAAGTTTCTTATACATCATATCACTCACTTGACAAACTTTTATTTAAAACCTTTTCTTTATCCATCATTACATTTCCTCACTTAATCCCTTCATCACTCCTCACTCCTATAACACACACCGGGGAGGGGAAAATCCCTCCCCAAAAACACCAAATCACAAAAACAAATTCTACTTCACTTTAAGCACCTGGGGGAGGGGCAAAAGCCCCCCCAAAAAAAAGACAACTACAATTAAATAAAAATAATATTTTTATTTAGAGGAGGGAATCCTATTTCCAAAAACTACCTTTTTCACTTCAAACTAAATCCCTGCAGTTACCTCCACGTTCTACTGCTAGCTGAATGTCATCAGACGAAATTTCAATGAACAGCGATGATATGGGTACCTGGTTGATCTGCAGGAGCTCTCTTCATTCTCCTCAGAAGTAATTGATACTTATCGTACAATACTGTTTAATTTTACACAGATTTCTTACTGTTTTACACAGTCCTGTGCAGGACTGTGTGTAGCCAGAACATTGTTGCCGTGCAGAGAGGTGGTACCAGTGAGGCTGCCAAAACTGACAGACACCGATCACGACGTCCAGGCCGGAACGGAGTTGGGGAAGTATGAGCCCGTGGTCAGCGTGACAGCAATCGACAAGACACAGGAGCCGGTGACGACACATCACCTGGGGCCCCGGCTGGAAGACTTACTGAAGAGGGCGCCCAAGCATCTGACAATAGAACAGCTGAAGAAAGTTCGGCAGCTGCTGAGATGATACCAGCGCGTCTTCAGCCAAGATAAAAGTGAATACGGCCGCACGGAAAAAGCTTCACCGCATCGTCACCGGAGACGCCAGGCCTATTAAGCAACCAACTAGACGCGTTCCGCTGGCAAAACAACCGGCGGTACAGGATATGATAGATGACATGATATCCAGGGAAGTGATTGAAGAATCTGACAACCCTTGGTGTTCCCCTGTAGTTCTGGTGACGAAGAATAACGGCGAGCTATGCTTCTGCGTGAACTACAGGAAGCTGAACGCTGTCACCAGAAAGGACTGTTTCCCCTTACCCCGGATTGACGACACCCTGAACAAGCTTAATGGTGCACAGTGGTTCTCGAGCCTGGACCTGAAGTAAGGTCACTGGCAGGTGGCTGTAGACCCGAGAGACAAGGAGAAGGCTGCATTCTCGACAGGCCAAGGGCTTTGGCAGTTCACAGCATTGCCCTTTGGCCTCTGCAACGCACCAGGCACATTTCAACGTCTCATGCAATCAGTAATGAGAGGATTACTTATGATGCCTGACTGCTATACCTGGACGACATCATCATCGTTGGCAAGATTTTCTAAGAGCATCTGGAGAACCTGAGTAAGGTGCTACAGAGACTTCAGGCGCCCATCCTGAAGCTGAGCGCGAAGAAGTGCCAGCTCTTCCGCAAGGAAGTGAACTACTTGGGCAACATAGTCTGAGCAACCGGGGTGGCCACAAACCCGGAGAAGACACAGGCTGTGAGAGATTGGCCTCGGCAAAAGGATAAGCGAGAGTTGCGCAGTTTCCTGGGGCTCTGCAACTATTACCGCCGCTTCATAAAGGGGTTCTCCAACATCGCCAAACCCCTTACCCGCCTGACAGAGGAACATCGACCCTATGTGTGGACGGAGGATGCTTCACACGTTTTCCAGCACCTGAAGAAGACACTGTGCAGTGCTCCTATTTTGGGATTCCGACAACCAGGTAGCCCCTACATTGTGGACCCCGACACCAGCGACCATTGCGTTGGAGACTCTCTATCGCAAGTCCAGGACGGCCATGAGCGGATGATAGCCTACTACAGCAAGACGCTATCCAAGGCAGAGAAGAACCACTGCGTCACCCAGGGAGAATTACTGGCGTAAGTAAATACATTGGAGCACTTTCACAAGTACCTGTACGGTCAGCCATTCCACCTGAGGACTGGGCATTCCACCCTAACGTGTCTACTGAGCTTTAAGAATCTGGAAGGCCAGAGAACACGTTGGTTCTGAAGACAAGAGAGGGCCTGCTGTTCGGGGTGTGGGAATTGCCTGATGGGAAGACGCAGAGAGAACAGTTGGTACTTCCCGGAAGCAAGGTCCCGGAAGTCTTGGAGGAAGTGCACGCCGGTATTTGAGGAGGACACCTGGGAACAAACCAAACGATCGACAAACTCCGACTGCGCTACCACTGGCTGAGGCTCCAAGCAGACGCTGAGAGATGGTGCCGTCAATATCATGTATGCACTGCGAGTCGCGGCCCCCAAACTAGCAGTCGGGGTCGCATGCAGCAGTACAACGTCAGAGCGCCATTCAAAAGGATCGTCGTCGATATAGCTAAACCATTCCCAGTGTGCGACCGAGGCAATATGCACCTGATGTTGGTCGTGGACTACTTCACCAAGTGACCGGAGGTGTATGCCATCCCGAAGCAGGAGGCAAAGACAATCACAGACTGCCTTATGGAAGAAGTGTTCTGCAGATTTGGGGTGCCATTAGAGCTCCACAGTTCCCAGGGCACCAATTTTGAGTCCAAACTAATGAAGGAGGTACTAGAAAGACTCGGGGTGAACAAGACCCACACCACACCCCTACATCCACAGTCGGATGGCATGGTGGAGAGATACATCAAGACCTTAGAGGAGCACCTGAGGGAAATCGTGGCCAGCCATCAGCGAGACTGGTACATCAAGGTGCCACTGTTCTTGCTAGCCTACCGCTAGTCAACACACGATACCACTGGGATGACGCCAGTCAGCTTAATGTTCAGTCGAGAGTTACGCCTCATCTGTGATCTGGCTTTTGGAAGCCTCCCGGATGCAAAACAGCCAGCAACCAAATATGTGGAGAACCTGGTGATCCATCTCCACGACATGCATGAGATGGCTCGTTAGAACATCCAGAAGGCGAGCGATCGCATGAAGACTCTATACGACAGGCAAGCCAAGGGTTGCAGCAAGGTGAGCTGGTCTGGTTGTATCGCCCTACCAGGACCAAGAGACGATTGCCGAAACGTCAACGGCCGTGGCAAGGACCGTACCGGGTGGTGAAAAGGATTAACAACGTGGTCTACCGCATCCAGAAGGTTCCCCGAGGGATGATGTTGGTGGTACACCTGGATCGTCTGGCGCGCTACGCTGGTGCTGTTCGGGACGACCAACCTTTTTACTCTACGAACCCACAAAGTCACAATAGCTTGATAAGACTTTACCCTCCACATATTAGGAACCACTTAATTGTGGCAAGACCTGTAGATTTTTCCGATGTTATAGAGTTGCTTTCGTCATTTGAAATGTATAGCCATAGTCAAAACTTAAATACAAATGCACCTGAAAATCATGGCATTGATACACATTTTCGACCATCTGATCGCGAGAATGGACAATTTAGTTCCGACAGAGGTCAGCTTCTTGAAAATCTTCGAAGAAGTACCAGGGACGAGGCACCCAGACTAATTAATTCACGGGAAAAAGTGGTCACAGTTATAAACATAGATATGAATCAGCTATGCCATGGGGAAACAGGAATATGCAATCTTTTGGACGGTATAGGAATCATAGCTCTAATACGCGGAGGATTGATCGAGAGAAATTATCGGGATCGCACTAGAAATATGAATTCAAGACACGACAATACACGAAACTTGTGTTAGTAGCACCACTCTCCATGGTTTACAAGAGTCTGTTGAAGGGGGACTAGACAACCGACTGCATGTCTCAGCAAATTCGCCAGAAGTATTCCGGGATGCCAACCTTAGAACTAACACTGAAGTTAGCAATTCTCTTTCAGAAAACTAATTCCTATCACGAAAGCTGGATTCATGTATCACTATATAAATTAAAAAAAAACAATAACTTTATGCTTAAGCTATTGCTCACTATTTCTGTATTGTATTCGTTGTTGTAATATTTTCTTTTCTTTTCTGAGTTCAGTGCTGATTTGTGTTAACCAATTGTCATTATTGATTATCACACAGGGGCATCGTTCAGAATCTATGAATAAGTTATAAATTTGATTGTTGGAATACCAATCTATCCATAAATTCTGAATGGAGGCATTTGTAGCGGGTATTTTATGTTGTTCTTGTGGCATCTGCTAGCATGTGTTTCGGTGTGATGGTTTGGATGCAACATTCAGGACATCCATAGAGTAAAAAAAGTCATTTGACCTTATAACATACTATTGCTTGCATTAACTTTCTTTTAAACAAACGACTAGCAGGACTACATTCTTGCTATGCTAAGCAAATGAGCGGCAGTGTAATATAAAATTCTTCTGCATGTAACCATCGTGTAAGTATGTACGGACGTGTGTAAGTGTCTGTCCGAAATCTAGCATTCATGGTTTGCGTGTGTCCGCGAATATATTAAATACAGGGATGACTGCTGCTTAGTACCGCAAGAGCACGTGAACCACCAATAATTGTCTTGTAGAAGCCCTTTTCCTCCTTTCATTCCTTATTTGTATTTACCGCGTTCATTGCTTAGTGTGTGGTAAGTAGACGGCGATAGCATGAGTATGTGGCAAGCTTGTAGGTAGCACACTTCTCTTATGCTAGCATATTGTCACCCGAGCGTTGGAACACCCTATAGACCAGCTGAGAGCGGGAAGCAGGGGAGGTCCGTGTTAGCCACGCCCCCCCTTCGTTTGTCTTATAGTGGTGACAGGAGGTGGCTGGGAGAAAAAACATCACTGTGCCGTCTCTTTCTGTTCCACCTGTGTTCTCTAACTTACGGGATATTTCATCTAATGGAGAACCTTCCAGATCGGCAAGCGGGCCCTATATAAGCAGCACGTTGGGCAAGAGGAGGAGTTAGTTACTTAGTGAGTCAGAGTTCGTGGCAATCAGCGTAAGAGTGCAGTGCTAGTGTAAGGACGAGAAGACTGTGTATGTGCAACGGAAGAATTTACGTAAATCTGACCGTACAGTGGAATTGTAACGGACGAACTGGTGAATCGTAATTGTGTGCGTTACGTAATTCCGTGTAATTGGCAAGTGTTTAACTGTAAGTCGGTGGAAATAAAGAACATTTTTGAGTGGTGTAATTGGACTTTACATTTCACGAACCCACAAAGTCACACTGGTGTCAGGAAGCGGGAAGATAACATCACCGAACATTACAACCATGGACGCGGCATTGGACAAAATTTTGGAGAAGATAATGGAAATAATAGCCGAAATAACAGCGAAGACGGAAGAAATAAAGACCGAGTTAACCACAGAAATGCGAGCAGCGAATGGCAGTCTGGCCACGGAAATGAAGGCGGCGAACGAGGCTCTCGCCGCGAAGTTTGAGGAACGGTTGGCCGGCGTGAGGGATGACGTCACGAATCTGGGCAAGCGGATGGGTCAAGTAGACGACCGCCTTAATGATTTAGAAGAAAAGGCCGACATCATCGCAAAACCCCTCACCCGCCTGACGGAGGAACACCGGCATTATGTGTGGACAGAGGACGCCGAAAACGCTTTCCAGCACCTAAAGGAGACCCTGTGCAGTGCTCCAATTTTGGGTTTCCCACAACCGGATGACGCCTTCATTGTGGACACCGAGGCCAGCGACCATTGCATTGGAGGTGTCCTATCGCAGATCCAGGACGGCCATGGGCGGGTGATAGCCTACTACAGCAAGACGCTATCCAAGGCAGAGAAGAACTACTGCGTCACCCGACGAGAATTATTGGCGGTAGTAAAGACCTTGGAGCACTTCCATAAGTACCTGTACGGTCAGCCATTCCACCTGAGGACTGACCATTCCGCCCTAACCTGGCTATTGAGCTTTAAGAACCTGGAAGGCCAGACGGCACGTTGGGTCCAGAGGCTGCTGGAGTACGACTTCACCTCGGAACATCGTAGAGGGAAGAGCAACGGTAACGCAGACGCCATGTCCCGAAGACCCTGTCCAGTAGTGTGCGACCAGTGCACAAGAGTGGAAGATTAGGAGCGTGCCGCAGCAGTCCGAGTAGTTGTGGCAGTGCCTGCGGACGGCTGGGATAGCGCAGGCCTTAGGAGGGAGTAGCTGGCGGACGCAGACTTGGGGCCACCCTTGAGGGAAGTGGAGGCAGGGACAAGACCAACCTGGGAGGACATCGCACCAAGGGGCGCCACCTACAAGTCGTACTGGGCCCAATGGGACTCGCTGAAGACCAGAGAGGGCGTGCTGTTCCGGGTATGGGAGTCACCCGATGGTAAGGCGCAGAGAGAACAGTTGATACTTCCCCGGAGTAAGGTCCCGGAAGTCTTGGAGGAAGTGCACGCCGGTACTTCAGGAGGACACCTGGGAGCGAACCGAATGATTGACAAACTTCGGCAGCGCTACTACTGGCTGAGACTCCGAGCAGATGCTGGTGGTACACCTGGACCGCCTGGCACGCTACGATGGTGCTGTTCGAGACGACCAGCTTTGAGGAGGGAGCAGTGTCACCCGAGCGTTGGAACACCCTATAGACCAGCTGAGAGCGGGAAGCAGGTGAGGTCCGTGTTAACCACGCCCCCCTCGTTTGTCTTATAGTGGTGACAGGAGGTGGCTGGGAGAAAAAACATCACTGTGCCGTCTCTTTCTGTTCCACCTGTGTTCTCGAACTTACGGGATATTTCATCTAATGGAGAACCTTCCAGATCGGCAAGCGGGCCCTATATAAGCAGCACGTCGGGCAAGAGGAGGAGTTAGTTAGTTAGTGAGTCAGAGTTCGTGGCAATCAGCATAAGAGTGCAGTGCTAGTGTAAGGACGAGAAGACTGTGTACGTGCAACGGAAGAATTTACGTAATTGTGACCGTACAGTGGAATTGTAACGGACGAACTGGTGAATCGTAATTGTGTGCGTTACGTAATTCCGTGTAACTGGCAAGTGTTTAACTGTAAGTCGGTGGAAATAAAGAACATTTTTGAGTGGTGTAATTGGACTTTTCATTTCACGAACCCACAAAGTCACAATATCATGTAACGTTTAAAGCTCTGCGCATGCGTAGACGACAAATGCTACAGACAGCCTTTGGTTGGGTACGCCCAGATCAGAGCACAGTTTCGATGTGCACGTTAATTCACATTGGCAACGCTAGAGGAGTTCTTGGTCATCTCTGGGAAGTGCTGCTATCTATAGAGTTTATCTGCAAACACAAAGAATATTTACAACTCCTAGCACTACCAGCCTTTGCTTTGTTGCTTTCAATACGGCGTGTTCAACTACAACTAGTGCTTTAGCATAAAACAATTACTCTTTGTTGTGTGTAGTGACCGATCTTTGTAACTGTTGAACTTCTCTCAAGAGGCAGCTACGAACTCGGTGGATTCCATTTTAAGAAATAAAATAGATAAATGACTTGCGAAGAAGCAATGTAATAAAGCGACTAGGACGTCCGACGCTGCCGTATGAATCCTCTCCAACCATTTGACATTTATATCTGGCAGTTTACTGTAGCATGATCTTATCACCCTCATGGCCATTTTACCTTTTGCCACAGACATCTTTTTTTGTTCTTTCCAGCTGCCATCTGAACTCAACCTTCTACCCAAATAATAAAATCTCCTTATTACCTCTATTTCTCTTCTATTAACCTCCCAGTTCTCATCCTTGCGCAACCTGTATCCTTTTTTGAAGACCATAATCTTTGTTTTGTTTTCATTCACTTTCAAACCCCATTTATTGCAATAAGATTGGCTGCCTCGATTGCCCTTCTCAGCTCTCCACTTGATGTGGACCCAACTACTAGGTCATCTGCAAACAGTAGCCACGGTATTTCTTTATTATTAATAACTGGTGAATATACCCTACATCTTGATATCTCCTCTAAAGTTCCATCAATATAAAGATTAAATAATACTGGACTAAGTTTACATCCCTGCCGTACTCCTGCCTTACTCGATATAGATTTAGTTACTTTGTTGCCTGGTAGTTTTATACACAACTCATTCTCTTGGTATATCATTTTAGTGCCTGACTTATCCCCTTACTGCTTAATTTTAGCTACAATGCATCTCTATTAATAGAATCAAATGCCTTTTCTACATCAATAAATATCATATATACCCTTCCCCTTTTATTGCTCAGATATTTGCGTACAATTGTTTTAATAATAAAGATGTTGTCCGATGTTCTCCTGCCTGGTCTAAAACCTGCTTGGAACTCCGATAGTTTATTCTCCTTCTCAACCCAATTTTGCAACCCATTTGCCAGCATTCCAGTGAAAATCTTCCCTAGAGTAGACAATAAACTAATCCCTCTGTAGTTAGCTGGGCTATTTTTATCTCCCTTTCCCTTGTAAATTGGCATTACCATGCTTGTCCTCCATTTCCTAGGAATTTGCTTTTCTTCCATTATTTTATTGAATAACTTTATCACTATTTTCTTCCTAGTTTCATCAAGTGCCCAGCCTTCCAAAATTCTCCTGATATACCATAAATACCACTAGCTTTGTTAGCTTTTAACCTCCTTATTTGTTCACAAAATTCAGCATCCGAGATATATCTATCTAATTCATTAATTATTTGCGGACCCCCTAACAAACCTCTTTCCACTCTGATATTTATCTTGTCCTAACAGGGATTCAAAGTATGCACACCATTGATCTGCGCCTATATACTCATCTCTCCCTACATCTTTATATAGCCCTCTTATTATTGACCAAATTTTCTTAGTGTTAGTAAACCTAGAATGTCATCGAGGAAACACAAGCATAAATCGCTTACAACACATGAGAGACCGAAAATTATCGAAAGACTTGAAAATGCTGCCCTCTTGCACATGTAGTGTGTCTGAATTCAGATCCATGATTGCAGTAAACAGCGTGTCGAACTTTACATTCACTAATTCGTGGAAGAAACCTTTGTATAAAGACAGTGCTGAATTAAATGACTTCCACCAAACACTGGCTGTGCGTGGCAAGAAAGCGACCAGAGAAGATGCGATCAAAGACTTAATAGATGGACATGAAGATGATTGAGGCTATCACATCGTGACTGATGAAGAAATTGTGTCGAGAAAAGTGACAATAAACAGATTTTCTTGTATCACTATCATATGAAGAGTCTTCGTGATCTAATTGAGAAAGAGATGTGTGAAAATCCAGAAGAAAATTGATACATTCTTCAAACCAAACAAATAAAGAACGTCTAATCAAACTTAGGTGGGCCTAATAAAATTGTGCAGCGCATCCTCTAATTTCATTTTTAATTTTCTCTGTGGTGTTCATTTCACTTAATCCGGACTTTTGATAATCTGGACAACATTAAACCCAAATTTGAGTTTTTTTATTGGTGCAACAGCACTTTCTTTGTCACCAAATGAGACCATGTTTGCTTTAACTTATTGTCTACTTGGCCAATGTATTACTGTCAAGTGATAATTCTTTCTTTTTCCAAGAAGTCAATGACTATGATACCCTTAGCATCCTAAAAACTCATTAGCACAATTTCTCCAGCTGATCTTCACCTTCATTGGAGAAGTTTCACGAGAAGCAACCAAGTGTTTTGGTTTTTCTTGGTTTCCAGGTAACAATAATGAAATCAGGACTCATTGGCCATAAAACCTCACATCAAATGTCCTTCATACTTTGCCTAAATAGATATAAACACATCTTGAAAGTTCAAAGTGCACCTGCCTGTTGTCCAACATCTCCAACTCATCATGTCAAATATTGTCACGAGGCATGGTTTTGTCGCTCATAAGCGAACGCTGAGAGAGAGAGAAGCGGGGAGTGAAAGAGACAGATCGTGCCCAAGCCACTCCCGCGGACCGGCCATCGCGTGTGCGGAGTGCTAATCACTTGCCGAGAAAGTGAGAGAGCAATAGAGGTAGAAAGGGACAGAGACAGTTTCCCGGTGTTCTCCCTACTTCATGAAAGATCGTTCTTGTCCGTGAAGCTTCATGAGCTGTCGAGAAACTTCCTCAAACCACAAAAAGCAGCTGCTCATATATAAATAGGAGGGATGTGCAGAGAAGACAGCTGCCAATGATGAAGTGCGGACGTGTGTAGTACGTCATTCTACTGATAATAGAGTTGTACAGGTGTCCTACAGAAATAAAGAACATTTTGAATTTCTGCAAACTCGAATTTTAATTTTACGAACCCACAAAATCATAATACGAATTGCCATTTCCATTGACACACTTATGGTCTTTGGGTGTGCTCACCAGGAACTCCATGAATATTCCCCTACCAACCAGCAGCCTAAGCTCATTCCTTGTGTCTCAATTTCCATATTGTGACTTTATGGGCCCGTAAAATTAAAAGTCTAGTTTGCAGAAATTCAAAATGCTCTTTATTTCAGTAGAAAGACATTGAGTAATAGCTCTTTGCAGCAGAATTACGTAACATACACAAACACAACCTTCAAGGTCGTCTGCTCAAACGTCCACATTGACAACTGGATAGCAATTTTCACACCGCCGCTTTTAAACCTCTACTATTCTTTCCAGAAAAATGTCGATGCCTCACGGCCTTTCACGACGCAGCGAGAAGAGAGAACTATCCAGATATCTCTCTGTCCCCTTCTCTCCCCGCCCCTGCCCTCTCTTGGTAAGCGCTAAGCGCTCGCGCAGCTCTCTGTCTCTGTCTCATGCAGCGGTCGCGGCCCGCCTAAAACAATGCCTCGCATCAATATGTTTATCATGAGATTATTCTAGTTCCTCACAGACATTATACTCTTTTGTATTCTCACAAGAGGCGCTGAACACAAATAGCTGATGAAATTAAATACGGTTTGGAAAGTAAACGTACCGGGGCTGAGTTTAGGTTATCTATCCGGCATTTGCCAGTTATGATGGGTAATATTAGCCTGAAAAAACATTCAGTTTGGAAACACAGACCTGATAACATTTCCAATTTCATGGGAAAGTATTGATGCATCTCGACAAAGAGAACTTAAGCTCACCTGTTTATCCACAAATATATGTACAACATAATCACTTGGTATTACAGTAAGTAGCATCCCTAGGAAACATATAGGCAGTACAGTAAACCACTTAGACATCGTTCTTATTCGTTGTAAAGGATGTGACTTGACCATAATGTGGCTGTTATTCACTTCTTTGAGGCCCATTGCTAACCTGAAGAAAGAAAGTCGGTACAGAAAGCAGTACTATTATTTCATTAAATAAAAAATAAACACAATGTGGAATGTTACCTGTACACAGCATTGCTCAGAAGATTCATCATGATCGGCAAGGAGTGTTGCGCTGTATCATTATACAACATGGTAATATGCACTTCTTGGTTGTTCCATGCGTTTACACTGAGTGCAGCCAAGTGAGGAGCTATGTCCAGAAGGGAAGAGTAGCTGCCATTGTATTGGTGCACTGCTACAACTCCACTCAGCTCCAAAGCCTTCACCAAAAACTCAAGTGATGAAGAAGTACCATTGTGGAAGGCTACAGTTGTGTCCATCTTATATGTATCTATCAACATAACAGGACCGTATATGAGTATAAATATTAACAGCAACAGTTTACTGACCCAATTACACTAACCTCCAGAATAAATCGAGTTGAAATGGGTTGAGGAATGTCTTTTATAAGTGAGGGGTCAACAAAACAGGTCCATATATGTGTATAAATATTAACAGTAACTGTTTACTGTCACAATTACACTCACCTCCAACATAAATCATGTTGAAATGGGTTGAGGAATGTCTGTTATAAGTGAAGGGTCAACAAAACAGGTCCATATATGTGTATAAATATTTACAGTAACTGTTTACTGTCACAATTACACTCACCTCCAGCATAAATCAAGTTGAAATGGGTTGAGGAATGTCTGTTTATGACTGAAGGGTCAACTAAATGGATGAATATATACAATGTCACGAACCTGATCGCAATAGCATGGTTTGTGTGCATAAAGATGCTGGAGATAAGGATTATGCCAGAACAAATAAAGATAGCGCGAGATAAAAGACTTGCCGGCACAGATAACGTTTCCTGTGTGGAACAATCTGGTGATGTCTTGATTGTTTTATCAAACATTCGATATCTTGTTTGTTCCAGAAATCCCTGGAATTCATGAATGGCTGTATAAAAAGAAGCCATGGCTAGTGAGGCATTCAGTCTTAGACAGGAACGTAAACAGCTGTAAGGTGTTTTTGATATTGTAACGAGAGCTCATGTAATCAGAACGCTGTTGTGGTTTTCGACCATGGTAGATTACGATTTTGTATGTGATGTAATGTGACTAATTTAGCATTAGAACAGTGTATTTCTACGGAAATAAAGAACATTTAGAATTTCAGCAAATTGGTCTTTTAGCTCTATGAACCCACAAAGTCACAATATGTAGTCTGAGCAAGTGTAGCATATACTAAGTATAATTATTTATAAAAACAATTAACATTTTTATCCCTGTAATATGAGTGTATTAATGTTTTAGTTCAGCAGTGAACTGTTTCTTACCTTCATTTAAGATGAGAGGCTCATTCTTTGTACTTGTTGTGTCATATACTTTTAAATATACCACGTAGAGTCCACCAGCGAACAGTATGTGCCCAATAAGTGCATCTATTAAAAGCATTGTACAACCATAAATAAAAATTAGTACTCGTATTTTAAGCATGGCTATGAATATTTGAGTGTTATTTCGCTTTAACTCCAACTCAGGGGCCCTTACTTCACTCACTTGATTCACCATTCCATCTAACTGCAATTCTTCAACACCTGCATGAAAACAACATTCTGTTCCAAACACTGTCTTAAAAAGCAACCACTTTATAGATATATCAACCATTGCTACTTTACAGACAGAAGGTATTCATAGATCCGTGAACCATTGGCCCTTTACAGGTCCAAATTATTTACATGTCCATTAACTACTGCTGCATTAAACACAAAATACATCTATCATTTTCTATTGTTTCTTTGAATGCAGAATGTATTGACAGTTGCATTAATCATGACTTTCTCTATTATGGACAAAACATTATACAGTTATGTTTTAAATGGTACCTCAGTAATATGACTAAAATGACAAAATGAAATTGCACCAAACTGACTTTACTTAGTCCAGTGTTAACCTACATTGGACCTATACAGAGTCCAATGTTCCTTTGTCTATCTGTTTGTAAAGTTCTTTCAAGCTCAAACCACTCAAGACATTGTTAATGTTTTTATAGCTCTTATTTTAAAGTTATATTGAAAATTATTTATACAATTAGTTTAAAGTGATTGTAAAAATGTTCACAAGATTAAACAGCAAATAAAGAGAAAAAGTGGAGTAATAAGAAAAAATGTAAAAATCCTCAAATCAATGCAAAAATTAACAAAGCGGTGAGGAGTCGTAAGGACGTTTTAGTTACTTATTTAAATATAAAACGGAATAAAAGAAAATAGAATTTGAATTGAAAAGACTTTAATATATTTTATATTTATGTGAGTACTGAATCGATTTCGTCAGAATTCTACCTGAGACTAAAAACCCAAGAGCTTCTCAGGCACCGACTGAGTTTTGAGATAATCCACCAGGATCAAGAATTTCATAACAAATCCCACAAGCCCTAGATCTTGCTTCAGATGACGCCTTAGTGAGGTGCTCGATACATTCAGCGAAATTCTTCAGCTTCATGTTGGTGTACAAACCTGTGCTGTTCACACCTTTGAATGCACACAGAAGATTTCCCTGCTTGTGAAACTCTAACAAAACTCGCAACTAAAGGCTGAAATGCCTCTCATGACTAACCCTGAATGGCTTTTGCATCTTTTTATACTGTCACCGAGACAATGTGGCGCTGCCGTAAGCCGCAGCCGGCGCTTGGGCGCAGTGCTGCACACTTGCCGAGAGCGAAAAAGGAACAAAGATGGAAAGAGATAGATGTCTGAATAGTTCCGTCTTTGTCTCGCTGCGTCGCGAGCGATATACTGCATTCTAGAAAATTGACTGGAGATATAAAAACCGCGCAAAGTGTTAGAGCGGAGGTTAGTTGCTAGTCAGTTGTTAATTGAGTTGCAGCAGTGCAGTGATTGCTTTCGTTGACGCTGAGAACGAGACGACCTTGAAGACTGATGTTGTGTATGTCACGTCATTTTTCTGAAGTACAAAGTTACTGTTTATTGTAATGAAGAGCACTTTAAATTTCTGCAAACAATGCTTTTAATTCTACGAACCCACAAAGTCACCATTGGTGTCAGGAGTGGAATCAACGATGGAAGCTGCATTGGCAAAGATTTTAGAAGAGCTGAAAGAAATGAAGACAGGGAACGACAACCTCGCTCCAACAAAGACAGAAATGGAGGCCGAATTAACCACGGAAATGAAAGCGGCGAACGCGAACCTGGCTACGAAGACGCAAACGGCAAATAACAACCTGGCCGCGAAGATATCCCAAGTGAAGGTCGAATTAACCAAGTGAAGGCTGCGAACGAGGCCCTAACCGCCTGATTTTAAGAGTAGTTGACTGGTGTGAAGGCGGACGTCACGGGGTTGGGTGAGCGCTTCGAATGCCTGGCGAACCGCGTTAACGACCTAGAGGGAAACGCTGACTGCAACACCAAGTCCCTGAACGCCATTGTTGAGACATTCGTCGGCAGAAGGCCGACGCGCCGGCACACGACACATCTGCGCTGAGTTGCAAAATTCAAATGGGATGATGATGTTTTTCCTTGAATACGACCAGACCAGCAACATATCAGAGTCCTGTGGTGTAGTCATATTGCATTCCTCATAAGTGGGGTTTAACGAGCTAAGATTTGGCTAAGACAGAAATTCAAATTTTGCAAAATGTGATACACGAGGAAGGTAGAAAATAATGCTTCTATCAGTAGTAAAACATCCTATATTTTTGCCTCAAGTACTTTTCATAGTACAAATAATGTGTATTATAACGATGCACTACGATCTAAGCACTATAATAAATATAATTATTGATTGGTATGTATTTATGTATTTTGTGTTAATATTTGTGATTACTCAGAACTGAAATGTAAACTATTGATATGGTGTGCCAAAAAATTACTTCGAAAATATAAGGTGTTAAATTTGAGAGCAAATAATGCACTTCCTATGAGTAAGGGCTATAGTAACATTAAAAGTTAAAGTTAAACCTGCGGCACTACAGTCCATATTGAACCAGGGTCTGCCAACCCGACTGCCTGCCTCACGTCTACATATTGTAACGCGGGCGCTGAAGCACCCTGTACCAGCTGAGGGCGGAAGACAGGGGAGGCTCGGTTAGCCACGCCCTTCCCTCGTTTGTCTTATAGTGGTGACAGCCAGTGGTCGGAAAGAAACATAATTGTGCGTCTGTTTTCCTTCCACCTGGTTCTCGATCTTTCTGTCACTAGAAAAATCTTGTAAACACCAGAAGTCGGGATATTCCTATATAAAGAGGGACAGACAGACAGTGTGGGTTGTTGTTTTGTTGTGTTGAGTTGGTTTGGTCAGTTAGTTCTTGGTGTAAGAGTTAGTCAGTGACGTGTTAATGAACGAAAGGATTGTGCAACGGAAGACTGTACGAACTGTGTATGAGTATCGGAGTTTATGTAATCGCGAGTACAAGTGAAGTTGTAACGGACGAACTGGTAAATTGTAATTGTGTGCAGCAAGTAATTTTGTGTAATTGGCAAGTGTTAGACTGTAAGACGGTGGAAATAAAGAGCATTGTTGAGTGGTGTAATTGGACTTTTTATTCCACGAACCCACAAAGTCACACTGGTGTCAGGAAGCGGGAAAACATCACCGAACATTACAACCATGGACGCGGCATTGGAAAAGATTTTGGAGAAATTGATGGAAATGAAGACGGCCAACGACAACCTCACCGCCGAGTTGAAACAAATGAAGACGGCAAATGAAAACCTCGCTGCAAAAACAGAAACGGCTAACAACAACTTGGCCACGACAATGACCACAAAGATGGCCGAACTGACAACGGAGATGAGGGCGGCGAACGAGGCTCTCGCCGCAAAGTTTGAGGAACGTTTGGCCGGCGTGAGGGATGATGTCGCGAACCTGGGCAAGCGGAAGGGTCAAGTAGACGACCGCCTTAATGATTTAGAGGAAAAGGCCGACAACATCGCAAAACCCCTCACCCGCCTGACGGAGGAAAACCGGCCTTATGTGTGGACGGAGGACGCCGAAGACGCTTTCCAGCACCCGAAGGGGACCCTCTGCAGTGCTCCAATTTTGGGTTTCCCACAACCGGGTGGCGCCTTCATTGTGGACACCGACGCTAGCGACCATTACATTGGAGGTGTCCTATCGCAGATCCAGGACGGCCATGAGCGCACAAGAGTGGAAGAGAAGGAGCGTGCCGCAGCAGTCCGAGTAGTTGTGGCAGTGCCTGCTGAAGGCTGGAATAGCGCAGGCCTGAGGAGGGAGCAGCTGGCGGACGCAGACTTGGGGCCACTCTTGAGGGAAGTGGACTCAGGGACGAGACCAACCTGGGAGAACATCGCACCGAGGAGCGCCACCTACAAGTCGCACTGGGCCCAATGGGACTCGTTGAAGACCAGAGAGGGCGTGCTGTTCCGGGTATGGGAGTCACCCGATGGGAAGGCGCGGAGAGGACAGTTGGTACTTCCCCGGAGCAAGGTCCCGGAAGTCTTGGAGGAAGTGCACGCCGGTACTTCAGGAGGACACCTGGGAGCGAACCGAATGACTCACAAACTACGGCAGCGCTACTTCTGGCTCAGACTCCGGGCAGATGCTGGTGGTACACCTGGACCGCCTCGCACGCTACGATGGGGCTGTTCGAGGGCGAACAGCTTTGAGGAGGGAGCAGTGTAACGCGGGCGCTGAAGCACCCTGTACCAGCTGAGGGCGGAAGACAGGGGAGGCTCGGTTAGCCACGCCCTTCCCTCGTTTGTCTTATAGTGGTGACAGCCAGTGGTCGGAAAGAAACATAATTGTGCGTCTGTTTTCCTTCCACCTGGTTCTCGATCTTTCTGTCACTAGAAAAATCTTGTAAACACCAGAAGTCGGGATATTCCTATATAAAGAGGGACAGACAGACAGTGTGGGTTGTTGTTTTGTTGTGTTGAGTTGGTTTGGTCAGTTAGTTCTTGGTGTAAGAGTTAGTCAGTGACGTGTTAATGAACGAAAGGATTGTGCAACGGAAGACTGTACGAACTGTGTATGAGTATCGGAGTTTATGTAATCGCAAGTACAAGTGAAGTTGTAACGGACGAACTGGTAAATTGTAATTGTGTGCAGCAAGTAATTTTGTGTAATTGGCAAGTGTTAGACTGTAAGACGGTGGAAATAAAGAACATTGTTGAGTGGTGTAATTGGACTTTTTATTCCACGAACCCACAAAGTCACAATATGCAAGGTAGAGGTGGCCGATCATCCAACCGATATGGAGAGGAGACGTGGCCAGCATCTCGGCACCCCCATCCAGAAAGTTGGCTTTCATGACCAGGTTTGCTTACCTATCGCAAGTTCCTCAATTTCCTCGTGATGCTTAGTGGGCACTGGTCCTATACCCGGAACTTATAATCCACACCCCAGGGGTATGATCGAACCCGGGTTGCATTCCACGGCAGGGAACCAAAGCATGATGCCTTAGCCCACTACATTATGGCGCAGAACGCTGTGATACAATGAAGCATCAACAGTAATATAATTTTGAGTCCAGCTAGCACACAATACTCCATATATTTGCTAGTATTTACCTAGAACACGTTTCAGTAGGACCTTCCTAACATCCTCAGCTAGTATTGACTGTTGAACTTTGATTTGGTGAAGTCCTTGGAGGTGATAGGGGCGTCTCTGTGGTATCTTGATGAACTTGAAGTTCATGAAGCATTGAGTACTAGTTGGACTTGAAGTTATACTAATACACTTAGCCCGTAGAATGCTGCATCTCTAGAACTTGAGAGCTACCTATTACATGATATGTTTATGTTTGGTAATGCTTCATTTGTCAATCTAGAGAGATCAAATCGGTATTATTCAGTTCTTCCCTTTAAAAACCATGTAAAAGTGTATCAGCTAGATCAACTTGAAATTGAAATGAGAGATGAGGTAATCCGCCTTACCCCTTACCACTGCCAGTACAATCCAATTGTTAGTGTGGGCTCAAATAAAATGGAGGGGGGGAGTTCCAAACAGAAACAATACAAACCACTGACGTACGACGGCACATAAACGTTCGAGATCTTCAGCCGCCAATTCGACACAATGGCTAAGCACAAGAGTTGTTGTCAGAAGAAGAGGCCGCAGAGCTAATAGACAACCTCCAGGAATGGGCCGCAGAAGTGCTGAACGCGGTCCAGACAGCGGCGACGCCCAAGGCTATCTAGGAGGACCCCGAGAACCGGTTCGGAAACCACCACTTAGCTGTACCCTACCGCAGTCAACTCAAATCTAGGATGCAGCAACTAGGGAAGAGCCTGCAGGAGTTCACCCTGGCAATCGAACGGCTGGCCAGCAAAGCCTTGGTAGACCTCCGACCCAGATTTGTATCCCGAGAAGCCAACTACTCCCTCATCGACGGAGTGTGAGACGCCATGTTCACTACCAACCGCATTAAGGATGGAGGGGGCCAAGGTAACGGCTACACCGAACTCGAAAACAAGGAGTGTCCACTACAATGGATACCAAAGACCAGCCGAGGGACGACCGTGAAGACAAAGTGGCTTGTGTTGGGGGTTTGGTTAGCTGGGACACCTGGAGGGACTGCCCACACTAGGAAGAGCGGTCGGAAAACGAGTAAGGGTCCGCGTGGTGAGGGGCAGGTCGGCGCCGTCACCACCAACCCCTCGAGTGACACAGCACGCCAGCAGCTGACGAATGGATGACAGCGTCATCGCGGACGGTTGGGTGAAAGGCAGGCTTTACCGCGTACTTGTGGACAACGGGGCTGCCGTAACCGTCGTCAGACCTGACGTAGCAGGGGTTAGTCGTTAAGAAAACCGAGCCGACCATACCAGCTAGTGACGGCATCGGGCGAAAACCTGACCGTGGAGAGGGAAGCCCTGCTGCAGTTAACCTTGGGCCGAAGTGCCGTGCGTCTGTGTGTGTGTTCGTCGCGAAGGTGGCTGACGAGGAGATACTGGGACTGGACGCCCTCAAGAGCCACCAGGTGACGGCCGACGTCAGCAGGAAGGTCCTGCGACTAAATGAAGAGGTGATAACTCTAGTATCCCGAAGAACGACTTGGAATCTGTAGGGTTATCCTGAGGAAAGACGTGGTTCTAGCCGCGAGAAGCAAGGTAGTGGTGACAACGCAACTGGAAGGCCAGTGGATGAACCAGATGCTGAACCGGAAGACGCCTTTGCACGGCCTGTGTGTAGCCAGTGTATTGTTGCCGTGCCGAGAGAACGTGCCGATGAGGCTGCTCCATCCATCAGACACCGATAACGACATCCTGACTGAGATAGGGCTGGTGACGTGCGAGCACGTTGTCAGCGTAACTCCAATCGACAAGACTCATAACCTGGTGCCGATGCAAAAACTTGGGCCCGGCTGGAAGATTTACTGGAGAGCGCGGCAGACCACCTAACCGCAGAATACCTAGAAAAGGTTCAACAAATGCTGGGACGATACAAACGCGTCTTCAGCCAAGGCAAGAGCGACTACGGTCGCACGAACCGAGTGATCCACCAAATCAACACCAGAGACGCCTGGCCTATTTGTCAACCACCCAGACGTTTTCCGCTGGCAAAACAAACGGCGGTACGACACATTCTGAGGCCATGAGATCAAGGGGAGTGACTGAAGCGTCTGACAACTCTTGGTGTTCCCCTGTGGTCTTGGTGAACAAGAAGGCAGTGAGCTATGCTTCTGCGTGGACTATAGGAAGCTGAACGATATCACCAGGAAGGACTGTTTCCCCTTATCCCTGATTGACGACACTGTGGACACGCTTGCTAGTGCGCAGTGGTTCTAGACCCTGGACCTGAAGTCGCGTTACTGGCAGGTGGCCCTAGACCCGAGAGGCAAGGAGAAGACCACATTCTAGACAGGTCAGGGGCTTTGGCAGTTCACAGTTATGCCCTTTGGTTTCTGCTAAGGGCCAGCTACGTTCCAAAGCCTCATGGAGTAAGCGATCAGAGATTGACATATGACGCCTGCCCAGTATACCTGGACATCATCATCGGCAAGAAATTTGGAATCCATCTCGACAACCTGAGTGAGGTGTTACAGAGACTGCAGGCGACGAAAATGAAGCTGAATGCGAAGAAGTGCCAGCTTCTGCAAGGAAGTCAACTACTTAGGCCACATAGTCTCACCAACCGGAGTGGCCACAGGTCCGGAGGAGACACAGGCCTTGGGAGATTGGCCTCGCCCGAAGTATAAGCGAGAATTGCGCAGTTTCCTGGGGCTGTGCAGTTATTACCGCCGCTTAATAAAAGGCTTCTCCGATATCGCCAAGCCTCTCACCGGTCTGACAGAAGAACATCATCCTTATGTGTGGACGGAGGACGCCGAACAGCTTTCCAGCAGCTGAAGAAGACACTTTGCAGTGCTCATATTTTGAGTTTGCAACAACCAGGCGGCGCCATATTTGCGTACACCGACGTCAGCGACCTTTGCATTGGAAGCGTCTTATCCCAAGTCCAGGACGGCCACGGTGGTTGATACCATACTACAGCAAGACGCTGTCCAAGGCAGAGAAGAACCACCGGGCGACTGCTCGTGGCAGTAGTGAAGACCTGGGAGCACTTCCACAAGTACCTGTACAGTCAGCCATTCCCCCTGAGGGTGACCACTCCGCCCGGACTTGGCTACTTAGCTTTAGGAACCTGAAAGTCCAAACAGCCCTTTGGGTCCAAAGGCTGAAATAGTACGACTTTACTCCTGAACATCATAGAGGAAAGAGCCACGCCAACGCACGCACCATGTCCCGAAGACGCTGCCAAGAATTTTGCGGCCAATTTTCAAGAGTGGAAGAGAGGGAGCGGGCCGCAACTGTCAGAGTGGTCACGGCATTGCCTGCGGTCGGTTGGGATAGCGCAGGACTGAGGAGGGAGCAGTTGGCGGACGCAGACTTGGGGCTACTCTTGAGAGAAGTGGAGGCAGAGACAAGTCAACCCTGGGAGGACATCGCACCAATCACACTGGCCCAATGAGATTCACTGAAGAGCAAACAGGGCGCGCTGTTCCGGGTATGGGAATCACCCGATAGGAGAACGCAGTGAAAACAACTGGCACTTCCGCGGAATACGATCCCGCAATTCTTGGAGGAAGTGCACTCCGGTATTTCAGGAGGACATTTGGAAGCAAACGGAACTGACAGCGTTAACTCTGACTGAGGCTCCAAGCAGACGCTGAGAGATGGTGCCGTCAATGTTACGTGTGCTCGTCGAGTCTCAGCCCCCAGACTAGGAGCAGGAGTCGCAAGCATTAGTATGAAGTTGCAGCGCCTTTCGAGCGCATCGTGACAGCTGGACAATTCCCAGTGTCCGACTGAGGCAACAAGTACCTTATGGTGGCCGTGGACTACTTCACCAAGTGGCCGGAGGTGTATGCCATTCCAAACCTGGAGGCGAAGACGATCACCAGGTGTCTCGTGGAGCAACAGTTCTGCCGTTTTGGGGTCCCGTTTGAGCTCCATATCGATCACGGTGCCAATTTTGAATCAAACCTGCAAAGACTTGGGGTAAACCAGAACTGCGCTACACCTCTACATCCCTATTCGGACTGGATGGACGAGAGATACATGAGACTCTGGAAGAACACCTGAGGAAGATCATGGCCAGCCATCAGCGAGACTGGGTCGTATGTGCCACTGTTCTTGCTGGCCTATAGCTCGTCAACACAAGGCACCACCTAGATGACGCTAGCCAGGTTAATGTTTGGCCAAGAGCTTTGCCTCCCCTATGACCTGGCTTTTGGGAGCCCCACGGAAGCGAAACAACCAGCAACCAAGTATGTGGAGAACTTTGTGGACCATCTCCACGATATGCATGGGATGGCTCATGAGAACATCCAGAAGGCGAGTGGCCGCATGAAAACCCAGTACGACAGGAAAGCCAAGAGCCACAAATTCCAGCAAGTTGACCTGGTCGGGTTGAACGTCCCTACCCAGACCAAGGGACGCTGACAGAAATTTCAAAACCCATGTCAAGGACCGTATCGTAGAGTAAAGAGAACTAACCACGTGGTCAACCGCATCCAGAAGGTGCCCCGAGGGAGGATGTCCTGGTGCTCCTGGATCATTTAGCCCGTTCCGTTGGAACGGAAGTTCCTTCAGAAGTGTCCCATGAAGAGCATCCAAACTTTGATATGATGAATAAAATGAAAATTTTGTAGGTCTGTAGAGTAAGAGACAAATGTCCAAGTAGTTTCATCTAATATAAATACTACACAAAAACTTTTTGTACAGCTTAAATGGAGTGAAGTAACACTAGCAGGGATAACTATCGCTGTTTCATGTCACTGTGTGTAATGATATTAATAAACTGTCTGATGTACATAGATGTTTAGTAGATACGTAGAAATTAATCCAATTAATGTGGTGTATTATAAGTTATCTCTACCTGTATCAGTGGCAGTATGCTGATTCTCCAATGCAAGTGAACGACTGAGGGCACGGTTACGCAGCATCTTTCTTGATACACATTGTATGGTCTCATCAGTTTCGTCATCTTGCTCCAATTGCACAAATACCTGTAATGTACTCAACAAAAGCATTTTATAAGTTTACAAGTTTAAATGTCAAAATATTTATGTTATACAGTTAGTAAATATCTTGAGTTGAAATTTATTAGTTTAAAATATCTATAGTTATAAAGCTTACATGTTTTATTCAATTACTTATGTCTAGTCACCATTATTTACTACATACTCTACTATATCAAAGAGCAAAAGAAGACAGAGCTGTTGTATGGAGTTCAGCAGCGAATATATAGACAATGCTTTTGAAAGGTTTAGGTATAACAGTTCACCTTGAACTGTTCTATTTGCCACCAAAGTTATTAGCTTAGTACTAAGGTACCATCAGCTACTCTTTGACACAAATGCAACACTTTGAATAATCTCTACAAGTTTCTTAATATCTCTGTAGTAAGTACTCTCTGTGTTTGCTTATTTCTTCTGACCAACACACATGGAGCTATATAATTCCATATTTTCACAATTAAACTGTTGGTTCCACAGCCACCGATTGCTTACTATGGAGTCACATTTACTGACCTTTGCCTGCCAAATTCTTCCTTAATCAGCTCGAAGCACCACACTGCATTCACAATTATACTTTACTGACTCTTTACTGACTGTTCAGGGTTTGCATCAGCTTTTGTATTTCTGCAGGGTATGATAGACCTTCCTGGAGCTGAAAACACCACCTAGAATAGTCTTTCGTAACAAAACCGTTCCGTTCTGACATGGTGATGTGAGCTACCAACTGTCCTGCCAGTCAATAAGCAACCTGGAGATTCCCCTATTCCTCCGCTTCTTCACAACGGCAGCAGCTGTGTTTCCCTTATTTTTTAATTTATTATCTGGCTGATAAGCAGTATTGCTATACAAGCCATTAGTAAATTACATAAGTAATACATACAAATTAACAATTGAGGAATTACTGTCCCCTAACGTGTGACTTTGTGGGTTCGTGAAGTAAAAGGATCAATTACAACACTCAAGAATATTCTTTACTTCCAACTTATTCCAATGTCACAATTACATAGAATTTCGTAATGTACACAATTACAATTTTGCCAGTTCTTCTGTGCATGTACACTGGGTGCTCCTTACACACTGCTCGCCACGACTCACTCAACTCAACTGACAGTTGCCTCTCCTGTATTGATTGGCAGCCCAAATTTTCTCGAGAATTCCTTTTTATGGAGGGGGAAAACATTCTCGATGCTTCGCCCTCCTTCGGGCGGCAGGAGGAGGGGGAAACGAAGACTCATCTACCCCCGTGGTCTCCCCTCCCTCCACTCTGTCTCGCCTGCATTTATTGATCGGCACCATAGAGCTTGCCACTTGGATAACAATACAGAATAAGTGAAAAATTTATAATATAAACAAACAGATATCAATTAAGTACACATTTAAATGAAAGACAATAAAAGACAAATTATATAACAGGATAACTAACCGATACAATAAAATTAAATAAGATGGATAACTATTGGAAAGAGAGGTTAGATATGCGAGGGTAGCTTATGATCAGTGGTGTTATGAGAAAAATAGAGGATATACTTTGAATTAGTAAGAAAATTCGCTTTCTTCTAAATCAGTGAGTAGGATGTCTTGATGCAGTTTTCCTTGCAATCTGGTCCTTTCAAAGTTTCGTTGTCCAATGTCATAGGTTACAGCGCCTGGTGCTTTGGATAATCGAACAAAATATGTCTTTGATGTCAATTTGAAGTACAGATGTATGGGAAGAGTACCAAGTTCCTGATGCAGTTGATCATTTCTAATGAACCATGGAGCCTTTGTAATACTGCAGAGAAATTTGTTTTGTATAACCTAAAGTTGATAAATGTACCACATACAGGAGCAGCGTAAGAAATTATGGGGCGTATAAGAGACTTGTAGATCAATTTTGAGCACTCCAAACCAAGCTGTGATTTCTTCTATAGCAATGAATACAGCTTTTTTATTCTAGATATGGCTATTCTGGAAATACAAGATATATGAGAATTCCAGGTTAATTTAGTGCATTATGCCTAAATATTTGACTGGTGTTTCTGGAGGCTTCCATGTTAGATGTTTTTCCTGAGATCCAGTGGGGCTGGATTTTAATAAGAGCTTAAGGAGAATATTTTCGTTTCCGTTTTATTAGTATTTAATACTACTCGCCACATTTTGAACCACTTAGACAACATATTTAATTATATTTGTAGCCTGTTGATTGCAGTACTTAAGTCTGAATACGAATAGAAAATAACGATGTCACCAGCATATATAGCTGTGGATATGGGATTTGTATTTGGAAGGTCTTGCATGAATATATTGAATAGTACTGGTGCCAGAATTGATCCTTGTAGAACTCCTGTTGCTATTGGTCGAAGATTGGATTTATAACTGTCTATTCACACTAAAATTTGGCGCTGTGAGTAAAAACTTTCAGTTATTCTGATCAGATAATATGGGAGTCCAATTCTATATAGTTTTACCAGTAAACCATTAAATGTGAAATGTGTAGTGTTTAACGCCCGCTTTTACTTCATACGGCACCGCAGGCGAACCAGTAAACCAGTGTGCCATACAGTATCTAAAGCTTGAGCTATATCTAGAAAAATGGCAGGTGTATGCTGTTTCTTTTCAAATCCTTTCAGTAACTCTTAGTAGTTGAGTTGTAGAATGCAGAGGACGAAAGCCGAATTGATACGATGGTACAGTGTTGTTTTTGTAGACAAATTCTGCTAAGCGTTTTTGGAGTACTTTCTCAAAAAGTTTGGATAAAGCTGAAAGCAGACTAATTGGCCAATAACTTGATGGAAGATGTTTCGGTTTTTGAGGTTTGTGGAATACAATTATTTCTGCTATTTTCCATGAATGAGGGAAGTAGCCAATTCTTAGAGAGGAGTTAAAGATTTCTGTCAGATAAACAAGTGCTTTCATTGTGAGTTTCTTTACTGCTATGTTTGGTATGAGGTCATGCCCTGGTGATTTTTTAATATTAAGATTTATGATGAAGCGGGATAGCTCTTTCGGCGATGTGTGTAAAATTTTATTTGGGACTTTAGGTTTGTTTTTATGTACATATAGTTCATGTTTAATATCCGAAGCAGCTTCATTATCAGCGATGTTATTTGTAGCAAATATATTTTCATAATAAGAGGCAACAGCATTGCATTTTGATTGAGAGTCTATGAATATCTTATTATCAACATACAGCGATGGTGCTGAAGTTGGTTCTCGTAGAATTCTTTTGGTTTCGTACCACAGGGAACATTCACTAGAGGATAAAGAAGACAGCTAGGTTTGGTAAGAATTAAGATGATGCTGTTCTAACTCTTGACTAATGGTACTATTCGTTGGAGGACGTAAAATTACAGTGTACGATTGAGGTTGTTAAGTTTTCTGCATAGACAAGGATGTCTTTCTCGTTGCCACTGCCTTCAGATGCAATGCTTTTCTCTGATTAGGTGAATAATAGCTGTGTATCCTGAACTGGCTCTTCCCCTCCTAAAACAGGCATTGCATTTTGCAATGTGACACAATGAACTTTTCTGCATAAGCATTATATAATCGCAGATTAATGATATAGTTTCCAAAAGGATATCCAACAGTTACAGCATGTAGTAAATTCATACTATACTTATTGGAAATTTGGAAAATGATGAAAACATAGGATCATTATACGTTGATATTTACAAGACCTTCTCCTGTCTTTATCATAAAATATTGTTAAAAAAATTAACTGCATGATGGGATAAAGTGTGTGCCAAATATATTACTCAGGTGTTATTTGCTATAATGAAAATGGTCAGCATTAGTAAATGATAAAAGGAAGAAGTCAATAAAAAGGTACAGTCGGAATTTTAATGAGTTATGTATGTTGTACCCCAGGGATCATTGTGGTACTGAAAATCTATAAACATCATGTAATGAATTTTGAAATACCAACAGTTGATTCGGTTTCTAGGTTTGTTTCGTTTTCAGAGTGTGGTAATACTGAAAAAACAGTGACATAGTAACCTGTATCCTTGATGACAAAGTGTGTTGACTGATGATCCAGACAAATGTTAGTGAAGTCGATCTGAATTAATAAGAAAAGTTGACATCATTTTCTTAAGATAAGTGAAGTTTTTGTTACAAGTAGTTATATTTGTGTAATATTTATTGCTTTACTGTAGCTAGCTTCATTTTTTACTAATAGATTCTGTCTTTAAGCTTGTTTCATTTTCAGAGTTTGGTAATAGGGAGAAAAATATTGCAACATCTAGTGTTCGTAATGTTGAGAACAGCAAAAGAGGAACAAACTGATGATTTGAATAAACATTTGCACAACTGGTTTCAACACAATTATTTGATATTTACATCAATTTCCTTAGTGATAAGTGAGGTGTTGTTACAAGTAATTAGATTTTGTATAATAAATCAACTCATATTGACAAATATATAGGAGGTAAAGATTTGACCCTTTTTCACACAGATTTTCTCTTTTTAATAGCTTGACTTACAAGTTAATAAACATCCCCCTGAATGCAGAGGAATTTAATACACATATTACTAATTCTGGTTTAATTAATTGTTTTAATAAATATTTTATACATAAAGAGATGTACAAATTTAAATATTAAAAAGCCACAAAAGATGCTTTGAGCAAAACACTGAGCAGAATATTGTGACTTTGTGGGTGCGTCGAATTAAAAGGCCGAGTTGCAGAAATTAAAAATATCCTTTATTTCCTTAGCAATACACTGTTCAATTCTCACATAACAACATTACATCACATATAAACAGTCTTCCAAGTTGATGACAATAACAAACTGTGACAGCTGATTAGCTCTCGTTACAACAACACAGCTGGCTGTCTCTCATTTCACAACTCTGTTTCACAACTAAGTACTCCCTCTTGGCCAATTGCCGCCTCTTTAAATACTTCACAGATAATTTCGAGATGATTTACAAATAAACCAGAATGCGAACAATCTCTATCAGTCCAGAAGTAACTAGAAATTTACATTTATCTCAGTTTGTTTGTTTCGGCAGACCCTTATCTGCCTGTTATATTTATCCGTGGGCTCTAAATTTTCACACTGCCCTCCTATCAGTTTCTTTCGTGTAAACAAGCCACGCAATCATAAATATACGTTCGTCAATATATTGTTTCCTCAATATAAATACAGCAAAATATTTACATGGTTTTAAAAAGAATAACATTTCAGATAATAAAAAATCTGGCATTTATCAATTTAACTATTTAAATTTTGACCGGGTTTACATTGGAAGGACCAAAAGTAATTTGGAAATCAGTATAAAGGAATATTTTAGACATATAAAATTTAAACAGATTGACAAGTTAATGGGGAAGCTCATTTTCTGGCCATTCAACCATGAAATAAATCCATAAATTAAATCATTAAAAAAATTAGATGGACTGATACATTTAATGGTTTGGGAGAAAGTATTTATTTTGAAAAATAGAAATTGCATGATGAATTTTGAAAAGCTGCCAAAAGATTTGGTTAATACGTTTGCTTTGTTCTCAGTGGATGGCAGGACGATAGCAAATTATCCATCATCTGGCGGAAGTAACCATAACACTATCAGTTTGCCAGCTGAAGATCTGATAGACACATCAGGACACTAGTCCTGGAGTATTTGTCAATTAAAACCAGAAAAGTGAATTTTGTCACAAATTCTTGTAATATATTTGTAATATTCCTGAAATTGGTCAACCCCAGGAACTTTGTCTCATCTGAAAAAGGAAGAAAGTCTGGACTGAATATGGTAATCATCTTCTGTGGTTCGGAGCTTACCGCAAATTCTTTTCTCAGTTGGGACACGAAAGCTATTTTAGAAATCTAATTCTGAAAGTTTTCTAAACATTGCTACAAAAGGTTCTCAATAAACAGTGTATGCTGAAAAGTACAATAGATGGCAAAGTTCACATATATTTCAGGTGTGTGGCGTGCATAGTAACATGTATCGTAAGCCTTCTTGAGATCAAAATGTATCTCCATGGTTTGACAGTTCTTCATGAATCCATTCGTAATGTGCATCGAAAGATATACATGATCAGAAAGCCAATACATCAAATTACCATTACCTATGCATTACACTAACTGGTGACGGAAACAGGATGGTAGCTGAAGGGGTCCTTTCCAATTTTTAAATGGATAAGATGTTGACCTTATGCCACTTTTCTGGGAGAACGCCATCAACACAAAACCTTCAGTAGGAAAGCCTTAACTTCTGGAGAGCACTGTTGCAATAAATTTCTGAATACCAAATGGGATGGTCAAAAGGCAGCCAACAGCTAACGGACGATCCCGTATCTTACTGCTCCACACTATGTTGAACTTGAGCTATGTAAGGTTTTCAAGGGTCACCCTCAGAACTTCTGCTGCTTGCACCGGGAGGCTAGCTATAAGTTGTGCAGCCTCATATTGCATTTGGTTGGCTGGATGAATATGTATTGGTGTCTCTACCTACAAGTTCTTAAGCCTCTCTTTTGCCATGGCACTTTTGCCATCTGGAGTGCTAAACAGTTCCCTTAAGTCCTTGAGGATATGAACACATTGGGCAAGGTCTTTAATTCCTTTCTTCAAGGCAGAGAGTCGCTCATCAGTTTTGCTTGAAAGCTCTACAACAGTTTGCTTTACACCTTCAAGTTTACATGCCATCTTGTCAATGCCAATTTTCATTTCATCCATTTGAGAATTCCATGTTCATTTTAACCAACAAAGTTCAAAGCATTTATGTCATATGTGTTTGGAGGAATTTATTAACAGTGAGGTCAAAATTAATCAAATTGATTCAAAACATTTCTTCCATTAATTTGGTATGATTCAGTGACAATGCACTCAACTCACCACAAATCAACTTGCACTAACCTCCACAAATATTTATTTAGCTTCTCTTGCTAACACAAACTTGACTTTGAATTCTGTGGGTTGCCTTGGAGACTAAAGAATTCTTTGTAGACGCTTCTGAGATTCAAAGTCCTTCAATTTGGAGAAATTAAAGGTTTACGACACAGGCCATGCACTAACCAACTGCCTTTGAACAATCCATTATTGCCAGAGAATAATTTTATCTGACTATATTTACCCACAGTAACATGCAAAGCCTTCTTCAATGAGTAGGAATTTTCAAAAACATTTGTTTATTTGACAAACCTTAAGAAACAGGCGAAACCAAAATCTCAGTCCCTTTGAAATGCACAATTTGCTTAAAATAAATTTTTTGTATCTTTAACTACTTCCAGGATATTTGTTATTAGTTTGAATGTTTAATACTATTGTCAATTTTAAGGTGGAGTCATTACTCAGTTCTTTCTTGAAAGTCATTGTAAGTGTATGTCATTTTGAGGTCACTGTTTAGAGAACAGTTCTGAAGTGTTAAACTGTTCTTTTTATTTGGACCTACAAACAACTGAAACTGTACATTCAAATGTTTTGTGTTTAAGGTAGATAAACAATAACCTTTTGCAATAATAGTACATTTATACATATTAACATCATTCAGTGGAAGATGTAATGTAAGGACATCAGATCTTTTTGAGCACTAGTTTTACTTTCCTCATGTTAGTCAAGTTAAAGGTGCAGAAACTGTTTATGCATTTCACTCTAGAGGACTCTGCTGTAGTCATAGTGAGTCGTTATATTGAAATTCTAAAATGCTTCCTTGATATCCTGAGAAACAACTGAGCAGTCACCATTAAGCTTCTTACCAGTAACAATGAATACTTCAGAAAAGTTAATAGATAGGAGTTGCGCTTTACATTTTGTTTATATGAAAGTAAGTATTGTGTATCTCTTATAACAAAGTCAATATGAATGTTCAGCATTTTGCAGGCTGCTCCAAGATACACATAATGAATATATAGTGTTGAAAAAGAAAACCTTTAAGGATATACTTGAGGGAAACAATGTCCATGTGAAGGGAAGTTCAGATAAATGTTTGAGTACATATGTTTTCAGGTACACGTATACTATGCACTTTCTAAAAATGATTTGTTTTTTAGAGAGTCTCTGTGATTTAGGAATATCTTTATACTTGAGACTGACCTCCTCTAAGGTTGTCATGGATACTCCATATGTTTTGATGCTGATTTCCTTTTCTATAGCTGAGAACAGTGGCACAAAGTTGTCTACAGCATTACAAGGAAGAATGAAACTCAGTTCTTGGCTGCCAGAGTGACGTCCCTTTTCTGCTTCAGGTACATAGCTTGTAACCAATTTGGTGATGGCCTCTTCATGTGCATTGCTCTCCAACACTAACCTAAACAAACACATGTTTTACAAGCAAAAACCTACTTCATGTCAATTGTGATAAAGCAGATTGTTAAAGTGAATTGATAGTCTTATGTTTAAAAAATATTCATCACAAAACTTCCTTTAGGAGGAACTGAACCATTTCTGAGATATCCCTTGTTATTTCTGAACTGACCACTACTTATACTTTTCTGATATATCAAGTTGTTATTCTGTTTTATCTCTTGTACATACAAGGACATCATAAAACATATGACTATCACTTTAAGTCCAATATATTCCCTTGAAACCTCATTAAGATAATGTTTATCCTATTAATGAAGTAGATAGAGCAATAAATATTAGTAACAATAGCTTGTGCAGGAGTAGACAAAGTCATGTGAGTACAACACATCTGATATTTTTAAGCTGCAATATTCATAAATAAGAAATTACATTTAAAACTGGGTAACTTTGAAGTGTGTAAATTATAATGTATAATTATGTATAGTAATGCGTGTAACAGTACAATGCAATGAGGCATGCAGTTGATACCAATAAAGAGAAAAAAAATACATACATACATACACACATACACATGTACATACGTACCTATCTACATACATACACACATACACACAAACACACACATACATATATACATACATACATACATACATACATACATACATACATACATACATACATACATACATACAAACAAACATACACACATACAAACACACACATACATACTTACATACACACATACATACATACATACATAAATACATACATACATACACACATACATACATACATACATACATACATACATACATACATACATACATACATACATACATACATACATACATACATACATACATACATACATACATACATACATACATACATACATACATACATACATACATACATACATACATACATACATACATACATACATACATACATACATACATACATACATACATACATACATACATACATACATACATACATACATACATACATACATACACACATACATACATACATGCATACATACATATATACATACATACATACATACATACATACATACATACATACATACATACATACATACATACATACATACATACATACATACATACATACATACATACATACATACATACATACATACATACATACATACATACATACATACATACATACATACATACATACATACATACACACATACAAAACACACATACACACATACAAAACACACATACATATTTACATACATACATACGTACGTACATACATACATACATACATACATACATACATACATACATACATACATACATACATACATACATACATACATACATACATACATACATATATATACATACATTCATACATGCATAGATACATGTAACAGCCCTCAACAAACCGTAAACCACTTAATATACGAATGTGTACACAAAAGTCAATCAAGAGCCCAGCTAACAGAAGATGTAATTAAAAATGGAAGCAAGTGGCCAGTAACCAACGATAATCTTGTTAAACACCACTTAAGAGCATTCTGTAAATACATAAATTCAATTAACCTGTAAAGATATGTTAATATGTATAATTTGTGAAATTAACTACTAAAAGATGTAATGTAATGTCAACATGTAAATATGTACAATTTGTAAACTTAAAAGTTGAAAATTGTAATGCAATGCATGTAATACTACCATGTAGTGGGGCATGCCGATTGTTATCGATAAAGAAGAAAAAAACAAAAACATACACACGCACGCACGCACAGACATACATACATAGTGTCGCCCTGGCGATAGACTCGCGAAGCCGAAGCCGAAGCCGGTGGAGATTCGGAAAACTTCGGAACCAATCGTTACCGGTAGCGACAGACAAATGAATGTAGTGTTGGTAAAATAAACAGTTTGAGGTTAGCTAGCAAATTGTGATGGCCTAATGTATTTGCTAGGAGAATAAAGTGTAGTTTTTTGTGTTTTATAACCTCATTTTATCACTTCACGAACCCACAAAGTCACAAATGGTGTCAGGAGTGGGATAACAACATCACCGAACATTATGGCCATGGAATCGGCATTGGAAATGCTTTTGTAGAAGATGAACGAATTAACAGCGAAGTCGGAAGCGGCAAATAACAACTTGGCCGCGAAGATGAACGAGTTAACAACAAAAACAGAAGCGGCAAATAACAACCGGGCCGCAGAGTTGAAAGAAATAAAGACCGAATTGACCACAGAAGTGAAGACAGCGAACGACAGTCTGGCCACAGAACTGAAGGAGGCGAACGAGGTCCTCGCCACCAAATTTGAGGAACAGTTGGCCGGCGTGAGGGATGACGTGACGGAGCTGGGCAAGCGGATGGGCCAAGTGGACGAGCACGTCGAGGACCTGGTGAACCACTTCAATGATCTAGAGGAAAAGGCCGACAATAACGCCAAGTCCCTGAACGCCGTGGTTGAAGACGACGATGACCTCGCGAACCGCGTAAACAACCTGGAGGGAAAGGCCGACAGCAGCTTTAAGTCCCTGAACGCCATGGTGGAGGTTGTCGTCGGCAGGAGACTGAAGGATTTGAAGGCTGACGCACCAGGACGCGACACAACATCGGTGTGCGTCAAACCTCCGAAATATGACAGCGCGTCAACATTCGAGGCCTTCCGCCGCCAGTTCGACACATTGGCCAAGCATAACAGATGGTCACCGGAGGAGGAGGCCACACAGTTAATAGCCAGCCTGCAGGGACGGGCCGCGGAAATCCTAAACGCGGTGCAGACGACGGCGGCGTCCAAGGACATCTGGGAGGCCCTGGAGAATCGTTTCGGGAACCACCGCTTAGCCGCAGCGTACCGCAACCAACTAAAGGCAAGGTCGAAGCAGCCAGGGGAGACGCTGCAGGAGTTCGCCATAGCGATCAAGCAGCTGGCTAGCAAGGCCTTGGTTGACCTGCCACTGGAGTTCGTATACCGGGAAGCCGCCTACAATTTTGTCGACGGGGTACCGGACACGGAGATTCGTCAGCGCCTAATGCTCGGCGATTATAAAACCATCCACGAGGCGCTGACAGTGGCATTAAGGATGGAGGCGGCCAAGGTAGCATCTATCCCGACGTCGAGAACGAGAGTGTCCGCTACGCCGGAGACAGAAGACAAGCTGTGGGACGCCGGCGAACACCTAGTGGCCTGTGTTGGGGGTGTGGACAGCCCGGACACCTGCGGAGAGACTGCCCACACCAGGAAGACCAGCCGGAATACGAGTAAGGCCCGGCGTGGAGAGGGGTACGTCGGCGCCATTACCACCATCCCCTCGAGTGACACTGCGCGCCGTCAGCCGGCGTATGGATGACAGCCTCATCGCTGACGGTTGGGTAAGAGGAAAGCCGTGCCGCGTGCTGGTGAACACCGGGGCGGCCGTGACCATCATCAGACCTGACGTGGTGAAGGGTTTGCCGACGAGGAAGCCGAGCCAACCATACGAGCTTGTGACAGCAGCGGGCGACACCATGCCTGTGGAGAAGGATGCCCTGCTGCAGCTGACCTTGGGACGGAGTGCCGTGCGTCTGTGGGTGTTCGTCGCGAGGGTGGCTGAGGAGGTGATCCTGGGACTGGATGCCCTCAGGAGCCACAAGGCGACGGTGGACGTCGGCAGGAAGGTCCTATGGATCAACGGAGAAGAGGTTATACTCCGTCAAACTGAAGAGACCCATGGAATCGGTAGGGTCATCTTGAACGAAGACGTGGTTGTCCCTGCGAGGAGCGAGGTGATGGTGACGGTGCGACCGGAAGGCCGGACTGCAGGTTTGATCCAGGAGTACGACTTCACCTCGGAACATCGCAGAGGGAAGGGTCACGGTAACGCGGACGCTATATCCCGACGACCCTGTCTAGAAGAGTGCGGCTAATGCACAAGAGTGGAGGAGAAGGAGCGTGCCGCAGCAGTTCGAGTAGTCACGGCAGTGCCTGCGGATGGCTGGGATAGTGCAGGCCTTATCAGGGAGCAGCTGGCGGAAGCAGACTTGGGGCCACTCTTGAGGGATGTGGAGAACTTGGTGGACCACCTCCGCGACATGCATGAGATGGCTCGCCAGAACATCCAGATGGCGAGCGACTGCATGAAAACCTGAGACGACAGGCAAGCCAACAGCCAAGGGTTCCAGCAAGGTGACCTGGTCTGGTTGTACAGCCTGACCCGGACCAAGGGACGCTGCCCGAAGCTTCAGCAGTCATGGCAAGGACCGTATCGTGTGGTGAAGAGGATTAACGACGTGGTCTACCGCATCCAGAAGCTTCCCTGAGGAAAGATGTTGGTGGTACACCTGGATCGCCTGGTTTGCTATGAAGGCGCTGTTCGGGAGGACCAGCCTTGAGGAGGGAGCAGCGTCACCCTGGCGTTAGACTCGCGAAGCCGAAGCCGAAGCCGGTGGAGATTCGGAAAACTTCGGAACCAATCGTTACCGGTAGCGACAGACAAATGAATGTAAAGTTGGTAAAATAAACAGTTTGAGGTTAGCTGGCAAATTGTGATGGACGAATGTATTTGCTAGGAGAATAAAGTGTAGTTTTTGGTGTTTTATAACCTCGTTTTATCATTTCACGAACCCACAAAGTCACAATACATACATACATACACATACATACATACATACATACATACATACATACATACATACATACATACATACATACATACATACATACATACATACATACATACATACATACATACATACATACATACATACATACATACATACATACATACATACATACATACATACATACATACATACATACATACATGAATACACACATACATACATACGTACACAAATACATACATACATAAATACATACATACATACATACATACATACATACATACATACATACATACATACATACATACATACATACTGTCATCCAACTATCGGAAAGCCTGACCAACGACTGCTGAGAAGGGACCAGAGGCATTTGGGCCTCACCCAGTCATCTATCTCAGTCACTAACTGAGGGGTTGATTAGGGGAGTGTCACTTAATGCTGGCCTCTTTCCCCTTCCCTGTCTTCTGGAATCTTCACGGTAATTCACTGAAACCAGAGACTTCTACAAAAAAAGTGATATTCCTGTAAAATGGGCTGCAGTGAGTGAATTCAGCCAGTCAGTCAGTTAGTTCTTGGCAAGCAGCGTAAGAATGCAGTCCTAGTGTACGGACGAGAAGATTGTGCATCGCAGGATTGTACGTAATTGCGAGAGCAAAGTGGAATTGTAACGGACGAACTGGTGAATCGTAATTGTGTGCATTACGTAATTCTGTGTAATTGGCAAGTGTTGAACTGTAAGTTGGTGGAAATAAAGAACATTTTTAAGTGGTGTAATTGGACGTTTCATTTCACGAACCCACAAAGTCAAAATGGTTACAGGAAGCGGGACGATAACATCACCGAACATTACAACCATGGACGCCGCATTGGAAAATTTTTTGTAGGAGTTGATGGAAATAAAGGCCGAATTAACAGAGAAGACGGAAGCGGCAAATAACAGCCTGGCCGCGAAGCTGGAGACTACAAATAGCAACCTGCCCGCGGAACTGAAACAAATGAAGACGGAAAACGACATCACCGAGAAAATGGAAAAGAAGTTGAAGACGGCAAATAACAACTTGGCCGTGACGGCGAACGAGTTATCAACAAAAACAGAAGCGGTAAACAACAACTTGGCCACAACAATGAATGCAAAGATGGCCGAACTGACCACGGAAATGAAGGTGGTGAAAGAGGCTCTCGCCGCCAAATTTGAAGAACATTTGGCCGGCGTGAGGGATGACGTGGCGGAGCTAGACAAGCGGATGAGCCAAGTGGAAGAGCGCGTCGAGGACCTGGCGAACCGCTTCAATGACCTAGAGGAAAAGGCCGACAGTAACGCAGGCGAAGAGGAGCTGAATATGGATAGAGGGAAAGCAACCAAGCTACAAGACGGTAGCGAAAAGGATATATTTACTCCCAGAAAATCATTGGCAAGATCTCCGGATACTGCCTCGACTTCGAAGGAGATGCTTACTCAGGATAAAACAAACAAATGGAGATACCTATTGATGATACAATCTTTAGATATCCAAGTGAGCATGATATAACCCAAATAATACAAGAAATGAACTCAGTAATAGGCGCTGACAAAATGTCAGTAAATGTTCAATAATTTGACAAAAATAATAGAGAGATTTGATAGATTAAAAGAAGAGAATATAAAATTAAAAACAGAACTGTCAATTCGCAAAGAACAAGCTCAAGTACATCCAATATCTGCGAGCTATTCACAGGCCTTGTCAAAACCTAAAATACCTGAAAGTATTGATAGAATAGACAAGACAGCGAAAAGACAAAGATACACATTGTTTATCACATCATCGAAAGGGAAAACAACAAAAGAAGTACAGGAGATTGTAAGTAAGAATTTAAAGCCTGCAGATGAAAAAATAAGAATCAGCTATATAAAAGCGACAGATAGATCTTTAATACTAGAGAGAGAAACGAAGGAGGACATACAAAAAATAATTAATAGGAAAAACTTGAAAGAGAAGGACTTAAAAATGGAAGAGCCTAGAAGAAGAAATCCTCTAGTTATAGTATATGATGTCTTAGCAGGACAAAAAGAAGAGGATATAAAAAGAGATATGTATTTGCAAAATTTTGATGAGATGACATGGGAGGAATTCGACAAAAAGGTTGAACTAAGATTTAAAACAGGACCTAGAAACAAGGCAACGGTGCACCATGTAATGGAAGTTGATCCCATGTTAAGAAGACAGATGGTTATGAGAGGAAGACTCTACATAGGCTTTCAATCATTAAGTGTGAAAGACTTTATTACAGTTCCAAGATGCTTAAAGTGTGAAGACCTTGGACATGTGGCCAAGTACTGCAAAACTGAACACAGTAAGTGTGCACATTGTGGTGAACAGGGACACGATAGAAAAGATTGTGAGAAAAAAGATCAACAGAAAGGATGTATACCATGTACATTGAGGAAAAAAGTTTGTACGGAAAACAAGGAAGAGAAAAGGCAGTGTCCTACATATTCAATGTTGAGAGATAGAATAATATCCAGAACGAACTATGGATAATAACTCTAACACTAGATACCAAACAAGAAATAATATAAATATGGAAATGTCAGTTTTAAGATTTGGACAAATAAATGCAATGCGAAGCAAATTAGTAATGCTAGAGTTAAGGAAGTTAGCAGAGGAAAATAAACTTGACTTACTTTGTGTTCAAGAACCTTACACTCTACGAGGGAAAATCATACATATGCCAGTCACAAGTAGAGTAATAATAACTGGAACAAATCCTCAGGCAGCAATCATAGTTCTCAATAAGGAAATACAAATTGTTAAAATTGCTCAATATAACGATGAATGTCTTTGTTGTATTGAAATGATATATAGAGGCAAATCTAACATCTTGATAAACCAATATTATCAATACAGGGATAATATAGACATTCATATAAACAAGACTAGAGAAATAATAGATCAGTATATCACAGATCCCATCATTGTGACGTTAGATGCAAATGCAAAATCTATTCTCTGGGGAAATATGAACCCAGATGACAATGGCGAAAAAATGGAGGATCTAATACAGGAATATAGACTAGATGTACTAAATCAGAGCAATAATCCTTATACATTTCAAGGGAGGGCTGGTGCTGAGGAAAATATTGATGTAACACTGGCTAGAGGTTATATAAGAAAGAAATTAACCAATTGGAAGGTAACCCAACAACAAACATCAAGTGATCATAATTTGATCTTATTTGATTATGAGGTTAATAAAGTAAATGATTTAACATGGAATACTGGCCCGGCTAGATACATTATTAAGAATTTGGATAAATATAAAATTTTGCAAGAATACAGTCTACCTGTATTAATGGAGGGTGACAGTATAGATATCAAAGCAAAAAAGATTACAGAAAGTATACAAGAAGTAATGAAGAAAACATTGTTGAAGACAAGATTAGGAAATAAGGATTACAATGTGTGGAATAGTAGACTACAAAAGCTAAGGAGAAAACTACGGAAAGCTAGAAGAATTTACCAACGAACAACAATTGCACAAGAAAGAGGGAGAAATCTGGATATTTATAGAAGAATAAAAGAAAAATATAGACTAACAATGGAGGAATCTAGAGAAAACTCATGGAATAAGTTTGTAAAAGACAAACTATCTGATAATATATGGGGTATACCATACAAAATAGCGATGGAGAAAGTAAGAGTACCCGAAGTAATATCGACACTTAATAAGGGAAATGGAGAGATGACAAGAACCTGGCTAGAGTCTGTAAATTATCTGATGAGGAGCTTACTGCCATCAGACTCAATAGAAGGTGAAAATGATGAACATAGAAGTAAAAGAGAAGCATATGAATATATGTATAGTGGCCAAAGGTTAATTTATCCATTCGATATATCAGAAACTAGACTTACTATCAGAGACTGTAAAAGGGGGAAATCTCCTGGCCCAGATGGTATACCCGCAGAGGTTATAATGGCACTAGAAGAACCCTTGACTCCATATCTAACAAACTTATTTAATGAATGTATTTATGAAGGCAAAATTCCCTATTGCTGGAAAAATGCAAACATTGTAATATTAAAGAAAGCCAAAGACAAAGATCCAACAGATACTAAGTCATATAGACCTGTATGTTTGTTAAATACACTTGGTAAATTACAAGAAAAAGTTTTATACAAAAGGATAAACGAGTACAGAATCATGAAAGGTATGACAGAGCTGCAATATGGGTTCCGGAAATACAAATCAACTGAAGATGTGATCAATAAATCTATTGATAACGTAAAGAAAAATCCAAATAAATATGTGACAAACATATTTTTTGATATTTCCGGCGCCTTCGACAATTTATGGTGGCCGGAACTCTTTAGAATAATGAGAAACCAAGATTATCCTAGATGCCTTTACAACATATTAAAAGATTACAGTACTGACAGAACAGCTACGCTTATAGGACAAAATAGAAAAATTATCAGAGATATAACAAAAGGATGCCCGCAGGGCTCCATATAGGGACCTGTATTTTGGGACATACTAACCGAACCCATGTTAGAACAACTTAATAATCTTAATTCCACATCAGAAACAATAGCCTATGCAGATGACTTAATGATCATTATAGATGGCAATAATAGAAAAGAGTTGGAGAAAAAGGCAAAGATAGTAACAGATACATTGCATAACTGGTGTCTTGAAGTTAAGCTAAAAATAGCACCTTCAAAATGTGCGTATGTAATTACAAAAGGTAAGCTAAAAAGAAACCCAACAATTAAAATAAACGATGCAGTGATCTCAAGAAAAAACTACTATAAATATCTGGGAATAAGATACATTGCATAACTGGTGTCTTGAAGTTAAGCTAAAAATAGCACCTTCAAAATGTGCGTATGTAATTACAAAAGGTAAGCTAAAAAGAAACCCAACAATTAAAATAAACGATGCAGTGATCTCAAGAAAAAACTACTATAAATATCTGGGAATAATGATAGACGAAAATTTAACCTTTCAGAAACACATAGAGTATATAAGACAAAAAACACGAGGTGTTATGGGTAAGCTAACTTCAATAGTACAAAGAACCATTAATATCTCACATGATGTGATTAAAATATACCATACCAGTATAGCAGTAGGAATAATGTCATATGGCAGCAGTACATGGGCGCAGAGATTCACAAATAAAAGGAATGTAATATTAATTAGGAGAACTCAACGACAAATATTATTAAGATATGCAGGAACTACAAAGACTACCCCCACCATGGCGCTACTTGTAATACTCGGAATATGACCAATGGATCTATTAATAAGATTTAGAGGAGCGGACTATTGGCGTAAGAAGAAGGACAGAGAGAAAGTAGCTGAAATAATACGAGAGGAGTGTGAAACTAGATGGCAGATAAGAAGGAAACTTTTTAAGGACTGGCAGCACGAATGGGATAATATAGAAGAGGGTCATAGAGTACATGAAATACTACCAGATATAAATGAAAGATTGAAAATGAAGCATTTCAACCCGTCCAAAGGAATTATACAATTTATAACCGGTCATGGACCATATGCCACCTATTTACATAGAATTGGAAAAAGAGAAACAAGGCTGTGCACTATATGTGAAATAGATGATACACCAGAACATCAAACTTTTGAGTTTGGGATACATGAAAATCAAGTTGGCGAATTAAGACAGGAGCTTCAAGGCAAAAACACTTGGACAATTGTAAGAAACGAGGTGGATTTTAAGAAACTTGATGAACTAACGAACTATATATTATCAAAGGCATGGAAAGAGTACACCCTATCTAGGGATCGCAGACATAGGGAACCTGAGAGAACTGCCACATTGGTACCAGAAAGAAGATCCATAAGGCTAATCGAAAGACAGGAGCAGCGAAGAGACCTAAGTCCTATATTTGAGCAAACATTGGCAGATTTAGATGACATAGATGAGGAACTTGAGGAAATCATCGGAATACAAAATATCATAGGATAGGAAACATAAATAGAAGGAATTCCTTATAGAAGAGTATAAATTCGAGACTTGACAGCAATATATTAAAGCGTAAACAAACGTATAAATGTTCAATCTACACTTAGGTTAGGTTCAGTCATCAAGAAGCAATTATGACTGATAGGTTAGGCAACTGCAAAGTTAAGCAGTTAATTAGATATAATTTGTCTACAAAATTATAAACAAAGTTAAATTAAACGTAAAGATAAAAACAAAATGTTAGAATGTTAATTTAGGTTCCGATATAGATTCAAGTAATCGGAACATAAGAATGTAGAATTTATTTTTTATTTTTTTTTTTATTTTTTTTATTTTTTTTTTATTTTTTTTATTTTATTAGTAACGCAAAGTCCCTGAACTCCATGGCGGATGACGTCGTAGTCCTTGCTAACCGCGTTAACAATCTGGAAGGAAAGGCCGACAGCAGCGTCAAGTCCCTGAACGCCATGGTGGAGGACGTCGTCTGCAGGAGGTTGAAGGATTTGAAGGCCTACGCGCCGGGACGCGACATAACATCGGCGCATGTGAAACCTCCGAAATATGACGGCGAGTCAACGTTTGAGGTCTTCCGCCGCCAATTCGAAGCAGTCACCAAGCACAACAAATGGTCACCAGAGGAGGAGGCCACACAGTTAATAGCCAGCCTCCAGGGACGAGCCGCGGAAGTCCTAAGCGCGGTGCAGACAACGGCGGCGCCCAAAGACATCTGGGAGGCCCTGGAGAAACGTTTCGGAAACCACCGATTAGACGCAGCGTACCACAGCCAGCTAAAGGCAAGGTCACAGCAACCAGGGGAGAGGCTGCAGGAGTTCACCCTGGCAGTTGAACAACTGGCAAGCAAGGCCCTAGTCGACCTCCCACCAGAGTTGGTATCCCGGGAAGCTGCCTACACATTCGTGGACGGGGTACGAGATACGGATATTCGTCAGCGCCTAATGCTCGGCGATTATAAAACCATCCACGAGCAGCTGACAGCAGCATTAAAGATGGAGGCGGCCAAGGCAACATCTATCCCGGCGTCAAGGATGAGGAGTGTCCGCTACATCGGAGACAGAAGAGCAGCCGAAGGACGCCGGCGAACACCTAGTGGCCTGTGTTGAGGGTGTGGACTGCCCACACCAGGAGGAGCAGCCGGAAAACGAGTAAGGGCTGTCGTGGAGAGGGGCACGTCGGCGCCATCACCACCATCCCCTCGAGTGACACTGCGCGCCGTCAGCCTGCGTATGGATGACAGCCTCATCGCGGACGGTTGGGTAAGAGCAAAGCCGTGCCGCGTGCTGATGGACACCGGGGCGGCCGTGACTACCATCAGACCTGACTGGGCGAAAGGTTTGCCGACAAGGAAGCCGAGCCGACCCTACCAGCTTGTCACGGCATCGGCCGACACATTGCCTGTGGAGAAGGAGGCCCTACTGGAGCTGAACTTGGGGCGGAGTGCCGTGCGTCTGTGGGTGTTCGTCGCGAAAGTGGCTGAGAAGGTGATATGCTGGGATTGGATGCCCTCAGGAGCCATGAGGCGACGGTCGACGTCGGCAGGAAGGTCCTGTGGCTCAACGGAGAAGAAGTTATACGCCGTCAACCAGAAGAGCGCCTTAAAATTTGCAGGGTCGTCTTGAACGAAGACTTGGCTGTCCCAGCGAGGAGCGAGGTGGTGGTGACGGCGCGACTGGAAGGCCAGAGAACCAGGAACATGATGCTCGACCCAAAGACGTCTGTGCTAGGACTGTGTGTAGCCAGGGCATTGCTGCTGTGCCGAGAGGACGTGCCAGTGAGACTGCTAAATCCAACGGACACCGATCATGACGTCCAGGCCGGGACGGAGTTGGGGACCTGCGAGCCTATGGTGAGCGTGACAGCAATCGACAAGACACAGGAGCCGGCGCAGAACAACATCTGGGGCCCCGGCTAGAAGGCTTACTGGAGAGGGCGGCCGACCACATGACCGCAGAACACCTGGAGAAAGTTCGACAACTGCTAAGACGGTATCAGCGCGTCTTCAGCCAAGGAGATAGTGACTACGACCGCACGGACAAAGTGCTTGACCGCATCGACACCGGGGACGCCCGGCCCTTTTCGGCAACCTCATAGACGCGTTCCGCTGGTGAAGCAAGGGGCGATACGGGATATGCTGGAGGACATGAGATCCAGGGGAGTGATTGAAGAGTCTGACAGCCCTTGGTGTTCCCCTGTAGTCTTGGTGACAAAGAAGAATGGCGAGCTGCGCTTCTGCGTAGAATACAGAGAGTTGAACGCTGTCACCCGAAAGGACTGTTTCCCCTTACCCCGGATTGACGACACCCTGGACACGCTAGCTGGTGCACAGCGGTTCTCGACCCTGGACCTAAAATCGGGCTACTGGCTGGTAGCTCTAGACCCAAGAGACAAGAAGAAGACCGCATTCTCGACATGCCAAGCGCTCTGGCAGTTCACGGTTATGCCCTTTGGCCTCTGCAACGCACCAGCTACCTTCCAACGCCTCATGGAGTCAGTGATGTGATGGCTGACTTACGATGCCCGCCTGCTATACCTGGACGACATCATCATCGTCGGTAAGATTTTTGAAGACCATCTCGAGAATCTGAGTAAGTTGCCACTGAGACCGCAGGCGCCCAACTTGTAGCTGAACGCGAAGAAGTGCCAGCTCTTCCGCAAGGAAGTGAACTACTGAGGCCACATAGTCTCAGCAACCGGAGTGGCCATAGACCCGGAGAATACACAGGCTGTAAGAGATTGTCCTCTCCCAAAGAACAAGAAAGAGTTGCGCTGTTTCCTGGGGCTGTGCAGTTATTACCGCCGCTTCATAAAGGGGTCCTCTAACATCGCCAAACCCCTCACCCGCCTGAGAGAGAAACAGCGGCCTTGTGTGTGGACGGAGGACGCCGAGGACGTATTCCAGGACCTGAAGAAGGCCCTGTGCAGTGCTCCGATTTTGGGATTTCCACAACCAGGTGGCGCCTTCATTGTGGACACTGACGCCAGCGACCATTGCATTGGAGGCGTCCTATCACAGATCCAGTACGGCCATGAGCGGGTGATAGCCTACCACAGCAATACGCTATCCAAGGCGGAGAAGAACTACTGTGTCACCCGACCAGAATTGTTGACGGTACTAAAGACCTTGGAGCTCTTCCACAATTACCTGTACGGTCAGCCATTCCACCTGAGGACTGACCATTCCGCCCTAACCTGGCTATTCAGCTCTAGGAACCTGGAAGGCCAGACAGCATGTTGGGTCCAGAGGCTGCAGGAGTACGACTTCACCTCGGAACATCGTAGAAAAAAGAGTCACGGTAACGCAGACGCCATGTCTCGAAGAGTCTGTCCAGAAGAGTGCGGCCAGTGAACAAGGGTGCAAGAGAAGGAGCGTGCCGCAGCAGCCCGAGTAGTTGTGGCAGTGCCTCTGGACGGCTGGGATAGCGCAGGCCTGAGGAGGTAGCAGCTGGCGGACGCAGACTTAGGGCCACTCTTGAGGGATGTGGAGGCAGGGCGAGACCAACCTGGGAGAACATCGCACCGAGGAGCGCCACCTACAAGTAGTACTGGGCCCAATGGGACTCCTTGAAGACCTGAGAGGGCGAGCTGTTCCGGGTATGGGAGTCACCCGATGTGAAGACGCAGAGCGAACAGTTGGTACTTCCCCGTAGTGAGGTCCCGGAAGTCTTGGAGGAAGTGCACGCCGGTACTACAGGACGACACCTGGGAGCGAACCGAACGATTGACAAACTACGGCAGCGCTACTACTGGCTGAGACTCAGAGCAGATGCTGAGAGATGGTGCCGTTAGTGTCACGTGTGCGCGACGAGTCGTGGCCCCCAGACTAGGAGCCGTGGTCGCATGCAGCAGTACAACGTCAGAGCGCCATTCGAACCGATCGCCGTTGACATTGCTGGACAGTTTCCAGTTTCCGACCGAGGCAACAAGTACCTAATGGTGGTCGTGGACTACTTTACCAAGTGGCTGGAGGTGTATGCCATCCCAAACCAAGAGGCAAAGACAATCACAGACTGCCTCGTAGAGCAGGTGGTCTGTCGATTTGGGGTGCCGTTAGAGCTACAGTGACCAGGGTACCTACTTTGAGTCCAACCTAATGAAGGAGGCGTTACAAAGGCTTGGGGTGAACAAGATCCGCACGACGCCTCTACATCCCCAGTCGGATGGCATGGTCGAAAGGTACATCAAGACCTTAGAGGAACACCTGAGGAAGGTCGTGGCCAGCCATCAGCGAGACTGGGACGTCAAGGTGCCACTGTTCCTGCTGGCCTACCGCTCGTCTACACACGACACAACTGAAATGACGCCAGCCAGCTTAATGTTTGACGAAGAGTTACGCCTACTTTGTGACCTGGCTTTTGGAAGCCCTATAGAGGCGAAGTAGCCGGTGAACGAGTAGGTGGAGAACCTGGTGGATCACCTCCACGACATGCATGAAATGGCCCGCCAGAACATCCAGAAGGCGAGCGACCGCATGAAAACCCGATACGACTGGCAAGCCAACAGCCAAGGGTTCCAACAAGGTGACCTGGTCTGGTTGTACCGTCCTACACGGACCAAGGGACGCTGCCCGAAGCTTCAGCAGCCATGGCAAATGCCGTACTGGCTGGTGAAGAGGATAAATGACGTGGTCTACCGCATCCAGAAGTTGCCCCATAGAAAGAAGTTGGTGGTACACCTGGATCGTCTAGCCCGCTACGATGGTGCTGTCCGGGTCGACCAGCTTTGAGGAGGGAGCAGTGTCACCCAATTTTCGGAAAGCCAGACCAACGACAGCTGAGAAGGGACCAGAGACATGTGGGCCAAACCCACCCATCTATCTCAGTCACTAACTGAGGGGTTGATTAGGGGAGTGTCACTTGTCGCTGGCCGCCTCTTTGCCCTTCCCCTGTCCTCTGAAATTTTCGCGGTAATTCACTGAAACCAGAGACTTCTAGAAATCAGTGATATTCCTATAAAAAGGGCTGCATTGAGTGAATTAAGTCAGTCAGTTAGTTCTTAGCAAGCAGCGTAAGTACGTGTACGGACGAGAAGATTGTGCATCGGAGGATTGTACGTAATTGCGAGAGCAAAGTGGAATTGTAACGGACGAACTGGTGAATCGTAATTGTGTGCGATACGTAATTCTGTGTAATTGGCAAGTGTTTAATTGTAAGTCGGTGGAAATAAAGAACATTTTTGAGTGGTGTAATTGGACTTTTCATTTTACGAACCCACAAAGTCACAATACATAGAATTGAGGTTTAGGCCTAGAAGCCTACAAAGGTGCTGTACTTCCGATGCTGCTATATGGCGTGCAAGTATGGGAAGAAGCGATCCAAAGGAGAAAGAACATGCTCAAATATCAACGCGTACATAGTTTAATGCACATAAAAATTGCCAAAGCATATAGGGCTGTGTTTTGGCAGCAATCAAGATAAAATATAAAATATAAATATATTTTATTTATATAAAATAAATATAAAGATTCAGGAAGTACTAGAGATGCATAAATTCAAATATGAAAAATCGACACTAACAGAAGAAGTCCCGAAGCTAAGCGAGTGGCCACATCGTTCAGGGAGAATGCGTGTTCAAGAAGCACATACAGCCATACAGTACAACATAGAGATTTATACCAACGGAAGCAAGATAAACGGAAAAGTCGGAGCAGCAGCAAACCTCCGAAATATGACGGCGCGTCAACATTCGAGGTCTTCCGCCGCCAGTTCGACACAGTGGCCAAGCACAACAGATGGTCACCGGAGGAGGAGGTCACACAGCTAATAGCCAACCTCCAGGGACGGGCCTCCTAAACGCGGTGCAGACAACGGCGGCACCCAAGGACATCTGGGAGGCCCTGGAGAATCGTTTCGGGAACCACCGCTTAGCCGCAGCGTACCGCAGACAACTGAAGGCAAGGTCACAGCAGCCGGGGGAGACGCTGCAGGAGTTAGCCATAGCGATCGAGTAGCTGGCTAGCAAGGCCTTGGTTGACCTGCCACTGGAGTTCGTATCCCGGGAAGCCACCTACAATTTTCTCGACGGGGTACGGAACACGGAGATTCGTCAGCGCCTAATCTCGGCGATTATAAAACCATCCATGAGGCGCTGACAGCGGCATTAAGGATGGAGGCGGCCAAGGTAGCATCTATCCCGACGTCGAGAACGAGGGGTGTCCGCTACGCCGGAGACAGAAGACCAGGTGAGGGACGCCAGCGAACACCTGGTGGCCTGTGTTGGGGGTGTGGACAGCCCGGACACCTGCGGAGAGACTGCCCACACCAGGAAGACCAGCCGGAAAACGAGTAAGGGCCGTCGTGGAGAGGGGCACGTCGGCGCCATTACCACCATCCCCTCGAGTGACAATCCGCAACGTCAGCTGGCGTATGAATGACAGCCTCATCGCGTACGGTTGGGTAGGAGGAAAGCCGTGCCGCGTGCTGGTGGACACCTGGGCGGCCGTAACCATCATCAGACCTGACGTGGCGAAGGGTTTGCCGACGAGGAAACCGAGCCGACCATACCAGCTTGTGACGGCATCGGGCGACACCATGCCTGTGGAGAAGGAGGCCCTACTGGAGCTGAACTTGGGACGGAGTGCCCTGCGTCTGTGGGTGTTCGTCGTGAAGGTGGCTGAGGAGGTGATTCTGGTACTGGATCCCCTCAGGAGCCACGAGGCGACGGTCGACGTCGGCAGGAAGGACTTACGGCTCAACGGAGAAGAGGTTATACTCCGTCAACCAGAAGAGCGCCTTGGAATTGGCAGGGTCGTCTTGAGCGAAGACGTGGTTGTCCACGCAAGGAGCGAAGTGATAGTGAAGGCGCGACCGGAAGGCCAGACAGCAGGTGGGGTTCAGAGGCAGCAGGAGTACGATTTCACCTCGGAACATCGCAGAGGGAAGAGTCACGGTAACGCGGACGCTATGTCCCGAAGACCCTGTCCAAAAGAGTGCGACCAATGCACAAGAGTGGAGGGGAAGGAGCGTCCCGCAGCAGTTCGAGTAATCACGGCAGTGCCTGCGGATGGCTGGGATAGCGCAGGCCTGGGGAGGGAGCAGCTGGCGGACGCAGACTTGGGGCCACTCTTGAGGGATGTGGAGAACCTGGTGGACCACCTCCACGACATGCACGAGATGGCCCGCCAGAACATCCAGAAAGCGAGCGACCGCATGAAAACCCGATACGACAGGCAAGCCAACAGCCAAGGTTTCCAGCAAGGTCACCTGGTCTGGTTGTACCGCCCGACCCGGACCAAGGGACCCTGCCCGAAGCTTCAGCAGCCATGGCAAGGACCGTACCGTGTGGTGAAGAGGATTAACGACGTGGTCTACCACATCCAGAAGGTGCCCCGAGGAAAGATGTTGGTGGTACACCTGGATCGCCTGGCCCGCTACGAAGGCGCTGTTCGGGACGATCAGCCTTGAGGAGGGAGCCGTGTCGCCCTGGCGGTAGGCTCGCGAAGCCGAAGCCGGTGGAGGTTCGGAAAACTTCGGAACCAATCGTTACCGGAAGCGAGAGAGTTGAGAGTAGTTGTTAGGTAAAAAAAAAACAGTTTGATGTTCTAGCAATTTTGTAATGTTGAACAGGGTATTTCGAGGAGAATAAAGTGTAGTTTTTGTGTTTCGTAACCTCGTTTTATTATTTCACGAACCCACAAAGTCACAATACATACATATATACATACATACATACATACATAGATACATACATACTTACATACATACATACATACATACATACATATATACATACATACATACATACATACATACATACATACATACATACATACATACATACATACATACATACATACATACATACATACATACATACATACATACATACATACATACATACATACATACATACATACATACATACATACATACATACATACATACATACATACATACATACATACATACATACATACATACATACATAGGTGCATACATGTAAAGAGTTACGAGTGCCTACTGAAGGTTTTTGTGGTGTGAAGTTATTAAGAAATAACGCTTCAGAGGACGAGTTACTTGGAAAATTTATTAAACGAGTGTAGGTGGGACTGTTTTTAATTGGAGTACATGTTAGTGATGTGGGGGGAGGCCTACAAGGATAATTATAGCATGTTTTAACTTCTAAATTGGGTTACAGGATATCTTTATTAGAAAACAAAGGAGTAACACAACATAGAATAACTTTAGATAGGTTAACAAGCAGCAGTAAACAAGAGAATTCAAGATGGTGGATGAAGTCAGTGAGGGTATTGAGAGTGCCTTTAGAATGCTCTTAAATGTTACGGAAACTAGTAAAAAATTGCGTCAAAATTTGAAGCAGGATATTGTGAAATCGTTAAGTAGTTTACGAAAATATTTTACAAAAATGAAGGATATAGTGGATCAGAAGGAAAATGAAACCAAAAGATTACAAATTGCAGTGACGATTTATCAGGAACAGTTGAGTGTTGGCAAGAAGGCGAGAATAGCATCACAAGTGACACCGGGAGTGATTTCTTCCGAACGGCTGCTGGAGCAATTTGGGGTGGAGAGGAGTTATGCTTCAATGTTGACTGGCGCTCCAAGTACAGGGGACTCTAAGTGCTTTAAACTGCTTGTTCGGAGCAAGAATAATCAAAGGGTGGAATATATAAAGACACTGGTGAAAACTAAGTTTAATCCTGTAGAGACGAAGGTTGGTGTTCAGTCTGTAAAGGCATTGAGGAACGGACAAGTTCTAATACAATGGAACAATAAAGCTGAAGTAGATACTATTTGCACCAATATTAATAATAACTTTGGAGAGGAGCTTGAGGCTACCGTCTCAAAGAAAAAAAATCCAAGAATAATTATTTTTAATGTACCAGATGAGATAACAACGGAGAATGCTGTGGAGGCTTTAACAGCACAAAATGCAGAGCTGGAGAACTTCAGCACAGAGATTCAGACTAAATTTTCCTTTCATGATACGAAAAAGAATTTGAATTTAGTTGTTGAAGTCACTTCAACTGTAAGAAGGTAAATACTTGGCAAAAGATTAAAAATATAATGGAATATGTGTAACTGGGATGATTATGTCAAGGCTGGGCGTTGCTTCAATTGCTGTAAATATAATCATCGTGCGCATGACTGTAAAGGACAGCAAACATGTCCAAAGTGCGCTGAGAAGCATGCTCTAAAGGAATGTACTGCTAACAGAGCTGCATATAAATTCATTAATTGTGTAATATATTATAAATATAATAGAGACAACAAAGAGTCAGAAAATCATTCTGCACTGGTTTCAAATTGCTCCTGTTATCAAGCAACACTTAGGCGGCTAAAAGACAATACTGACTATTAAAATGGATAGATACAGATTAACATGTTTTCAGGTTAATTTGAAACATTCAAGGATTGCGACTTCTAATTTGGTACAGCTTGTGAATAAAAAAACTATAGATGTAGTATTTATTCAGGAGCCCTACTTGATTAACAATAAACCAGCAGGTGTACCATTACATTTCAGAATATTGTGACTTTGTGGGTTCGTGAAATGAAAAGTCCAATTACACAAACTCAACAATGTTCTTTATTTCCACCGACTTACAGTTGAACACTTGGCGATTACACAGAATTACGTAATGCACACACTTACAATTCACCAGTTCGTACGTTGCAGTTCCACTGTACGCTCACAATTACGTAAATTCTTCCGTTGCACGCACACAGTCTTCTCCTTCACTAACCCGGCGCTACTTCGCTGCTTGCCAAGCACTGACCGACCTCCAGCCCACGTGTTGCTTATATAGGGCATACTGGCCAATCTAGAAGGTTCTGGATTAGATGAAATATCCCGTAAGTTCGAGAACTCAGGTGGAGCGAAAAGAGACGACACAGTGATGTTTTTCCAGGCAAACCTCGTTAATGCTACAACACAAATGATTGGGCGTGGCGAACGCCTACCGTCTCCTGCTGCTGCCGGTCGGTTCTATAGGGAGTTCCGACGTTCGGGTGACATTACGAGCAGGAATATTTATAAACAACAAAAATACTGACGCAATTACAATTGGTGAGCTTTCCGACAGCGATTGTGACGTTATACAGGTTGTATACAACATCCAGCAGAACGACCTCATATAAAAACAGTTGAGGATGATGGGGCATACGTCTTTCAAATTTTTACGGATGGGAGTAAATCAGATGAAAAAGTCGGGGCTGCTATAGTTCTGTACAAGCACAATATTGTAATTCGACAACTGCAATTCAGGCTGGATGGAAGGTGTTCAAACAATCAGGCCGAACAACTGGCTATTTTGAAAGCACTTGAAGAGCTACAAAACATGGCAAATACGCTGAACAAAGAGAAGACTGTAGCCATATTTACAGATACTCAAGCGGCACTATCCACCTTACAAAACAACAATAAACAGAATTATATTCCTGAGGAGACACTTAATAGACTAGGAACTTTAGAAAGAAATCAGTGGACAATGCACTTCAGTTGGGTGAAAGGACATGCAGGAGTTACTGGTAACGTGCTAGCAGACATATTAACAAAACCAGCTGCTGAAGCCATCGAAATAAAGACTATTTACAACAAGGTACCAAAATCTACTTTTAAAACTGAAATAGAGAGGGCAGGACATCTACAGTGGCAACAGAGATGGAGCAGTACAAGTAAAGGAGCCCTTACCAAATCATTCTTCCCTTTGATAAAGGATCGTCTTAAGACAAAACTACCATTAACAGCGACATTCACTGCAATGGTATCAGGACATGGAAAAACTAAAGCTTACTTGTATAGATTTCATATCATAGATGATCCCCAATGCACCTGCAATAGCCCACAGCAGACCGCAAACCACCTCATTTATGAATGTAGAGACACAAGGCATCAGAGGGACAAGTTGATTGAAGAAGTACACAAGAATGGAGGAAATTGGCCAGTGTCAAACCAAAACCTTATATATCAACATTTGAAAGCTTTTTGTATATATGTTAATTCAATTGACTTGTAAACAATTTTTTTAAACAATACGTGAATTGAACATTTAAATCCTAATATTTAAAAAAATTATTGTAAAATAATATCAATATGTGATTACTATTTATAATGTATCTATGTAATTAAATGCATGTAATGTTACTCCGTAGCGGGACATGCTGTTAAAGTTCAATAAATTAAAAAATACATACATACATACATACATACATACATACATACATACATACATACATAGATACATACATACATACATACATACATACATACATACATACATACATACATACATACATACATACATACATACATACATACATACATACATACATACATACATACATACATACATACATACATACATACATACATACATACATACATACATACATACATACATACATACATACATACATACATACATACATACATACATACATACATACATACATACATACATACATACATACATACATACATACATACATACATACATACATACATACATACATACATACATACATACATACATACATACATACATACATACATACATACATACATACATACATACATACATACATACATACATACATACATACATACATACATACATACATACATACATACATACATACATACATACATACATACATACATACATACATACATACATACATACATACATACATACATACATACATACATACATACATACATACAAGCAGCGCTGAAGCAACAGCAACAAAACACTGACTACTAGCATGGACCATTTTGGCCTACGATGTTATCAAGTCAATTTGCAACACTCAAGAATAGCGACTAGTAATTTAGTGCAGCTGATGATAGAACGAAACATTGATATAGCATTCGTACAAGAACCCTTTAAAATTAATAATAAACCAGCCTCCATACCTTCAACGTTCCGAATATTTACAGCCGGAAATCAGGTTAAAAGAGCAGCAATATTAATCAATAACAGCGTTGTTGATGTCACTACTCTCAGTCAAATTTCGGATGGAGATTGTGTGGTCATACAGATAATACATAGGAACGAAACATTATTTGCAGCATGTATGTATTTTGATGGATTGACCGATATAGAATATAATATTAGGAAAATAGAAAACATATTAAGACACTCTAGAAACCAAAAGTTAATGATACTAGCAGATAGCAACTCCAGAAGTAAACTGTGGTACGACGTGCTCACAAATGAACGTGGGAAAACACTGGAAGGATTCATCACCATAAACGACTTACATATCGTAAACGAAAATGCAGGAGTGTCAACCTTTGAATCACCAAATGGAAGGAGCTGGATTGACTTGACATTAGTCAACAATAGACTTCTCCGAGACATAACCTGTTGGAACGTAGGAGAAGAAGAGAGCTGCTCGGATCACAAAATAATTTCATTCAAAAGAGGAAATAAATCACAAAATCCCACATGGAAGTTTCAAGCCATAAGATACATAACAAAAGTAGAGAAATATAACAAATTCATAAACCTGTTAGCAACAAACTTGACCTCAAATTTTAATTGCAAGAGTAGTAGCGATAACTTGGACCAGGAACTCGCCCAAAAAGTTAACAGTAATTTGAACCCTGATCATCTAACCGAAATATTCCACTCTTCCCTGAAGGAAGCATGCAGAGGTGCATTTGGAGTGGGTAGGTGCAGGAAAAAGGAGTTTAGAGGCAAATCTGTTCCATGGTGGACGGCCGAGCTTACAATATTAAGAAAAAGGGCGAACGCATTAAGACGACGCTATCAAAGAACCATGAACAATGAGCAGCTAAGACAAGAAAGAAAAATGCAATATTGGAAAGGCAACCAAGAGTATAGGGAAAAATTGAACACCCAAAAGCTAAGATCTTGGAAGGGATTTTGTAGTGCCACTGACGGAAATAATCCATGGTCAGTTGTTTACAAAATTGCGGCTGAGAAAACTAGAAACCAGATCTCTCTTACTACACTACAGAAAGAAGACGGAACTTATACCGAAGACACTCTAAGTACAATTCAGTACATGCTAGACAAGTTTATCCCGGATGACAGTGAACAGGATGATACTCAGCGACAAAGAGAACTAAGACGACGGGCAACGGAACCAATTGATACACCAAACGATATGGAATTCACGACTATAGAAATATTGTCAGCATTGAGAAACTTCGACCCAAGAAAATCACCAGGAGAGGATGGAATAACTAGTGATATCCTGCTTCAGGTTTTCAAGAGATTCCCAACTTTCTTCACAGCCTTATACAACAAGTGCCTCAATAGCGGTCAATTTCCAGAAAGATGGAAGCGTGCAGTAATAGTTCCGGTAATCAAGCCGGGTAAAGAAGACAGCCCAAGC
>CM060949.1:14911421-14988921 GCA_030765055.1 Mantis religiosa
TGTAAAACACCACTTAGGGGCATTCTGTAAATACATAAATTCAATTAACCTGTAAAGATATGTTAATATGTATAATTTGTGAAATTAGCTGCTAAAAGATGTAATGTAATGTTAACATGTAAATATGTACAATTTGTAAAATCAAATGTTGAAAATTGTAATGTAATGCATGTAATACTACTATGTAGTGGGGAAGGCTGTTTGTTATCAATAAAGAAAAAAAATACATACTGCCACTCAATTATAGGAAAGCCAGGCGAACGACAGCTGAGGAGGGACTAGAGGCATACGGACCACACCCACTCATTTGTCTCCTGTCACTAACTGAAGGGATGATTAGGAGAGGGATCGCGGGCCACTCTGCCGTCTTTCCCCCCTGGATTCTCGAACGGGCGGGTGGTTTCGTCTAATCCGGAAACTTCTAGATTGGCTAGCTGGTCTTACATAAGCGACGCGCCGGGCCGGAGTCAGTCAGTTCTTGGCGAGCAGCGAAGCAGCGTCGTGCTAGTGTACGGACGAGAAGACTGTGTACGTGCGCCGGAGGAGTTTAGGTGATTACGAATGCAAGTGGAACTGTAACGGACGAACTGGTGAATCGTAATTGGGTGCATTACGTAATTTTGTGTAATTGGCAAGTGTTCAACTGTAAATCGGTGGAAATAAAGAACATTTTTGAGTGGTGCATTTGGACTTTTCATTTCACTATCCCACAAAGTCACACTGGTGTCAGGAAGCGGGACGACAACGTCACCGAACATTACAACCATACACGCTGCATTGGAAAAGATTTTGCAGAAGATGATGGAAATGAAAGCGGAACTGACATCGGAAATGAAGACGGCAAATGACATCACCGAGAAAATGGAGAAGTTGGAGACGGCAAATAACAACTTGGCCGCGAAGATGAACGGGTTAACAGCAAAAACAGAAGCGGCAAATAACAACCTGGCCGGAAAGCTGGAAGAAATGCAGACGGCTAACGATAACCTCAAGGAGAAGATGGAAGAAATGAAGGTTGCGAACGTGGCACTGGCCGCCAAATTTGAGGAACAGTTGGCCGGCGTGAGGGATGACGTCGTGAAGCTGGGCAAGTGGATGGGTCAAGTAGACGACCGCCTTAAGTGTTTAGAGGAAAAGGCCGACAATGACGCCAAGACCCTGAACGCCGTGGTGGGAGACGTCGAAGACCTTGCGAACCGCGTAAACAACCTGGAGGAAAAGGCCGACAGCAGCGTTAAGTCCCTGAACGCCATGGTGGAGTACGTCGTCGGCAGGAGCCTGAAGGATTTGAAGGCCGACGCACCCGGGCGCGACACAACATCTGCGCGCGACAAACCGCCCAAGTATGACGGCGCGTCAACGTTTGAAGTCTTCCGCCGCCAGTTCGACACAGTGGCCAAGCACAACAAATGGTTGCCAGAGGAGGAGGCCACCCAGTTAATAGCCAGCCTTCAGGGACGGGCCGCGGAAGTCCTAAACGCGGTGCAGACAACGGCGGCGCCCAAGGACATCTGAGAGGCCCTGGAGAATTGCTTCGGAAACCACCACTTAGCCGCAGCGTACTGCAGCCAGCTAAAGGCAAGGTCACAGCAGCCGGGGGAGACGCTGCAGAAGTTCGCCCTGGCAGTTGAACAACTGGCTGGCAAGGCCCTAGTCAACCTCCTACCAGAGTTCGTATCCCGGGAAGCTACCTACACATTCGTGGACGGGGTACGAGATACGGAGATTCGTCAGCGCCGCCTAATGCTCGGCGATTATAAAACAATCCACGAGGCGCTAACGGCGTCATTATGGATGGAGTCGGCCAAGGTAACAGCTATCTCGCGTCGAGAACGAGGAGTGTCCGCTACACCGGAGACAGAAGATCAGCCGAGGTAAGCCGGCGAACACCTAGTGGCCTGTATTGGGGGTGTGGATAGCCCGGACACCTGCAGAGAGGCTGCCCACACCAGGAAGAGCAGCCGGAAAACGAGTAAGGGCCGGCGTGGAGAGGGGCACGTCGGTGCCATCACCACCATTCCCTCGAGTGACACTGTGCGCCGTCAGCCGGCGTATGGATGACAGCCTCATCACGGACGGTTGGATAAGAGGGAAGCTGTGCCGCGTGCTGGTGGACACTGGGACAGCCGTGGCCATCTTCAGACCTGACGTGGCGAAGGGATTGCCGACGAGGAAGCCGAGCCTGCCATACGAGCTTGTCACGGCATCGAGCCATACCTTGCCTGTGGAGAAGGAGGCCCTGCTGGAGCTGACCTTGGGGCGGAGTGCCGTGCGTCTGTGGGTGTTCGTCCCGAAGGTGTTGAGGAGGTGATTCTGGGACCGGATGCCCTCAGGAGCCACGAGGCAACCGTCGACGTCGGTAGGAAGGTCCTGCGGCTCAACGGAAATGAGGTTACACTACATCAACCCGAAGAGCGCCTTGGAATCTGCAGGGTCGTCTTGAACGAAGACGTGGTTGTCCCCGCGAGGAGCAAGATGATGGTGACGGCGCGACCAGAAGGCCAGACAGCAGGTTGGATCCAGAGGCTGCAGGAGTACGACTTCTCCTCGGAAAATTGTAGAGGGAAGGGCCACGGTAACGCTGACGCCATGTCCCGAACACCCTGTCCAGAAGAGTGCAGCCAGTGACCAAGAGTGGAGGAGAAGGAGCGTGCCGCAGCAGTCCGAGTAGTCACAGCAGTGCCTACGGATAGCTGGTATAACGCAGGACTGAGGAGGGAGCAGCTGGCGGACGCAGATTTGGGGCCACACTTGAGGGAAGCGGAGGTAGGGACGAGACCAACCTGGGAGGACGTCGCACCGAGGAGCGCCACCTACAAGTCGTACTGGGACCAATGGAACTCGAAGACCAGGGGGGGCGTGCTGTTCCGGGTATGGTAGACACCCGATGGGAAGACGCAGAGAGAACAGTTGGTACTTCCCCGTAGTAAGGTCCCGGAAGTCCTGGAGGAAGTGCGCGTCGGTACTTCGGGAGGACACCTGGGAGCGAACCGAACGATTGACAAACTACGGCAGCGCTACTACTGGCTGAGACTCCGAGCAGATGCTGAGAGATGGTGCCGTCAGTGTCACGTGTGCGTGGCGAGTTGTGGCCCCCAGACTAGGAGCCGGGGTCGCATGCAGCAGTACAACGTCGGAGCGCCATTCGAACGGATAGCCGTTGATATTGCTGGACCGTTCCCAGTTTCCGACCGAGGCAACAGGTACCTAATGGTGGTCGTGAACCACTTCACCAAGTGGCCGGAGGTGTATACCATCCCAAACCAAGAGGCAACGGCAATCACAGACTGCCTCGTGGAGCAAGTGTTCTGTCGATTTGGGGTGCCGATTGAGCTACACACTGACCAGGGTACCAACTTTGAGTCCAACTTAATAAAGGATGCGCTACAAAGGCTTGGGGTGAACAAGACCCGCACGACGCCTCTAAATCCCCAGTCGGATGGCTTGGTCGAAAGGTACATCAAGACCTTAGAGGACGTCAAGGTGCCACTGTTCTTGCTGGCCTACCGCTCGTCTACACACGACAGAACTGGAATGACGCCAGCCAGCTTAATGTTTGGCCGAGAGTTACGCCTCCCTTGTGTCTTGGCTTTTGGAAGCCCTCCGGAGGCGAAGCAGCCAGTGACCGAGTATACGGAAACCCTGGTGGACCACCTCCACGATCTGCACTTGATGGCTCGCCAGGACATCCAGAAGGCGAGCGACCGCACTAAGACCAGATATGACAGACATGCCAACAGCCAAGGGTTCCAGCAAGGTGACCTGGTCTGGTGGTACCGTCCTACGCGGACCGAGGCACCCTGCGCGATTCTTCAACAGCCATGGCAAGGGCAGTACCGGGTGCCGAAGAGGATAAAGGACGTGGTCTACCGCATCCAGAAGGTGCCCCGAGGAAAGGTGTTGGTGGCATAACTGGATCGTCTAGCCCGCAACGGTGCTGCTGTTCGGGACGACCAGCTTTGAGCAGGGAGCAGTGTCACCCAATTATCGGAAAGCCAGACCAAGCGCAGCTGAGAAGGGACTAGAGGCATACGGACCACACCCACACATTTTTCTCATGTCACTAACTGAAGGGATGATTAGGAGAGGGATCGCGGGCCACTGTGCTGCCTCCTTACTCCTGGATTCTCGAACGTGCGGGTTGTTTCGTCTAATCCGGAAACTTCTAGATTGGCCAGCTGGTCTTACATAAGAGACGCGCCGAGCCGGAGTCAGTCAGTTCTTGGTGAGCAGCGAAGCAGCGTCGTGCTAGTGTACGGACGAGAAGAATGTGTACGTGCGTGGGAGGGGTTAACGTGATTGCGAGTGCAAGTGGAACTGTAACGGACGAACTGGTAATTCGTAATTGGGTTGAAACAGTTATTTTATGTTGTCCCCAAAGAGTTTCAAATGTTGTATTATGTGAGGTTAAGTAGAGTGAGTCATGCACAGAGAAGCTATGTAAGTGGAAATGACGTCACAAAAATGTTGAATATCAAACTTATTTGTGATTGGTGTGACGCGTATATCGTAAAACGTGGACCAATCAGATATAGAAGATTTTACGTTGCCATGGAGGATATTCAATATTCCTCTAGAGGGATCGAACTATTAGCGAAATGCTAATGTGAAGAAGAAGCGGAATTGGTAATTCTTCTCCTAACAGTCGCCGTGAAAGGATGTAAGGTTCTCTTCTTAAACGCCGTTGTGTGCGGAAGAGTATAAGTTTATTCTCGTCACAATCATCGAGTATAACTGGATAATCTTTACATTAAACATCATCGCTAGAAGACGCACAATTTAGTTATTATACACGGTAGTGAACAAACGTATAAAACTTCTGATTCTTGCACGCATCCAGATAAACGCGTCACATCAAGTGAATCTTGTGTAAGAATAGTGTTATAAATATTGTATCATACATTTTGTTCGAACTGGTGTTAATTGAAGTAAGGAAATAAAAGTTTCTACATTATTTAATACAGAGGAAAATGATAACTCATTTTACGTAAAATTTCCTTCCGCCGTACCACCCCTGTAAAAGAAGATATCTTGCTCAACCGACTGAAGCCACGCCGAGGTAAGCTGGGAATTCAAGAACCCTCAATTCCAACCCTGTTCCAAATGGTCACCTCAACGAGGGGCATAATTCACCATCCTTCTACACGATTCGACATAAATCCTGTTCCAAAATGGCGCCCAACTGTATGGCTCGAATAGGCAGAAGGAGGATTACACCGCAGGAGAATAAATAGTGTAATGGACAGGTAACTTCGAATCAAGAAAGAAGAAAGAAGAAAAGTGAGTAAGGAAAATCTTAATAGATAATTAATAGAAAAAGTGACAAAATTATAATTTTCATTTTTTTTATGTTATTAAGAAAGGGAAAAATATTACCTAAAATGGAAGGTAAAAAATTAACAGACAATAAGAATAAAAATGTTGGGGAAGGAGTGGAAAGACTAGTTAGTGATAAGAGAGCAGAAATACAAGAAGTCAGGGAAGTAGTGGAAGGAATGATTAGTGATGATGCAGGAACAAGTAGAACAGAAATTATGCAGAGTAAAGTTAATGAAATGATAATAGACAGGTTAGAGAAAATGATGAGTAATTTTGATGCTAAAATGGATAATTTAAATGCTAAGGTAGATCAAAATTCAGAAAAGGTAGATCAAAATTCAGAGAAGTTAGAAGCTAGGATAGATCAAGGTTTAGGTAACCTAAGAAATGAAATTGAGAAAGGAAGAGAAGAGTGTAGAGAAGGCATAAAATCTTTAAAACAGAAAATAGAATCTCATGATGGAGAAATGTCTAAGTTAAAAGAGATGTTTCAGGAAATGAAAATAAGTCAGGAAAATGTAGTAAAAGATATCAGAAGTGAATTGGCTAAGGAGTCAGAAATCCTTAAGCAACAACAAGTAGAATTTGTAGAAAAACAAAAAGTAGAAATAGGGGAATTAGAGAATAGAATAAGACAAGAAATAGATGTAGTCTTATTAGATAATTCACGGAAATACCATGAGGAAAATATTGAAATACAGAATAATTTTGTAAGAGAGGTAAATAGTATCAGAAATGATGTTAAACTAATGGCTACTGAGGTGCAAACACAACAAGATGAACTAAAAGTTAAATATGATGAAGTCAGTAAGTTGAATAGTGAAATGATTACAAGAATAGATTTGGCACAGGAAAGTTTTGAGAGAGAGAAAGAAAACATTAGCAAGCTGAATCAAGTTGTGATTGCATTACAGGCAAGCAAAATTTCTGAGAACCAGAGGGTAATAAAATCTAAGAATATTACATGTATTGACTCACCTGGTAATTCAGGTAATATTGTACAAAACTTAGAGAATTATTTGGAGAGTGACGATACAGAATCTTTGTCACCTGATTGTGAAGTAAATGGTAATAGACAAATACAAAACATGCACACACATACACAGTTACACAGTCAAGGTAACACAAATTGTACAAATTATTTGTTGCATGACATAAGTCCACCTACTTTCGAAGAAGAATCGGGAGACAATCCCAAAATATTTCTAAAGGAATTAGAAGAATATTTTAAAATTAAAAAGATTCCAAATGAATTTAGGATGATGATTGTTAAAAGGTGTTTGAAGAAAAATGCTTTAGAATGGCTGAGGTTAACACTAGCATCACATAAAACGTATAGTATGTTTAGGAATGTGTTTATAAATAGGTTCTGGGGTCCAGAAAGACAGAGAAGAATTAAAGTCGAACTGGCCACTGGTAAATTCGAGTTCAAGAAGGGTGTGTCCATGACTGAATATTTCCTAAAACTTGCTAACAAAAGTAAACTTGTGAATCCAGATATGTCGGAAACCGAGATCGTGAATATGCTAATACGACATTATCCACCACACATTAGAAACCACCTAATTGTGGCTAAGCCCGTCGACTTTACTGATATGATTGAGCTATTATCAGAGTTTGAGGCTCATAACCTTAATTCTGATTCTAATCATAGTCAAGTTGATCATGACAAGACTCATATAGAACAAAAGCAAGTAAATAGACAGGAAGTAAAACCAACATTCAGGGAAAATCACAACCATACTAACCAAAACCAAAATAGTTTTAACCAAAATTGGGGCGGGGCACGTTCAAGAGACAACTATGAACGAAGAGAGTACAACCCCAGAAAGACATATGAATCGGTAGTGCCAGGTATAGGAAGGAGAATACCAAATACTCCTAGGAGGAATTATAATAATGACCAACCTGTGGGAAATGTGAGGAGTAATCAGGTGAATCAACTGAGGTTTTACAGGGGAAATAACTTTAGAACGGGTTATCCAAGTAGAGGAAGAGGAACTAGCATCGAAGACTCTTCATTAAGAGATTTTAGGGGTCCTAGGTTTGAAAGGGCAGACAATAACCTAGAAAGAACACAGACTCAAGGAATAGAAAGAGAAATAAATAACGGTAGTACCAAACTAAATGCTAGTGTAACTACCGACCGCACTAATGCGGAAAACTGAGTACCAAATCATTTTGTGCCTTGGAAAGTGGTTCGGTAAAAATGACACAGGGCAAAATCAAAATTCAAAATTTACCAGAAGATAAGCTCACTCTCTCCAGAAGTAAAGATCGGGAATTAGTAAATCCACCTCAGATTAACCTTCGTATAGGCGATAGCGAATATAAAGTATTGATAGACACAGGAGCTAGTTCATCAGTAATAAGTGAGAACTTATTCAAGGAGTTACTATCCAAGTTTAGGATTGAATATTTAAACGTGTGTAATGTATACTGTAGCACAGCTATTGGGAAAAAGAAAGATAAAGTTAAATATCAAGCGTTAATTCCTGCGCGAATAGATGATTGGAATTTCAATTTTATCGTATTGGTAATACCAAACTTAGCTCGTGATATTATTATTGGCAATGATGTATTGTATGATTGGCAAAGTGTGATAGATTTCGAGAAACATGAAATGAAGGTCAAAGGAGATAATGAAGTAATAAAAAATAAATTTGTTAGAAGAAATTATATTAAAAGAGGATGAGAAGGATAGTATAAATAATGATAGGTTTTTTGTAGAAAATATAATATTATACGAAGAAGATATAATTAATAATGAAGAAGAAGATAGTGGTAAAGAGAATTTACTTTTAAATAATAAAGAAAATGAGACGTTTGACCTTGGAGATCATTGTTGCCAAATAAACACATTAAATACCGACACCGAGCGAAAACAAGAAGAGGAAGAAATGATATTCCAAAGAACTTTGAAAGAAAAGTTAGGGAAAACATACAATTTAAATCACGCGCAAAGAGAACAATTGAGGTTATGTATACTAAAGAACAGGAACGTTTTTAGTACGAAACCTGGATTGTGTAATAAGTACATACACACATTTAAGGTGAACGACATTGCTCCTTATACTCATAAAAGTAGACCTGTGCCTATCACTATTAGACAACAAGCATCTGAAGTAATAAACGATATGCTAGAAAATGGAAATAAAATTTTAAAAGATTGGATACCAAAGTATGGGCCAATAAAGGCAATATTATCAGACAACGCAACGGTTCACCGGAGTAAATTGTTTACTTCAGAAATGAAGAACAACAACATTAAGATGTATTACTCTTCAGCATATTTTCCCCAAGGAAATCCTTGCGAGAGAGTGATGCGTGATTTAGGCTTGTATTTCAGAATTCTGTGTCATTCTAACCACCGAGGCTGGTACAAATACTGCCATATTATTGAGAAAATCATTAACAATACCCCAAACTCTACTACCAAATTTTCACCAATCGAATTAATGACTGGACTAAAACCTGAACCTCTAGTAATAAAAGCACCAACAACCTTAAAAGTAGATGAAATGGAATTAAATGAAGAAGAAAAGTGTGCTGAAGCATTTCGAAGAATAAAAGAAAAAGCAGAGAAAAGATTATCAAAGATACAAAGAAAAGGAGCGAAATGGAATCCTGAAATAAATGATAAAGTTCTCGTAAAGACATTTAATATCTCCAGTTCTAAAATCAAATCCTATTGGAGAATGAATTTGTTATATAAAGGTCCATATAAAATAGTAAGAAAATTTGGGGATCATACGTACGAATTAAGAGACGATGATAATAAAATGATAGGAAAATATCACAAAACACTTTTAAAACCATTCAAAAGCCTTGACACTCACAAGAACAAATGATTTAAAAAAAAAAAAAAAAAATATGTTTATGAATTACTGAAAAATGTTTTGTTTATTATTATTGTGTTCGAATAATTTCTGATTTTATATTGTTATTTTAAATTGTATTAATTGTTCATTGTTGTAATAATGTTTAATTATTGGGGCATTCTTCAGAATATATGGAACAATATTATTGGAAGATTTAAGTTAATTTTCCATATATTCTGAAGAGGGGCATCTGAAACAGTTATTTTATGTTGTCCCCAAAGAGTTTCAAATGTTGTATTATGTGAGGTTAAGTAGAGTGAGTCATGCACAGAGAAGCTATGTAAGTGGAAATGACGTCACAAAAATGTTGAATATCAAACTTATTTGTGATTGGTGTGACGCGTATATCGTAAAACGTGGACCAATCAGATATAGAAGATTTTACGTTGCCATGGAGGATATTCAATATTCCTCTAGAGGGATCGAACTATTAGCGAAATGCTAATGTGAAGAAGAAGCGGAATTGGTAATTCTTCTCCTAACAGTCGCCGTGAAAGGATGTAAGGTTCTCTTCTTAAACGCCGTTGTGTGCGGAAGAGTATAAGTTTATTCTCGTCACAATCATCGAGTATAACTGGATAATCTTTACATTAAACATCATCGCTAGAAGACGCACAATTTAGTTATTATACACGGTAGTGAACAAACGTATAAAACTTCTGATTCTTGCACGCATCCAGATAAACGCGTCACATCAAGTGAATCTTGTGTAAGAATAGTGTTATAAATATTGTATCATACATTTTGTTCGAACTGGTGTTAATTGAAGTAAGGAAATAAAAGTTTCTACATTATTTAATACAGAGGAAAATGATAACTCATTTTACGTAAAATTTCCTTCCGCCGTACCACCCCTGTAAAAGAAGATATCTTGCTCAACCGACTGAAGCCACGCCGAGGTAAGCTGGGAATTCAAGAACCCTCAATTCCAACCCTGTTCCAAATGGTCACCTCAACGAGGGGCATAATTCACCATCCTTCTACACGATTCGACATAAATCCTGTTCCAGGGTGCATTACGTAATTCTGTGTAATTGGCAAGTGTTCAACTGTAAATCGGTGGAAATAAAGAACATTTTTGAGTGGTGCATTTGGACTTTTCATTTCACGAGTCACAAAGTCACAATCCATCCATCCATCCATCCATCCATCCATCCCTCCGTCCGTCCATCCATCCATCCATCCTTCCATCCATCCATCCATCCATCCATCCATCCATCCATCCAAACATCCATCCAACCATCCATCCATCCGTCCGTCCGTCCGTCCATCCATCCATCCATCCATCCATCCATCCATCCATCCAACCATACATACAAACTGTACAATTTCACGCATAGTAAACAAGACTATGACGCACCCTTGCCCCCCAGCGACTGGAACCACCCTGCAGATGTACCTGAAGTTAAAGAAGCTTATGATGAGGACACCATATTCAAAATCTACACGGATGGAAGCAAAATAGGTGAGCATGTGGGTGCAGCAGTTGTAATATTCAAACAAGGGACATCAATTCGAGAGCTAAAATACAAGCTAGACGGAAGATGTACTAATAATCAGGCAGAACAACTGGCCACATTGAACGCGCTACAAGAACTTCAAAACTTTAACAACACACCGGAGGAAGAGAAGACTGTAGCGATATATTCAGACAGTACAATAACCCTAGCCATTCTGCGGAATAACAATAAACATAACGCAATAGCAGAGAAAACCCTTAATATATGTCAAACCTTACAAAGACAAAAATGGAGAATACACTTCAGTTGGGTGAAAGCCCATGTAGGTATATGTGGAAATGAGTTAGCAGACAAACTAGCGAAATCCGCTGCTCTAGATGGAGATCTGCCCAATAGCTACAGTTTGATACCTAAATCTGCAATTATTTCTGAAATACAAGAAACAGGACATCAGGTCTGGCAGAATAGGTGGAATGCCACGGACAAAGGGGCACTCAGCAAATTATTCTTTCCAACAATAAAAGATAGGCTTAAGAGAAAGCTTCCTTTAACACCAATATTCACAGCAATAACTTCCGGCCACGGAAAAACCAAAGCTTATTTACACCGATTCCATATAGTAGACGATCCAAAATGCACATGTAACAGCTCCCAACAAACCGTAAACCATTTAATATACGAATGTGTAGACAAAAGTCAACAAAGAGCCAAGCTAATACAAGACGCAACTCTAAATGGAAGCAAGTGGCCAGTAACCAACGAGATTCTTGTAAAACACCATTTAAGAGCATTCTGTAAATACATAAATTCAATTAACCTTTAATGATATGTAAATATGTATAATTTGTGAAATTAACTGCTAAAAGATGTAATGTAATGTTAACATGCAAATATGTACAATTTCTACAATCAACTCTTGAAAAATGTAATGCATGTAATACTATGTAGTGGGGCATGCTGATTATCAATAAAGGAAAATATACATAAATACATACATATATATATATATATATCCATTTTTGTCGAAAGGCCTGAACTGTTAAGTTAAATCACATTAACATCACTACATCTCAGAGCACATAATTCTTTTTTTAATTAGAATTATAGTTATCCTAAAAACCTGTATTTTCTGATTATTTCTTTTAATATCTGGGACAGTTTATACCGTGATTCCAATATCAACACTACGATTTGCAGCAGTTCCCCTCCTCTCAAAGTTGTTAATTAACCCTAATTTTAATGTCAACATACTGTCGCGAACGAACTGTTGATTCTAGGCGGCGCGGGCAACGACATCAAAGAGACGAGCAGGGCAGTGCGGAGGTAAATCCTCGCCGAAACAGTGGGGGAGAAGGAGACGGATTTTTAGACTGTTTGTCTTTCTTCTAGCGCCGTCTCGATTGTTTGAGAACATTCCGGATAGTGAGTAATCTATCAAAACGGAGCCGCCGCCCGCCACAGGAATCAATCGGTAATTGGACGCGTACGCGTGAACAGCTGTGTGGACTTGGTTTGTGGTCGACGACCTTGCAAGTTCTATTGTATGTGTGACGTGATTCTGGACTGTCAGATTGATTTCTAAGGAAATAAACAACAATTTTTAGTGACAAAAGACAATCTCACCGCCAAGATGAAAGGAATGAAGGCGGCTAACGATAACATCACCGATAAAATGGAAGAGAAAGTTGGAGACGGCCAGTAACAACTTAGCCGTAACGATGACCGAGAAGATGATGGAACTGTCCTCTGAAATGAGAGCAGCGAACGAAAGCCTGGCCACGGAAATCAACCCCAAACAAACCGAAATAAAGGCTGCGAACGAGGCCCTCGCCAAAAAATTTGAAAAGCAGTTGGCCGGTGTGAGGCATGTCGTCACAGAGCTGGGCAATTGGATGGGCCAGATGGACGAGCGTGACTAAGACCTGGCAAACCGTTTTAATGACCTAGAGGGAAAGACCGACAATAACACCAAATCCCTCGATGACCTGGCGAGCCGCGTTAACAACCTAAAGAGAAAGGCTGACACCAACACTAAGTCCCGGAACGCCATGGTAGAGCACATCGTTGGCAGAAGGATGAAAGATTTAAAGGTAGACGCGTCGGGACGCGACACATCTGCGCGCGTTAAACCGCCAAATTACATGGCACGTCCACATTTGAAGTCTTCTGCCGTCAATTCGACGCAGTGGCCAAGCAGAACAAGTGGTCGCCAGAGGAAGAGGCCGCACAGCTAATACCCATCATCCAAGGACGGACCGCAGAAGTTCAAAACGCGGTCCAGACAGCGGCGGTGCCCAAGAACATCTGGGAGGCCCTGGAAAACCGCTTTGGAAACCACCGTTTAGCCGCAGCCTATCAGAGCTAACTGAAATCAAGGACGCAGCACCCAGCGGAGACGCTGCAGGAATTCACCCGGACAGTTGAATAGCTGGCCATCAAAGCTTTTCTCGAACTTCCAACTATATTCGTATCCCGGGAAGCCACCTACAATTTCGGTGCCGGGGTACGAGACTTTGAGATACGTCAACGCCTAATGCTCTGCGGATACAAAACCATCCACGAGGTGCTAACGGCAGCATTGAGGATGGAGGCGGCCAAGGTGAGTCTACCCCGATATCGAGAACAAGGGGTATCTGCGACACTGGAGTGAGTGAGTGAGTGAGTGTGTGGCGTTTTAGTGCCCGTCGACAACAAGGTCATTTGGGCCCGAAGTCAACAATAAAACCTAAACCCTACACAAATTTAGCTAAAAAGGTAAAATAAAATAAAAACACTCTACTATTAAAAGGACATAAAAAACCATCTAAAGACTAATAATTTAAGATCTCTAAAATTAATAAATATAAAATTCAAGTCAGACTTGTTTATTAAAACCGATTTTAAAAACAAACCACAGAGCCTTATCCACGGCCACTGGGTCGTCCCCTAAAATACCGTGCAAGTTAGTCCTTAGGCCCAAAGACTGGCGAACGCGGGTGTACTGCGGGCAATCCAGCAATGCATGCCGCGCAGTGAGGCGTACTGCACACGAAGCACAAAAAAATAAAAAAAAAATAAGATCTGCATTCTTAACTTGGGCATCTAGAGTCTAAGCCCAAGTGTAGTCCGCAAGTCTTATTTTAACTTTATTGCTTCTCCATTGATTACATTGTTTTGTTACAGATGTCTTAAAACTAGCACACACAGGGGCCGGTTCCCCTCTTAACAGATGGCCATGAGTCGCACGTGTGTGCCCAATTCTCAGCCGGGTGAGTATCACCTCGGCCCGCCGGTTATCCCTGCAGGAAGTTGGCCAGGGTTGTACGCTCTCCTTTATCACCCGGAAGACCGAAGGTCAGCAGAGGGATGCTGGTGAAGAACAAGTGGAGTGTGTTGGGGGCTTGGACATCCGTGTCATCTGGAGAAAGATCGCCCACACCAGGTAGAGCAGCCGGAGAAACGAGAAAGGCCCCGCGTGGCGAGTAGCACGTCGGCGCCGTCCACACCATCTCCTCGAGTGACACTGCGCGCCGTCAGCCAACCGATGGATGAAAGCCTCATCGCGGATGGTTGGGTGAGAGGAAAGCCGTGCCGCGTGCTGGTGGATACAGGGCACGCCGTGACCGTCATCTGATCTGATGCACCCAGGGGTTTGCCGTCGAGGACACCAAGCTGCTGAGACGATACTAGCACGTCTTCAGCCAAGGTAACAAGGATTACAGCCGCACGGACCGGGTGCTCCACCGCATTGGCACCGGAGACGACCAGCCTATTCAGCAACCGCCTAGATGCATTCCGCTAGCGAAACAATCAGCAGTACGGGGCATGTTGGAGGACATGACATCCAGGGTATTGACTGAAGAGCCTGACAGCCCTTGGTGTTCCCCTGTAGTCGTGGTGACGAAGAAGAACGGCAAGCTACGCTTCTGGGTGGACTACAGGAAGTTGAACGATGTCACGAGGAAGGACTGTTTCCTATTACCTCGGATTGACGACACCCTGGACACGCTTGCTTGTGCGCAGTGGTTCTCGACCCTGGTCCTGATGTCGGGTTACTGACAGGTGGCTCTAAACCAGAGAGACAAGGAGAAAACCGCATTCTTGACAGGCGTGCTTTGGCAGTTCACAGTTATGCCCTTTGGTCTCTGCAACGCACCAGCTACCTTTCAACGCCTCACGGAGTCAGTGATCAGAGGATTGACTTATGACGCCTGCCTGCAATACCTGGACCACATCATCATCGTCGGCAAGACATTCGAATACCATCTCGAAAACCTGTCCATGGTGCTACAGAGACTGCAAGCGACCAACCTGAAGCTAAAAGCAAAGAAGTCAAAGCTCTTCCGCAAGTAAGCCAACTACTTGGACCACATAAGCTCACCAACCGGAGTGTCCACACAAGACACAGGCTGTGAGAGATTGGCCTCGACCAAAGGATAAGAAGGAATTGCACAGTTTCCTAGGGCTGTAAGTTATTACCGCCATTTCATATAGAGCTTCTCTAACACCGCCAAGCCACTCACCCACCTGCCGGAAGAACACCGGCCGTATGTATGGACGGAGGACGCTGAAGTCACCTTCCAGAAGCGTAAGAAGACATTTAGTAGTGCTCCTATTTTGGAATTCCCACAGCCAGGCAGCGCCTTCATTGTGGACATCGACGCCAGCGACCATTGTATTGGAGGTGTCCTATCCTAAGAGCAGCACGTCCACGAGCGGGTGATAGCTTGCGACAGCAAGACGCTGTCCAAGGCAGAGAAGACCTAATGCGTCACCCGGTGAGAGTTAATGGCGGTAGTAAAGACCTTGGAGCATTTCCCCAATTACGGTACATGTACGGTCAGCCATTCCAACTGAGGTCTGATCACTCCGTTGTAATCAGGCTACTGAGCTTTAGAAACATGGAAGGCGTGATAGCCCTTTGGATCCAAAGGCTGCAGGAGCGCGACTTCACCTCTGAACATCGTAGAGGGAAGAGCTACGGCACCGCAGACGCCAGGTGCTGAATACCATCCCCGGAAGAGTGCAGTTAATGCACAAGATTGGAAGGGAAGGAGCTTGTCGCAGCTGTCAGAGTAGTCACGGCAGTGGCTGCGGGCGGCTGGGATAGCGCAGGCCTCAGGAGGGAGCAGATGATGGACGCCGACTTAGAGCCAATCTTGAGGGAAGTGGAGGCAGTTCGAGACCGACCTGGGAGGACATAGCACTCAGAAGCGCTGTGTACAAGTCGTACTGGGCCCAATGGGAATCGTTGAAGACCAACGAGGGTGTACTTTTCCGGTATGGGAATTACCAGATGGGAAGACGCAGAGGGAGCAATTGGTACTTCCCCGGAGTAAGGCCCCGGAAGTCTTGGTGGAAGTGACGCCGGTATTTCAGGAGGACACCTTGGGATCAAACCGAACGATCGAAAAACTCCGGCATTGCTACTACTGGCTGAGGCTCCAAGCAGACGCTGAGGGATGGTGCCGCCAATGTCACGTGTGCGCGGCGAGCCGCAGCCCCCAGAATAGGAGCCGGGGTCGCATGCAGCAGTACAACAGTCGGAGTGCCTTTCGAACGCATCGCTGTCATCATGGCTGGACAATTCCCATTGTCCGACCGAGGCAACAAGTAGCTGATGCTGGTCGCGGACTACTTCACCAAGTGACCGGAGGTGTAAGCCATCCCGAACCAGGAGGTGAAGGCAATCACAGACTGCCTCGTGCCGTTACAGCTCCACAGTGACCAGGGCAACAATTTTGAGTCTAACCTGAAGAAGGAGGCACTGGAAAGGCTTGGGGTCAACAAGACCTGCACAACACCCCTACAGGCGCAGACTGACAGCATGGTCGACAGGTACATCAAGACCCGCGAAGAACATCTGAGGAAGCTCATGGCCAGCCGTCAGCGAGACTGGGACGTCAAGTTGCCACTGTTCTTGCTGGCCTACCGCTCGTTGACAGACGGCACCACTGAAATGACGCCAGCCAGCTTAATGTTCGGCCGAGAGTTACGCCTCCCTTGTGGCCTGGCTTCTGGAGGCCCCGGAAGTGTAAAACCTAGCAACCGAGTTTGTGCAGAATTTGGTGGACCGTCTCCACGACATGTATGAGATGGCTCGTCAGAACACCCAGAAGGCGAGTGACCGCATGAAGACCCGATATGATAGGCAAGTCAACAGCCAAAGTTTCCAGCAGGGTGACCTACTCTGGTTGTACCGCCTTACACGGATCAAGGGACGCTGCCCGATACTTCATCAGCCGTGGCAAAGACCGTACCAGGTGGTAAAGAGGATTAATGGTGTAGTCTACCGCATCCAGAAAGTTCCCCAAGGAAAAATGTTGGTGGTACACCTGGATCGTATCAGGACCGATACGATGGTGCCGTTTGGGACGACCAGCCTTGAAGCGGGAGCAGTGTCGCGAACTCATTGTTGATTCGAGGCGCGCGGGCAACGAGTTCAAAGAGATGGGCAGTGCGGTGTGGGCACAAAAGCTCGCCGAAACGGTGTGGGAAGGAGACGTATTTCTAGAGAGTTCGCTTTTCTTCTAGTGCCGTCTTGATTGTTTGAGAACATTCCGGATATTGAGTGATCTATAAAAAGGGAGCCACCGTTCGCCTCTGGGGTCAGTCGGTAATTGGACCCTTGTGTGTGAACAGCTGTGTGAGCTGTGTTTATGGTCGATGACTTTGCAAGTTCTATTGTGTATTTGACGTAATTCGGGACTGGCATATTTATTTCTACGGAAATTAAGTGTAATTTTTTAGTGTTTGTAATCTGGACTTTTAATTTCATGAACCCACCAAGCGCCCGCCTCGGTAGCGTAGATGGTAGCATGTCTGCCTCACGTTCAAGAGGTCCAGAGTTTGAATCTCGGTCGGGGTGAGTTACCTGGATGAGGTTTTTTCCTGGGTTTTCCCTTATCCTGAAAGACGAATGTCGGATGACTCTAAGCTCCATGCACCACGGACGCATTGAGCTTCAATTCACCCCTTTGATTCATCGTCCCATATGGCTAAATGTTGGAGGACGTAAATTACAAAACACACACATACTCACACACACACACACACACACACACACACACACACACACACACACACACACACACACACACACACACGCAGTCGCAAAACTTTTTTCTCTTGATCAAGTTCTTTTAATTTTCTTTGTTGATGCTGATCAGTACCAGTTTGTTTACAGGTCAGACAGAGTGTCAACAACTGAGATAATCAATGGTAATAAGTATAAGTAATATTAGCGCCATTTCTTAAGTTTGTTAGAAGTGCATACTTACGTCAGATGGTATCCAATTCCAAACCTATTCTTCAGAAACAGTGAAGAACCACAGCATCGTAGACGACCTTTTGATATAATAGCCTTGCGCTCAGCGAGAATGTCTGCCTCATCCATGTAGTGTGTTGTAAACAGTATAACCTGCAGATCAATAACCTTACATTAAACTGGTACTCAAGTCACAAAAGGCAAGTTGTTGTTGGCACTGATATTTACCTTTCCATGGCTTATGTTTTGCAGAATAGTCCACATGTGTCTTCTGGACTGCGTATCCAAACCAGCTGTTGGTTCATCCAGAATTATTATCTGCAACACATTACACGTTTACATTTACAATCTCTCAATATTTGATGACATCGTTAACTGTACTGTAATCAAAGTACAACTTTAACGGCAAGTTAAATATGCATATTTGTATGCTTTTAACAAATGTGTTGTAATAAGTTCTTCTTTTAAAGTTTGTCGTGTGTGGCGAGATGTAAGTTCAAGCCACGCGACGCACCCACATGTTGTTATCCCTGGGCGAGGAGACTTACCTTCCTCAGGATGCAGAATCGATGATCTCTCCAGCTTCCTTATCAATTCGTTGATGTAGATTTGAGGATCCGCCGGCAGTTCCGTCGATGAGCGATGAACTCTGTAATCTAGGGCAGTGGTACGGCGCCAGCAACGGAATGGTGGATTGTGGCAACAATAATGATTTAAAATACTGCTTCACTTTTTGAGAATTTATTTTCTCACTGAATTATTTAACAGCCGATGTTTTAAGACATGAGTTACAAACATCTTTCCTATTTTACCGTCGTAGTGAACGCAACAGCGTGCCACTCATCATTTACGTATTTTCTTTCGTGACGCGTACTCGACGAGTCTTTTCACCGATCGCTAATCAGTAGATAAAATTACTTCTGTAACTTGCAAAAACCTAGCAGTCCTCTTGCAACTTAATAGTGCGTCTATGTCCGAGACGATATCTATAACACATCTGACTACCTCGAAAAACCAAGAAGGAATGAGATCTTACACAAGTCAAGATGAAATCAAATCAAAATTTTACTGAACTCGGATTGGTTCATTCTACAATGTCTTGTGTCTAAGGGACCGAAACTTGAATTTGATTGGCTTGATGTCAAAGATTGAATTTCTTCAAAGTTCTATAACTTGGAATGATAATAAAGCTAGGCAATCTGTTGCGTGACAAACAAAGCCATCTTGGTTTAAGCTTTTCGTTAATTTCAGAGGGTTATGTTTGCATTACATCTCCATATACGGAAATTTTAACGAATTTCTTGAATTATCTGAAAAATCAGCTTCAGTGTTAATCAAACATAGCTTGATAGCGCAAATGCTAAAATCAATGGAAAGTTGACATTTTCATTTAATTCTGGATGCAACGCTCACCCCTTCATAAAGGTGAAGTATTTTAAAGGCAGGTCAATAAAGGAGATGAGGAACTAAGTGTGTAGAATGTGTTCTAGGAGCCAATGCAGGGTCCTGTATAACAAAGTTCTGGTGCTTTTGACTGGTACAGGAGCACATGTTCAATTCATAGGAAAATGCGAAGCTTCCTTTATTAATCAAAACAGAATTATTGAAAAGTTAGGACTTACATTTTTATACAGATCTTGCAGGGAGACAATGCAATTCAGTTTATGTTACTAAAGGAGCAGACAATTTGTTCAAGGTATCTGTTAGGCACTTTGAATGGCTGTGCAGGTAATGACACTATGTAAACTGTGATGTTTCAGATCTGAATTAGGAAGTATGTGGCAGCATGTGTTGGTGTCAGTAAACTGAGTTGATAAAAGAGCATTCATATTTGCATCATTTAGTGCCTAGTTTTTACAGAAGATGATTGTGCAGAACATGGTAGCGCTCGAAAACTGTGTTTAAGTTATTTTCAACACCAACTAAAACATACGCTTAAGATTATTTTATTGGAAATAGTTTTAAACATATATGTCCAATATAATTCAGTCATTTCGAGTAATAGGACTCATGAGCAATCTACAACTTAGTTCAAGCACATCATTATTAGCCTTCAAGGGTCAAATCAATTAACTTTAACCTGATCTCAGAAATAGGTCCAATATTTATTATTAAATTACCATAAGTTTAACATAATTACAAGAATAATGTATAACAAATTTTCTGGGAATGTCCTCAGAGGTCCTCTTCATTCTGGCTGTCTTTTGTATAACTGTTAAACAGTAAGTGATATATAAAATCTAGGTGATAGAAAGTATATAGAATTCATTAAAAATGTTCTTTTACAGTAATAACAAATTTCATATATACTTTGTTAGAATTTTCAAATATTTGCACTATGATGTGATATACGAGTACCTGCACCAGATGTGACGACTTGAGCAACTGTCAAGTCCAGAGCTCAGAGAGGACAATGAAGGAGCTATAAGTGCATACAAAGTTAGTTTGGGTTACCTTGGTGCATTGTCCTAGTTTAAGTTAACAAGATACCAACTGAAGACGTCACTGCGCAGGCCACAAAAGTAATTCAAATATTATATCAAAAGTAAACCTCGGCTCAACATGAGCTGTCGCTGTCACCTGAGTTCCCTAAAGGTCATAAGATATACCACTCTTTGCTACAGTTCTAAAGGCAATATTACTTAAACGTATCCCTGAATGTCTCCTCCCTGATAGCCAACTATATATTTCTGTAATCATCTTGTAACATGTAAAAACAAACCATTGTTGTGAACATTTATCTCAATACGTTCTTGTACTAATAGTTTGTTAAATAAAACGAATGCAAATGTAATATTAATCATTAATACTTTCACACCATTGGCATGATACTCACTTTGGGATCTCCTATGATAGCAATTCCCACTGACAGCTTCCTCCTCTGTCCACCACTCAGAAACTCTACACGTGTGACTGCCTTGTCCTCCAAATTAATATCACGTAAGGTTTTAGACACTTCAGATGCAATTACAGATGAAGGAATGCCCTGAAAACACATCATCATATTATATCCACTCTTCTCTACCCTTCTGTCTCATTCTGTCTTACTTTCTTTCAACTATATTCCAAACTATGTCTCTCTCTTCACCCTCTAACCTCTCGCTCCTTTCCTTCACATTTCCCTCTCTGAATACTTATTTCTTATAAACCAGATAACAGGTAATATAATCAATAATATGATGAACACGGAAATTTAGCACACAACTACAAACTACTGGGCAGCCCAAAGTAGGCAGCAGGCAGGGAAGTAATTGAGCAAGTATAACAAAAGATGCCTTTTCGACATTTATATTTAATCTTTCTTGTAAATAAACACAATTGTTTCAACTCAGGTATCCTAGGCTTGTAGCTGCTCTGCTGAATTGTTTAGCCCAACTTTGTGGCATGGGAATAGATGAGATCATGTTCAAGATAACAACTCAAGTGAGTTAAGTTGAGCTCCCTGAATAAGTTGTTCTTTATCATATCAGATCAATGTTGGGGAACTCTTAAGTTCCATGCAACCAGAGGATCATTTTCATTCATTGTACAAAGTGACCCAAACAGTTGAAGGGCATTAACCTAGAAACTGGGTTCAGTTCAACCTTTTGGTAAGTTACTATTGCTTGGAAATATTCTCATTTTGATCTTGCTTACATGGACTGCTCGATATGTTTCAGAACTTTAACACTTATATGTTGTTTATTTTTTAGAGAGTTAGAGTTTGGTTTGTTGGTTTGCCATTACTACCATGTAATGTTTGATTGGTTAGTTATGTTTTACACTGATACCGAAATTAGAGATTCAGTAAATCAGATAGGAACATGGGGTATACTTGTTTAATGTGAAACACGATTTGTTTAGTAATTTACGATGAGGAGGGAAAGCTGTCATCGCAGGTGGTCCCAGGGTCAACATTTGAATAGAAGTGGCTTTCTTAGACCCTTCTTTAGTAACTGCTGACCGTAATAAAAGACAAAGGTTCACGTGTGACATGAATTGGAGATTAAGCTAACACAGAAGTTAAAGATAGAAATAGGTTCTGAACTAGCTCAAGAAGTGAAAGCAGGAAATAGTGTAGGGAAAACATGGAAAGATTTGAGGTTGAGGTTAAGGAACTAAGAAATATGATTCAAGAAGCTAGGTTAGGTCAGGAAAATGTAAAACAGGAAATCAAATTAGAGGTGAATAAAGAACTAGAAATATTGATGGAAGTAGCTGAAATAGTAGATAACCAAAAAGATCAGTTTGCGGAAAAATTACATCAAAGAATTGTTATCATTACAACTGAAATGCAATTTCAAAACAAAGAGGTGAAATCTCACCAAGAAGAAATCAAATTGAATCTTGGTGAAGTAAGTCAAAAGATGAATCAAGAAGTCAAATACAAGAAATCAAAGAAAATCTTGAAAAGGGAAAAGATAATGTAAATAAACTGACACAAGTTGTGATTGCATTACAGGCCAATAAACTAAGTAATGCTAAAGATATGAATAGAGTTGAAAATGTTAATGATGGTGACCAGATTGGAAATGTAAATCCTAATCCTTGTGATGGTGTGAATGAGTGTAGTGATCTGGTAAGTCCAGAAAATGATGTTTGTTGTAACCGGAATAAAGCCAGCATGCCCTCACACACATATTCACACATATGGTCAAAATGAATATATTAACTGTTCTCTAAACACTTACCCACGATACACTTTGCAGTTCAATCCAAATTGAGCATACGATGTAATTGCATCATGATGTGCAGGATTCTTGCATATCACTTGATGTATCTTTCCATCCCACGTTTCCTCAGGATGCTCAACCCAATGCTTTTTCATATCTTTATAGTCATGCAGATTCTCCCACAACCTAGCATCGCTTTCAATAATAGGAGTTGTTGTACCGCTCATCTTGACGTTGCAGTGTGAAGTGATTGTAGAAATTTGTTCATTCCTGCGCGAGCGGTACGTATGGAGGGGGTGAATCATGATCAAACCTGCAGAATCGGGGTTACTATGTTGCTGTTTTAGCACAAACCCCCTCTGCCCCTTCTCATCACCGTACGGAGGATGAGAGTCTACGTGTATCGAAACCTGGGACTCCATTTTCATACATCAGGAGCCTCGATGTTCACAAATGAGTGTTTAAACGCCACAAATCATAACACCCATCCCTCAAGACACGATTTTCGTACAAACATTTCACAGCTTAACTTACACATATCTAAAATTAAATGTGTGTTTTTACCATCTAAGATACGAACCCCTAACATCATTCTTAGCATTCACGGAATCTGTTATCATACATAAGAGTTCAATGACACACACGCACCTTGACACGAGGATCCCCCGCAACCCGCACCCCTCCGTTCCAAAAAAACATCCACACACACAAACACAGAATACTGGGGAACGGCAATACGCCACCGACCCAAACATCAAAAAATCGTCCATTCTGAAACACGAGGCTTCAAAAACAATGGGGATTCAACATTACTCATTCAGTTACATATATGAGGATTTCAAATCATGTCTAGTGTCTTTTAGAAACACCATTTACATATTACTTGCAGTTTTCATTAATTGGCAACTTTCCTGCTGAAGCGTGAATGTTTTATTAAAAGTTCTGTAGACAGAACTAGGAAAACTCGGAGAACCTCAAGATGACACATTGTGAAGAAAATAAGACTAGCTTCAAACAAATTCGAAATATTCACTGCATTATTATTTGTTTAATTCGTGTGCCATTTGACCACATATCAGCGAATGGTGACAACTTTCATCCCTCTGTGTTGCAGCTGTGGTTGTGAGAATGGAATATTTGGTACACGCTAATGATCCTGTGGATGGCAGTTCAATTGTCAAACCTCTTGAGCAGGGAACACATAGAAGTAACAGTATACCATTTGGCAACAGCAAACGTTTGCCTGGGTTCGTAAGCATACTTCCAGGAACACATTTTTTCTAATCCCCTAGTACAGTAAAACCTCGGGGGAAATAGCCTATGGTTCACCAATCAAATTTTGTATAGATTTATTTCACAGTAATGCACTAGACTTACACATTACTAGGGAGCGGATTTATAGGCACCAAAAATGTGTGAAATAGGCAAGCAAAAGGCACTCAAATGGGCAAAAGAGGCACTAAAATTTTGGCATTTAAACACTTAAAAATACAAAACTTTAGTAAATTAGCTCTTAAAGTGCTCTATAGCTAATAACACATCTTATTATGCTGATATTTACAGTTCAAAAAGATTAACAATTTACATCTAATTATTTTTCTCCTGATTTTGAGAAAATCTGCCTTAACGGACACTTCTCATAAGGAAAAACACTTGTTTTCGGATATCCACAACTTTACTGACAATCTGTGAAAGTGTCATATTTCTATCTCCAGTAGTTTCTGAGAGTTTGGCACAAACGTTTTGTAATAAAATAGCATCTGATAAAAGAAGCTTTATATTGCCGATGTGCAAATATCAAACAACAGAACAACGAACATAAATTAATTACTACCTTAAAGATAACAAAATGACAATAACAGCAAAATATGCTGCAACAAATTCACTAAACATATACTATTTTGCGGTTCCCTTGGCGAAATATTGTCCACGCCATGGCTCAGTGGTTAGACCGCTTGGCTCTCACCAAGGCGGCCCGGGTTCGATCCCAGGCGACCGCAAAGTGAGATTTGTGGTGGACAACACGGCGCTGGGGCGGGTTTTCTCCGGGACCTCCGGTTTCCCCCGCCTATTCATTCCACCGGTGCTCCATCTTCATCTCATGTATCGTCAGTGTCATCGCCTGCGGTGCCGTATGTAGTAAAAGCGGGAGTTAAACACTACACATTTCATTTCATGTCATTGGCGAAATATTTCTACATTTATTCCAAATTTCATAAGAGGCTCCATAGCAAGTTAAAATAACAGATATTGTGGTATCATTAAAATACATATAAATCCACTTCACCGAGTAAGAACCATAATGTGCAGAAATGTGCGAAGCAATTACATATGTCATAAAACAAAAACATGGATTATGGGAGGGGACTTAAGGGTGAAGATTGAAATATCTGAAGCTTTTGTTAGATTTATTTCAAATTCATACCATTTATTTTTGTGATCGATCAAGAATAGAATAATAGCAAGTTTCAGTTTTCTAGTTACAATAATTTCTGAGGATTACGTAGAAAATTAAGCTAACTACAGTGAAGCAATAAATATTGCACCAATAAAATATTTGCCACTAAGGCTTCACTTATCTTAAGAAATTGGTGTTGACACTTCTTTTCAAACGGAAATTGATATTTGTTAGTGGAAAAATATATTTATTTTAGAAAATAAACATCAAGTAATGAATTTTGAAACACCAGAAGTTGATTCTATATTTAGGTTTGTTTCGTTTTCAGATGTTGGTAATACTAAAAAGATATAAGAATGGCATGGTAACTGGTAACCTTGATAACGGAGTTTATCTGTGATTTGAGGACGTAAGCGATGTTTTGCGTAATCGATTTCCATTTGAAAAGAAATATCAACACCAATTTCTTAAGATAAGTAAAGACTTAGTGGTAAATATTTTTATTTGTGTAAAGTTTATGAGGAATTAACAGTTTATATCTAAATTACAAGTTATTTTCAAAAGGTCCTGCATATTGCAGTTTTAAAAATAAATGCTTGGTATATAAGTTCCTACACTAATTTTAACCCATTAATGATCGGTACATCTGAGCTAAGGGAAAGGATCATCATACCTATTTAACAATTTACATTTTCCTAAGCGTTTTCAGTACGAAGTAAGCATTATAATCCTTTTTAATACAAATAACAAAAACACAACAGATGTAAATGGATACGCTTATTATGCAGTTGCCCTTACAGGTATGTTTAGAGTTTCATACGGATCAATAGAAAACTGCATCCTGTGGAACATTTTGAAGTTAGGAAAATGTAGAAAATATGGAACCTGAGAAATCTGAAGTTAAAATTACGTAATAGCGGCTACGAGACAGGTGTAGGGTTATTCAAATAGTCATACAATATTTTCTGTAGTGCCGGTAGGACAAAAAATCTTTATATTATTGAAGTATGTCTATATTAATTTTAAGTCAAAAGCATCTAAATTTGGCATTGTTGTAAGTTTTGGACCAATTTGCACAGATGTGTCTCCTTAATAGAAACGATAGTTGGAAATATAAGAAATCCAAAAGTCCATCACACAAATCTTAATATCACTTAAAATGTCAGAAAGATAAAATGTACAGAAAAAAATTAATTAAAAGCTGAAACTACAGGATCCTAGTTTATTGTTATAGAGAACCTAAATGACCCACTTTCGACTAAGAACAAATAATAAGTCAGAGATTTTTAGTAAGCGTTTCCCTTTCATTCACACAGAATTACAGTATTTACGGCATTGTGAAAAGAATTCCCGTACCTACTTTTATGAAGGCATTCTGCAAAATTTACATAAACCATTAATATTTATCGGTCTGCAGTTTCATTTTAACTTTTAGAAACAACCCCGGAAGTCTCCAAGCAATCGATTTCATGATTTGAGATACATGTAGAAAATAGTAAGCATAAGAAACATCATAATTTTTCATATATATTATCTTAGTCTTTGTAGCCTAGCTAATTAAGTCTTGGCCTTACAAGTTTAAGTTGTAAACTAAACAGAGTACCAGAGTGGCGATTTTAAGATTGGGTAAAATATCAGCTTCGTGTCAGTAGATTTACACACATGTAAAATAAATCTTACGGGAGTAAATTCCTGCCTACCAGCGGTACTGATTTTGATCTGATATTATTGTTAACAATTGATACCATCAATAATTTAATTAATAATTCCTCCCCCAAGTATTACTATTAGCTCAAGAAACACGCCTTTACACCAGCACAAAAATATCATGATACTGCATTGAAACTGCTGAAAGATAATACTGAAAGATAATTTTGAAATCCTCTACACGAAGACTGCAAACCTATACCTATAATAAAACTATAAATAGAAGTATTTGTGAACAGTGGAGCTTCATCAATAAAACCTTTTTAAACCACTTTTCGAACTGTAAAAGCACTTAAGCTCCACTTACATTAAAAAATTATGACATGTTTCAAGGACCCCGCGGCCCCATCGTTAGCTGATGATCAGCTAGTTCTTCAGGTGACCGCATCCCTCTCCTGGCGCTGTTCAATGAGTTGAATGATGTCATCTGCGATCGGTATTTCAAAGCTCATGGCCCTCGTTTTATTCTTCAAAATGTGTATATTTTCCCAAAATATTAATTTCCAGTACTTTTTTGACGAAAGAATACATATTTTGGTACCGGATGGTGATGATGATGATGATGATGACAATGACGATGATGATGACGACGATGATGATAATAATTGTTAAAGTTTCTCAGGAACAACATGTCACTCCATAATAACAACATTGGTTTTATTTACGACTGAACAAGAATACATATTATTACACTACACAACTGGCGCATAGCCACCGGATTGCCAACACTTACATAACCCTATGGCCAACATTTACATACAAGTTATGAAATACAGCTGACTGAAAACAGGAAACTAACAATAATAGCCCCATGTTCATGTTATTACCAAACGCACCTATCGCCCCGAAGGAATTCACCAAACCAATATTCTATAGTCAAAATTAGTTGAGGATCTTAGGAAGGTGCTACCAAAACACTTTCTAGGTGAACACTAGCATTATAAGGAGCATGCAGTACCACTTCGACTCAAATTATATTAATTTTGTACTTTATTGCATCATAGTCGATATTCGTTAAGAACATTTCATAACGTTAATACGTTAGACTCACAAAATGAAAGCAGTGGTTTGTGAATCACTTTCGCTAACTTTTGTAGTGAAAATAATTTAACAATTTACTTTTGGAAATGATTCAGCTGATTTTCTTGCCAAAAGGGTGCAAATTTAATTCAGAACAAAAGTAAAAACTTACCCTTTACATCCATAGAAAGATTAATCAAAAGCAAGTATAAAACAAACAAAATCAATCAATATCTAACAAAACCAAAAATAAAATTAGAACATTTTAATTAAAAATCCAGAAATTATTCCACAAATCCCACTAAAGCTGCAGTATCACATTTTAGACCACTTATGGAACATGATTATTTGGCCAAACACTTACAGAGAACAGGAATTTATACCAGTCTAAATTGTCCTCTGTGCAACAAAGAGGATGAAATTACTTAAGAACACCGTTCAACCTGTGAAGCCCTACCTGCCGGACCCACTACACAGAAATATTGGAGGGCAAGAGAGCTAATGGCTTCACTGCCAAAGCCTAGCACTTGACAACAAAGAAGAGGAAATGACTGAAGAACATCTTCTAACCTTTGAAGTCCTACCTGCGGACCCACTACACAGAAATACTGGAGAGCAAGAGAGCTAATGGCTTCATTGCCAAAGTCTAGCATTTGACAACAAATAAGAGGAAATGACTGAAGAACATCTTTTAACCTGTGAAGCCCTACCTGCCGGACCCACTACACAGAAATATTGGAGAGCAAGAGAGCTAATGGCTTTATTGCCAAAGCCTAGTGTTTGAAAACAACAACATTTAACAATTTGGAATGACATGTGAAGCCACATGACCAAAGTGGTTATATTACATCGGTTATCACTTCGATCTTCAATATTAGATTGGTATTAAAATACTATAAACGTAATACCTTATAAAATATATAAGATAAAATAGGTGTGACACATGCCAGGACATAAGATGAAACTTACTCGAATAGCGGCAAAGAACATCAGATGTTCACGGGGCGTGAAAATATTCATTAGAATATCATTTTGTGCGCAAACTCCAGTCATTTTGTGAATGATGTCCATGTCATTTGGATTTCTGTAAGAAAATTGGTTAAGATAGAAGTTATAATCTAAAACTGAAAGCATACTTCTATATTGTTCTGAGCATTGCATTTCTTACTTTATACTTTACACCATTGAATTGAATATTGAGTATTTATGTCTCATTTTTCTACATGCATCCGTATTTCATTAACACATTAACATAAACAACTTCATAGAGAATAATAACAAACATCCTTTCTTATTCCCACCCAATATCTAAACTTGCTACCTCCTTGCCTTAAATTTCAGTCTCAATATACACAACCTCTGGTTTTGTGTGTATTAATGACCCTCCGCTCCTTTATAACCGTTGTTCCCATTTGTCCCACCGTACTTGATTATTCTTAACTATTTGTTTCTGACTTCCCCAAGTATTCATTTATATTTCTTTCATTATTTTATCCTTTTACAGATAACATTTTCCTGAAAGTAAAGAGATATTTCTTATCCAAAAGAGGGTTATAAGAATCATTACTAATAGCCACACCAGATGCTCCTGTAAAGATCCTTTTACAAGATTGAAGGTATTGTGACTTTGTGGGTGCGTGAAATAACAAGACGAGGTTACAAACGCAAAAACTACACTTTATTTTCCTAGCAATACACCGTTTACCATTACAAATTGCCAGATCACCTCAAAAACTGTTTATTTTTCAAACACTACATTCAACTGTCTCTCGCTTCCGGTAACGATCGGCCCCGAAGTTTTCTGAATCTCCACCGGCCATCATTTATTCATCGGCTTTGCGAGTCTCCCGCCAGGGTGACACTGCTCCCTCCTCCAGGCTGGTCGTCCCGAACAGCTCCTTCCTAGCGGGCCAGGCGATCCAGGTGTACCACCAACATCTATCCTCGGGGCACCTTCTGGATGCGGTAGACCACGTCGTTAATCCTCTTCACCACACGGTACAGTCCTTGTCATGGCTGCTGAAGCTTCGGCAGCGTCCCTTGGTCCGGGTCGGGTGGTACAACCAGACCAGGTCACCTTGCTGGAAACCTTGGCTGTTAGCTTGCCTGTCGTATCGGGTTTTCATGCGGTCGCTTGCCTTCTGGATGTTCTGGCGAGCCATCTCGTGCATGTCGTGGAGGTGGTCCACCAGGTTCTCCACATCCCTCAAGAGTGGCCCCAAGTCTGCGTCCGCCAGCTGCTCCAAACTCAGGCCTGCGCTATCCCAGCCATCCGTAGGCACTGCCGTGACTAATCGAATTGCTGTGGCACGCTCCTTCCCCTCCACTGTTGTGCATTGGCCGCACTCTTCTGGAAAGGGTCTTCGGGACATAGCGTCCGCGTTACCGTGACTCTTCCCTCTGCGATGTTCCGAGGTGAAGTCGTACTCCTGCTGCCTCTGCATAAAACCTGCTGTCCGGCCTTCCGGTCGCGCCGTCACCATCACCTCGCTCCTCCCGGGGACAACCACGTCTTCGTTCAAGATGAACCTGCAAATTCCAAGGCGCTCTTCTGGTTGACGGAGTATAACCTCTTCTCCGTTGAGCCGTAAGACCTTCCTGCCGACGTCGACCGTCGCCTCGTGGCTCCTGAGGGCATCCGGTCCCAGAACCTCCTCCTCAGCCACCTTCGCGACGAACACCCACAGACGCACGGCACTCCGTCACAAGGTCAGCTCCAGCAGGGCCTCCTTCTCCACAGGCATGGTGTCGCCCGATGCCGTCACAAGCTGGTACGTTCGGCTCGGTTTCCTCGTCGGCAAACCCTTCGCCACGTCAGGTCTGAAGATGGTCACGGCCGCCTCGGTGTCCACCAGCAAGCGGCATAGCTTTCCTCTTATTCAGCCGTCCGCGATGAGGTTGTCATCAATCCGCCGGCTGACGGCGCGGATTGTCACTCCAGAGGATGGTGGTAATGGCGCCGACGTACCCCTCTCCACGCCGGGCCTTACTCGTTCTTCCCGCTGCCCTTCCTGGTGTGGGCAGCCTCTCTGCAGGTGGCCGGGCTGTCCACACTCCCAAAACAGGCCACCAGGTGTTCGCCGGCGTCCCTCAGCTGGTCTTCTATCTCCGGCGTAGCGGACATTCCTCGTTCTCGATGTCGGGATAGATGCTACCTTGGCCGCCTCCATCCTTAATGCCGCTGTCAGCGCCTCGTGGATGGTTTTATAATCGCCGAGCATTAGGCGCTGATGTATCTCCGTGTCCCGTACCCCGTCGACCAAGTAGTAGGCGGCTTCCCGGGATACGAACTCCAGAGGCAGGTCAACCAAGGCCTTGCCAGCTAGCTGCTCAATTGCTATGGCGAACTCCTGCAGCGTCTCCCCCGGCTGCTGTGACATTGACTTTTGTTGGCTGCGGTACGCAGCGGCCAAGCGGTGGTTCCCGAAACGATTCTCCAGGGCCTCCCAGATGTCCTTGGGTGCCGCCGTTGTCTGCACCGCGCTTAGGAGGCCCGTCACTGGAGGCTGGCTATTAGCTGTGTGGCCTCCTCCTCCGGTGGCCATCTGTTGTGCTTGGCCACTGTGTCGAACTGGCGGTGGAAGACCTCAAATGTTGACGCGCCGTCATATTTCGGCGGTTTGACGCGCGCAGATGTTGTTTTGTGTCCCGGCGCGTCGGCCTTCATAACCTTCAGTTTCCTGCCGACGACGTCCTCTACCATGGCGTTCAGGGACTTGACGCTGGTGTCGGCCTTTCCCTCCAGGTCCTCAACGCGGCTCTCCAGGTCCTTGACGCGCTCGTCCACTTCGCCCATTGGCTTGCCCAGCTCCGTCACGTTATCCCTCACGCCGGCCACCTGTTCTTCAAACTTCACGGCGAGGGCCTCGTTTGCCGCTTTCATCTCCGTGGCCAGGCTGTCGTTCGCTGTCCTCATTTCTGTGGTCAGTTTGGCCATCTTTGCGGTCATTGTCGTGGCCAAGTTGTTATTTGCCGCTTCCGTTTTTGCAGCGAGGTTTTCATTTGCCGTCTTCATTTCTTCCATTTTCTCTAAAATCTTTGCCAATGCAGCTTCCATTGTCGTATGTTCCACTTCTGACACCAGTTGTGACTTTGTGGGTTCGTGAAATAACAAGACAAGGTTACAAACGCAAAAACTACACTTTATTTTCCTAGCAATACACCGTTTACCATTACAAATTGCTAGATCACCTCAAAAACGGTTTATTTTTCAAACACTACACTCAACTGTCTCTCGCTTCCGGTAACGATCGGCCCCGAAGTTTTCCGAATCTCCACTGGCCATTATTTATTCATCGGCTTCGCGAGGCTACCGCCAGGGTGACAATATTAACGCTTCCTTGCATGTATATATTCTCGATCCTAAAATTCTTTGTATGCAATCGTGCCTTATTTGCAACAAATAATCTAATTCACAAAATAAACACTAGACAAAAGTATAATATCCATTATCCCAGTGCTAAGCTTTCTTGCTTTCAGAAAGGTGTGTATTTTTAAACTATCAAAATATTTGGCGCACTTCCTAATGTTCTTAAAGAAAAAGTTGGTAATTTCGGTGCTTTTAAAAAAGCTGGTAGAGGGTACCTTTGCTCAAAATCTTTTTAATTGTGTACAAGATTATCTGAATGACAAATTATCCTGATAGTGCTTCTGTAGCTCTATAAGTTGTCTTTAACTGTTCCAATGACAAATCATTACTTATAAATATTTGATGCAAGCTGAAAGTTTATTTTTAATCTATATGTATTTAATAAATAACAAGAAGGGTATCCATTGCAAAAAGGTTGAGACGTACTGGCATAAGCCAAGTGAAAGCTGGTTTAAAAAGTGTTTCATTTTGTATCATATATATAATTATCCCTGCTTTGTTTTCCATATTGTTGTTCATATTGCCTGTGTACTATAATATGTGTTTTATGTTAACTTTTGCACACACACACACACACACACACACACACACACACACACACACACACACACACACACACACACACACACACACACACACACACACACATATATATGCTATTAAACTTTAAACCTCTAGACATGTTCATTTTTCACAGCCTTTTCTGGCTACAAGTGAACCTACTGAACGCAAATAAATCTAATCTAACCTGATGAGTAATACTTTTTCCCCTCCTTATTACTATTCCAGAGTTTTTGCCAAATTTGTTCTCTCTATACCTTTGTTGCCTATTTGCTACTATCCCATTTACTACTTAATTTTGCCCACAGCGTTTCTCTATAAATGCCAAGTATACGCTATAGTTTGTAGGGTTGATTTTCTCTCCTTTCCTTTCTATAATGCTATAACGCTATCATACTTGTCCTCCCTTCTTGGAAATCTCTCGTTTCCAGTAATTTATTAAATAGTCTTTTTATTATTTTTCTTTAAGTTCCCTCAACTGCCTATACCTGCCAGCTCCTCTTGTATACCATCAATTCCACTTGCTTTGTTGACTTATAAATTCCTAATTTGTTCACATAGTTCGACATCCGTAATTATTTTTATCTAGTACATTAATTGTGTATTGGTTCCCCTCTAATCGTCTTTCCATTCCCTGCATATAGGTCTGCCCTAAATTCTTTTTAAAATGCATAGACCACTGTTCTGGACTCGTATCCTCTTTTTTGCCCCCTCTTTATGTAATCTATCTACTATTGAGCATATATTTTCCATATTATGGTTTTTTCCTGCCTCATTTAACATTGTACCAAATGTTATATCCCACTCCCTCTTCTTTTCTTCCATCGGACCTCCATATGCCCATTTAAGAATCAAAAAGTTTTCCCTCTTCCCTTTCCCCTGACTGCCTCGAATCCTAAGCTCTTGTCTTACCCTTATTTTAGCAATTTGTCAATCCTTAGCCAAACATTGTCTATTTTTATCTTCTAAACCTGCTGTCTTCATTACACCCCCAGCCCTTTTCACACGAGATATATTCTAACACTTCTACAGGTTGTCCTATTTTATTGGTATTTACTAAACTATCCACTTTTACTGGTAATATAATTCCACATTCTGAAATCGAGTCTTCAGAAAACATTTCTGACTTTTCTTCTTTTCATTTATAGCCACTGCTCTGAAGCATTCTGTACCTACTGAAGTCAAATTGCTGTTAACTCCTCTTAGTTTAAATCTCACTGGAAAATAACAAATCGCAGTTATTACATTCATAACCTCAAAATGTAATATTCAATTGTCAATTCCTAGTGAGCAGATTAAAATATTTACCAGACTCTGGCCATTTCTACTTTGACTTCGTGGGTTCATGAAATTTAAAGTCCAGTTTGCAGAAATTCTAAATGCTCTTCATTTACGGAGAAAGACACTGTACAACTCTGATATCAGCAGAATGACGTAACACACACGAACACAACCTTACGGGCCGTCTTCCACATGTACACACAGTCGATTCAAAATTCCATAGACAACTAGATAGCAACAGCACTCCCCGCAGGTCCCTGCCGAACTAAAGAGCTTCAACTCCATTCACTGACTAGCTGGCTCCTTTTTCTAAAACTTTTTTTAATTGTTTTCAAAAGGGGCGGCCCCACATCCGTCGCCCCTGGTGACGATCATCCTCTGCGGCTACATCGACTCCCCATGCATATGCTGTTATGTGTAAACATAACACCCCAGCATGAAAGGGGGATGCTCTTGTTAGTTTACATGCGAGTTAGTCAGATTCCGCTGAAGCACCGCGGTTAGTTACGGTCATGTAATTGCTGGCACTCAATGGGGTGCGAGAGCGTCATAGATGTATCCGGGGGTCCAAACATTGTTAGGCCCTGTGTAGATCGCCGGGGCTAAATGGTTATTGAAAGAGGCCAAGAGGTTAGTACGTGCAGGTCTGAGTAGTTGGGTTAATTTATGTTATAGATAGTCGGTGTCTGGTGCTAAGAGTATTAGTTAAGCATGCACCAACGTATTAACAGGGGACAGAGGTCGACAAGGCTTACCGTTCATAATGGGTTAAGTTGGCACTGGTTTCGGCTTCTGGTGATGATATTGGTTTTCCCCAGTCGCTGGGGGGAGTCCTTAATTAAGGTTAAGGAGGTGGAGGAATGGGGAGAGGTCTGGGGATGTAGTTGGTTAGACGGGCAAGGTGAATGCGGGCGTCGATGGCTTCGGTGTTTGGTGAGATGTTTCTATCGAAAGGGTATAACCAGCATCTATATTTGTCGTGTGCGTCTTCGTAGGTGCCTGAGGGGTGATGAACGGGTTGGTGTTGAACGGTAGTTTGTCCTACATGTCAGCTTCTAGCTTTCTTATAAATTCTTCAACGGTGTGGATTCTGAGTTCCTGATGTAATCTATTGGTTGGAGCAGTGCGGGGAACTTTGGAGACATTACGTAAGAATTTGTTTTCCAGTCGTTGGGGGCAGTAATGTATGTTGGGATCCCATAGCCCCAAACTGGGGCCGCGTACGTCAGGATTGGGCGGATGAGTGTTTTGTACATTGTGAGTCCGGCGTTTAGTTGCAAGGCGTTATTGTGGTAGCTCAGTGGTTAGAGTTTTTGGAGCTTTGTTGCGAGTCGTACGTATATGATCTTTCCAGTAGAGTCCTTGGTCGAGTACGAATCCTAGATATGTGGCTGAGGGCCGGTAGGTGAAGTTCTGGCCAAACATTGAAAGTGGTGGGAGCTAATGTCTAGGGTAATGATGGTTAGTACGGCGAGTGAAAATTACTACTTGGGTTTAGTTGTATTGAAGTGAAGTTGTGTTACTAGTGTTCAGTTATTATTTATAACTTAGTTATATTGACTTTAATACGCCAGTTGGTGAGCCAGGTTGTCAGGGTGTCCAGAGAGCTGTAGGTAGTGGTGTATATATTCAGGCTTTGTTGAGCGGGCCATGTAGGCTGTGTCGTCAGCATAGAGGTGTTTAATGGTGTTTGTGGAGCTGGGTATGTCGTTCATAAAAATGTTGAATAGGACCGTTCCAAGAAGGCTGCCCGGAGGGACACCTGCTAGGATGGTCTTAGAGGTGGAGTGGCTATAGTTTACAACCGATCTAAAGGTACGTCCTGTGAAATAATTTGCGATGAGTTTAATGATGATGTCAGGGTAGCTCAGCGTTGTCAGCTTGCAGAGGAGGCCTGGCTGCCAGACCCGGCCGAAGGCACGTTCAAAATCAAGAAAGAAAGCTCCCATGGAGCGATTGGTGTTGAAGCTGCGGGTAATTAATTCGGTTGCGCGTAGGGCTTGGTTTGTGGTGGAGTGGTGGTGGCGGAAACCGAACTGTTCGTTGATTAAGATATTATGGCGATGGACGTGTTCTGTTAAATCTTTTGAGGGTCATTCGCTCCAGGAGTTTGCTAAGAGTTTTGAGTAGGATGATAGGCCCGTAGTTACGAGGGTTGGAAAGGTTATTGTTATTTGGGGGGGGGGGGGAGTGACGGACGAGCGGCATTTTCCAAGCTGTCGGGAAAATGGCATGACGCAAAACAAAGTTGAATATTAGTGTGAGGGTTTCGATTTCTGAGTAGGGGAGGTATTTCAATGGCGCGTCGGGTATTTTGTCTGCTCCGGGCGGTTTCCGATTGGGCAGATGCTTGAGGAGCCATTTGATCTCGTGGGCGTTGGTACTTCGGATCCTGTCATCTCTACGCGAGTAATGGAGGAATATAAACAACAACAGATAGAAAGCCGTGAAAGGGGCGAACCACGGAGAAGGAGAGAGGAACAGGCAGCTGTAGAACCAAGGAGGTCAAAAAGGAATATACAAAGGGAACCAGAGGATGGAATAAGGTGAGAAAATGAAATGGAAGATTAACAGGAACAACATATATGTGACCAGGAAATACCACAAATGATCAACAGGATATGCCAATACTGGACATCCATACGCAGAATGGGAGCAGGAGCGACAAGTGGATTAGCGGAAGACTCAGAAGAAGAGCGGAGTTAGTAGTTATCTGCAACAGAATAATGTTTACGAAAGAAATCTGAACAGATGGACGAACCTTCTCCAAATGATCGTGGAAACACTACAAGTCTAACCGAGAGGAATATTATTACCAATAGTCGGATAGGAAATGGCAGCAAATAAAAGATAGAAAGTCTTATGTGGTAGACTTAGGTAGTGAGATAGTTTGAGGAATTGTACAGCTACTGGTTTACGGTAGCTAGTAGGACAGGACAATAGTGAATGTAAATGTTAGCAAGTAGGATATATGATATAGGTAGGGTAGCTACATTTGAAACAATTTAAATGATTATTTAAGTCTATCAAATGATTTAAATAAGTAACAATAATTATTTAATAATTTATATTGTGTAAAATATATGTAATTTTGTGATTGGCCGTAGTAATAACTGTATGACGTAATGTGGTCGCGTAGCACTAAATCGGCCAATCACAACATTAATATAGGAGTAACGATAGCTACGGAAAATGAATAACCTTGGTTGGTATGTCCTGTAATCTGGGGAGAGTGATGAATAATCGTGCGGAATCAAGCAGTTTTATGTAATAATTGGAACTGTTTTTATTAAAAGAGTAAGAATTTATCGATATGCTGGAGGAAACCTGCAATAAACTAGCAAAATTATTTCAAAATATTTGCACATCATCACCTCCAAAATTGGCATTTTCGTGGGATCTGTGCACGCAATCCTGCATGAAGATATAAAAATGCTTAATCGGCGATCCTGCAACATAGACATCCCGCACTACATGGCGCCGCAACGTGGGAGCCGAATAGGATAAAGAAGAGTAGAGATTAAAAAACCCGTACAGCTACGTGGGAATACAAAAGGAAAGGAAAAAAGAGAGAAGAGAGAAGAAAAAAACTGGTTCAAAGTGAGTGAAGTTAAACAAATTAGTAGTGGTAGTAGATTTATCTTGCTAAAAAATCAGTAAATAGTTAAAGCGATGGCAATTAGAAAAGAGATAACAGTGGAAGGAGAAGCTAGTGATGGTGTAGGAATGAGTATGGAAGATGTAGGATTAAGTAAAGATAACGAGTTAATGTTAGGAAGGATAACCAAAATTTTCAGTAATTTAGATACTAAAATAGATAAAAATTCAAATAATTTGGGTAATTTAGATGCTAAAGTATATAAGACTTCAAATTATTTAAAGTGAGAGTTAAAGTCAGAGTTGGAACGAAATGCAAATTATGTAACACAGAAGATGAGTAGTCCAGATGTTAAAATAGGAGATGTAAAATCAGAGATGAGTAATGTCAAGTTAGATTTAAAATCAGAGTTGGAGCAAAATGTAAATGATTTAGCACAGAAGATGAGTAATTTAGATGCTGGAGTGAGACAGGAACTAGCACAAAGTGTAAGCAATTTAGAGGTTAGTTTATCACAGAAGCTAAAACAGGAATTGAAAACTGAAATAGCACAAGAAATTATAGTTGGGAGGAAAGAATGTAGGGAGAGTATGGAAAGGCTAATGCATGTCATAGAACTTAACATGAGTGAAAGTAGGCAGGAGGTTATAGACTTAAGATACATGATTAAAGAAACTAGGTTATGTCAGCAAAATGTTAAGCAGGAGGTTAAAGTAGATGTAAATAAGGAATTAGGAACATATAGGAATCAACATGAAGAAATTCTTAAAAAACAAACAGTAAATGTAGAAGAATTAGATAGTAAGTTGGAATTGAAATTGAAAGTGATCAATTCTAAAAGTCTCTTATAACAATAAGGGTTAAAATCACAAATTAAAGAAATAAATGAAGGAATGTATTCATAGATCAAAGAAATGCAGGGGAAAAATGGAAAAGGAAAAGGGAATCTAGGGAACCTAACTCTATTTTTAATGGAAATTCAGATAAATAAAATGAATGATGTGCAAAATGTAGTTACAAACAACAATAATGATTGTGACTTACCACGTAATCAAGGTGATAATCCTGGTTATGAAGAAGTAGTGGATGAATAAGTTGATTCGGTGGGTCCTGATAACGATACTAATTATCACAGAAATACACAAAATGTGCCAACACACACATTTTTACAATTTAGGTTATAGTAAGTGCATGAATTATTCATTAAATGACATTAGTCCACCAACTTTTGATGAAGAGGCAGGTGATAATCCAAAGGTGTTCTTGAGAGAATTGGAGGAATATTTTCGCATAACGGAAATTCCAACTGAGTTCAGGATGATTGTTAAGCGTTGTGCCAAAAATTATGCATTGGAGTGGCTTAGATTGACTTTGACTTCACATGAAACTTATGTTATGCTTAGAAATTAGTTTATTAATCGGTTCTGTGGTCCTGAGAGGCAGAAGAGACTAAAAGTCGAATTAGCAACTAGAAAAATTGACTCCAGAAAGGGACTATCTATGACTGAATATTTTTTTAATTAGCTAACAAGAGCCAGCTGCTGAATCCGGAACTTACGGAGACAGAAATAATCAAAACGTTGATTCGACACTATCCACCACACATTAGGAATCACCTAATCGTAGCAAGACCTGTAGATTTTGCAGATATCATCGAATTGTTGTCAGAGTTCGAGGTATACAGTCCATTCACAGACATAACTTCAAACACACGTCACAATAATCACGCACACGCTGAATCTGAACTAATAGGCAGACAGAATATCAGGGAGAACCACAACAGAGATAATAATTATTTTGAAACGTTCAGATCGTCTGGTAGGGGAGAGGCACGGAGTAGAAATAACAGCTTAGTAAACAATCACCCGGAATTTAGGCGAAGATATGAATCTGATTTGCCATCTGGCAAACATAGCAGGACACAGTCTAATCAAGAGAGGAATTATAATAACGCTAGCGGTTATGGAAGAGGTGGTCAAGATAGTCAGATATATCACCTAAGATTTTATAGAGAATATACTCAAAGGGAAAACAACAGAAATAGAGATGATACACTGAACACAGGGGTACAACATGAATCATCAGGTAGAGGAAGGAGTAGAGGGCATGCTAACCCTAAAAATGAATCAAATAGTATAAGACAACAATGAACCCAAGAGAACCAAGGACTGACGCCAACTTAACTGTGGATGAAAACCATCCCATTTGAGTAAAATACCAAACACTCTTGTGTAAATAAGTTATCTAATATTCTGTAATATTTAAAATCAAGTTATGTTCAAATGATTAATAAATCATATATTTTATTTTTTCAGTACTGAATTATGTTTAGTTTTAGACTAATTGTAGTTGATCATTGTTGTGCAACGTTATTGTAGGGGTATTCTTCGAAATATGCAGACATTCATTGTCGAATTAATTAAATCAGACTATCTTCCATATATTTCGAAGAGAGGCATTTGGAACGATTAAATGATTATGTAAATCTATTAAATAATATAAATAAGTAAAAATAATTATTTAAACACTTATATTGTGTAAAAATATGTGTAATTTTGTGATTGGCCGTAGTAATAATTGTATGACTTAATGTGGTGACGTAGCATTAAATCGGCCAATCACAAAATTAATATAGAAGTAACGATAGCAACGGAAAATCAATAATCTTTGTGGATATGTTCTGTAATCTGGGGAGAGTAATGAATAGTCATGCAGGATCAAGTAGTTTTATGTTATAATTGGAACTGTTTTTATTAAAAAAGTAAGGATTTCTCGATATGCAGGAAGTAACCTGCAGTTGACTAGGAAATGAAGAACAAGTAAAATGTAATCCAGATAATACAATTAAATTATTTGTTACAAAATTTGACTTCTGCGAAACTTTATTCCCAACCACACCTGAAAACCACAGCTCTCATGACTCTTATTTAAAATAACATGAAACAATTGGTGACCAGAGGAAACTGATATCCGCAAAAAGCTTACACGAGAAGAAAAGGAATTGTGCTTCCAACATAGAATTCCGGCTCCAGTTTTCATGAGTTCTAAAGCTGCTGGTTTCCAATAGCAAGTAGGTTAGAATAAGTTAGTAGGTTAAGATTATTTGGCAAGTTAGATTAGGAAATATCTGCAAAGATAAGTATTGTAAATGGAACTAATAAATAAGGCAGGAGGATAAAGAAATAAAATCTGTGGACAGCTTTGTCCTGCTGTAGTTACAAGATGCCAGGGCATGTGTTGAGCAGACTCCTTTTTTATTTATTTTTTATTGTCATGTGTAGCTTATTCGCTAATGTCTCGGGTGATATGTTCTGTCTCGGTGGTGAAAGCAGGGGAGAAGGGTTCACTGTTGGCTTGGAGTGTTTGCTGTAGGGAATCTGCAAGGGCTTCAGCTTTGTCTGGGTCACTAAACGCGATGGTCTGGTTGTGTTGTAAAGGGGAGACTGTCGGTGTCTCGTGGGTTAGGCATTTGGCGATTCACCAGAGGGAGCCATGTTGTGGGCTGAGTACAGTTACGGTTTGGTCCCATTGTTTCCTCAGGGCAGCTGTTGTGACGTCACGGAGGTGCTGTGTCGGCGGTAGTTATCAAGGGCTGCGGGATGACGTGTTTGTTGCCAATGGCGACGAGCTTTGTTGCATTGTTTGTTGAGGTCTTTGATGTGCAGTGGTAGTGGCCTGTGTAAAGGTCGTGGTTGGGTGAGAGGGACGGCCTCGGCGATGCCTGCTTTGATGGCGCTTTCTAGGTTTTGTACTGGTAGCTCAAGATCGTCGGAGGTGCTGAAGTCTGGTACTTGTAGTTGGGAGGTCAAGGTATCCTGGAATTTTGTCCAGTCAGCTTAGAGATACTGTAGACGTAGTGACTGTTGGTAAGGCGGTAGGGAGCCTTCGATTGTTATGAGTAAAGAGAGGTGGTCAGAGCTGAGGTCATTAATGACTGTGGTTCTGGCGCGGTGTACAAGATTGCGAATGAGTGCCAGGTCTATGGTGCTAGGGTGAGTGTTGGACCTTGAGCAGATGTACGTAGGCTCGTCAGGGGCACAAATAGTATAGTCGGAGTTGTTTTCCTGGGTGAGCAGTTTGGTCCCGGCCGTGTTGTTTGAGTCGCAGTTCCATAGTTGGTGCTTAGCATTAGTCACGATCTATTAGCGTACGGTGGTCCAGTTAGAGCAGTATGTCTAAGTCTGTGGGGTCTAAGTCACCTGGGGGATTATATATAGCGATAACAGTGGCATTGAAGCTATTCATGGTGACGCGTATGGCTGTGGCTTCAATTTGCGAAAGAGGAGGAATTGGGACTTGGCAGTAGGCTACATCTGTCCTAACATGGCGCTGCCTGCTTTGCGATCATACCGGTCTGTTCGGTGAACGACATAACCTTGTAACAGTATTTTCGAGTTATATTTAGAAAAAATATGAAAAGTTTATGAGTTTATAAAAAATGATTATGTATATCAATTTCGTTATTTAAATATGTAAAATTATATGTAATGGCCGTAGTAATAATTGTATAAGGTAATGTTGTGAAGTGGAATTAAATCGGCCAATCACAAAATTAAGAGAAGAGTTACGAGAATTACGAAAAATAAATAATCATGATAGAGATGTTTTGTAATGTTGAGTGTAATGAATAGTGGAGCAGGATCAAGAACTTTTCAGTTATAGTTGGAACTGTTTAAATATAACAAAGTAAGAATTTATTGATAAGTTTGAAGTAACCTGCAATAGACTAGCAAAATTATTTCAAGACAGTTAATTAATTAATTAATTAATACAGTTGCACACATCGCCTCCAAAATTGGAATTTCCGTGGGATCTGTGCACTTAATCACGAAGATGTAAATGAAAATATGAAAATGCTCAATCGGCGATCCTTCAAAAAAAGAATTCCTGTCCCAACCTTGTAGCTGGAATCGGTTTGGGGGATGGAGGTGTGTCTCTGAAAGGAAGGCCATTGCGATTTTGTTGGTTGAGAGAAAGTTTGTAAGTTCGGCTTTCTGTCGCCGTAACCCATTCGCGTTCCATATCATATATCCGTATCGAGCGGTCGTCATCCATAATTCTTTAAGGTTAGGGGAGTTTGCTTTTTGCTCACTCCTTAGTGGCGGTGTTCAGCAGCGGCTCCCAGTAGGCCAGCCCAGATATGGCCTAGACTGCGTCAGTGCCTCCTCGATATCCGGGGTCGGTGAACTGCGAAAGCAAGTCCATACGCTCCTCTGTGATTTGAGGGGTTTCATCTGGGTGAGTCAGCAGGCTATTAAGGAAAGCCAGCGCCTGTTGTAGCAGCATATGCCAGGTGGCGCTGCCGTTAGCGATGCTGTTCCATACGGCCCATAGGTGCGGCAGGAGCGACAGCATCGCGCGAGCCAGCACCGGGTTGAAGCTTGCATTAGGTCCAGTTTCTTGAGGTGGGGATTGGGGTGCTGAGCACTGCTGTGGCATTTGTCGGAGCGGCGTGCGCATTGCTCTGAATGAGGGTGCCGTCTCTGTGGCTGTGAACCTGAAGACCGGAGCTTTCGGGGTGGGCAGCAGAGGGGGCATAGATATGGGAGCGTGGTTGGTATGTGCGGCTAGGCGGCGGGTTTGGTACTGTTCCTGAGGGACCTAGGTAGTTGGCCCGGGGCTCACAGGTTCGCATTCCTAACAATGAAGAGCTGTCTTTGATATTCAGGGCACGCTGTCGAACGGGAACCATGGCCTCTCTGTTGGCAGAGCACACAATACCTCTGAGGAGGTGGGACCTGGTAGGATATGGAGGAGTGAGTGTTACGGCACTTGGAGCAAACTTCGCACTGGATACGACATTCCGGCGCCTTGTGGCCCAACCGCTGGCATTTATTACATGGGACCGGCACACAAGGGTGACGGTAATCCTCCAGTTGAGTTCAGCTGCATTTATGCACGAACCGCTGTCTCTCGAAGATTGGCAAAGTTTCTCGAAAGCTACAGAACTAGCATCCTATCTTCCTCAGTTGCTCCCTCGTTCTCTCTCGGCAAGCCTTCAGGGCTAGTCGGTCCGCGGGCGTAGCTTGGATGCTACCTGTCTCTTTCACTCCCCAATTCTATCTCTCTCGATGCTCGACTACGCAGTAACAAAGCAATCCCTCGCGACACTGCTCCCTCGTCAAGGCTAGGCGTCCCGAACAGCACCATAGTGGCGGACCAGACGGTGCAGATGCACCACCAACATCTCACCTGGGGGCACCTTCTGCATGCGGTATACCACGTCGGTAATTCTCTTTACCACCCGGTACGGTCCTTGCCATAGTTTTTGAGGCTTCGGGCAGCGTTCCTTGGTCCGTTAGGGCGGTACAACCAGACTGGATCACCTTCCTGGAACCCTTGGCTGTTGGCTTGCCTGTCATACCGGATCTTCAAGCGGTCGCTCGCCTTCTGGATGTTCTGACGGGCCATGTCATGCATGTCACGGAAATGGCCCACGAGATGTTGCACATACTCGGTTGCGCATGGTTTTGCTTCCAGGGGCACCAAATGGGCATATCACATGGGAGGCGCAGCGCTCAGCCAAACATTAAGCTTCCTGAGGTCATCCCAGTGGTATCGTGTGTTGACGAGCCATAGCCCTGCAGGAACACTGGCACCTTGACGTCACAGTCTCGCTGAATTCTGGCCACGACCTTCCTCATGCGTTTTTCTAAGGTCCTGATGTACATCTCGACTATGCCATCCAAGTGGGGATGTACTGGTGTTGTGTGGGTCTTGCTTAGCCCAAGTCTTTTCAGTGCCACCCTCATTAGGAGAGACTCATAATTGGTGCCCTGGTCGCTGTGGGCCTCTAACGGCACCCGAAAACGGCAGAACAGTTGCTCCACGAGGCAGTCAGCGATTATCTTGACATCCTGGCATACACCTCCGGTCACTTGGTGAGCAAGTCCAAGGCCACTATCAGGTACTTATTACCTCGGTCGGACACGGGGAATGGTCCAGCTATATCGACAGCGATGCGTTCGAAAGGCGCTCCGACGTTGTACTGCTGCATGCTTCCCAGGGTCCTAGTTTGGGGGCCGTGACTTGCACCTGATCGGAGCCTCGGCAAGTAGTAGCGCTGTCGCAGTTTGTCGATCGATCTCACCCAGGTGTCTTCCCAAAGTACCGGCATGCACTTCCTCCAAGACTCCCGGGACCTTACTCCGGGGAAGCACCAACTGGTCCCTCTGTGTCTTCCCATCGGGCAATTCTCATACCCCGAACAGCTCACCATCTTTGGTCTTCAGCATGTCCCATTGGGCCAGGTATGAATTATACACAGCGCTTCTAGCTGCGATGTCCTCACAGGTCGGTATTGTCCCTGCCTCCACTTCTTTGAAGAGTGGTCCCAATTGTGGGTCCGCCAGTTGCTCCCTCCTCAGGCCTGCGCTATCCCAACCGTCCGCAGGCATTGCCGTGACCACTCTGACAGCTACGGCACAGTCCTTCTCTTCGTCTCTTGTGCATTGGCCGCACTCTTCCGGGAAGGATCTAGGTATACGGTGTCTGCGCAAAGTTATGGCGGAGTGGTTACTCCTCAGGCAGAATGGCTGGCCCGACATGGCCTTGAGGAAGTGCTCCAAGGTCTTCACTACCGTCAGCAGCTCTCGACAGGTGACGCAGTAGTTCTTCTGTCCCTTGAACAGCGTCTTGCTGTAGTATGCTATCACCCGCTCGCTTTAAACCTGGACTTGGGATAGAACGCCTCCAAAGCGATGGTCGCTGGCGTCGGTGTCCACAATGAAGGCGTCACGTGGTTGTGGAAATCCCAAAATAGGAGCACTACAAAGTGTCTTGTTCAGGTGCTGGTAAGCGCCTTCGGCGTCCTTCCTCCACACATAATGCCGGTGTTCTCTCAGATGGGTGAGGGCCTTGGCGATATTGGAGAAGCCGTTTATGAAACAGCGGTAATAGCTGTACAGCCCCAGAAAACTGTGCAATTCTCGCTTAACCTTTGGGCGAGGCCAATCTCTGACGGCCTGTCTATTCCGGGTCTGTGGCCAATCCGGTTGGGGAGACTATTTGGCCCAAGTAGTTGACTTCCTTGCGCAAATGCTGGAAATTCTTGGCGTTCAGCTTCAAGCTGGTCGCCTGCACTCTCTGTAGCACCTTGCTCAGGTTTTCTAGATGACCTTCGAAGGTTTTTCCGAAGATGATGATGTCGTCCAGGTATAGCAGGCAGGCGTCATATATCAATCCTCTCATTACTGACTCTATGAGACGTTGGAAGGTAACTGGTGCGTTGCAGAGACCAAAGGGCATAACTGTGAACAGCCAAAGCCATTCTCCCATCGAGATGGCGGTCTTCTCCTTGTCTCTGGGGTTTAGAGCTACCTGCCAGTAACCCGACTTCAGTTCCCGGGTTCAGATCCAATGTGCACCAGCAAGCGTGTCCAGGGTGTCATCAATACAAGGTAAGGGGAAGCGGTCGTTCATGGTGATTGCGTTCAGGTTTCTTTAGTTCATGCAGAAACATAGCTCGCCGTTCTCCGTTGTCACCAAGGCTACATGGGAACACCAAGGGCAGCCAGACTCTTCAGTCAATCCCCTAGATCTCATGTCATTGAGCAAATCCCGTACGGCCGCTTGTTTAGCTAGCGGAATGCGTCTGGATGGCTGCCGAACAGGGCGGGCATCTCCGCTGTCAATGCGGTGGAGCACCCGGTCCATGCTTCGGTAGTTGCTGTTAACCTGGCCGAAAACTTGCTGGTATCGCAACAGTTGTCGAACCATCTATAGCTGTTCTGCGGCCAGGTGTTCGGCCGCCCTCTGAAGTAAGCTTTCCAGCCGGGGCTCCAGTTGTTGCGTCAGCAACCGCACCTGGGTCTGGTTGATTGGCGTTACGCTAACCAAAGGATTCGCACGTCCACAACTCCATTCCAGTCTAGATGTCGTTATCGTTTGAGCAGCCTCATCGGCACCTGCTTTCGGCAGGGCAACAATGACCTGGCTACACAAAGTCCGTGCACAGGGTCCTTCTGGTCCAGCATCATGTTCTTCGTCCGCTGGCCTTCCATTCGCGCAGTCACTGTCACCTCGCTTCTCGCGGGAGCAATAATGTTTTCCCCCAGAATGACCCTCCAGATACCCAGACGTTCATCGGGTTGCCATCGTATCTCCCCTTCTCCATTGAGCTAATTCACCCTCCTGCCGGCGTCGGCCATCGCCGTGAGCCTCCCCGAGGTCATCCAGTCCCAATATCACCTCTTCAGCCACCATCGAGACGAACACCTACTAACGCACGGCACTCCGTCCCAAGGTCAACTTCAGCAGGATTTCCTTCTTCACAGGTGAGGTGTCGCCCCTTGCCGTATAAAGCTGGTATGGTCGGGTCGGTTTTCGCTTCGGCAAACAGCTGGATACGTCAGGTCTAATGACGGTCACGGCTGGCCCTTTGTCCACCAGCACGCGGCACGGCTTCCATCTTACCCAACTGTCCGCGATGCGGCTGTCATCCATCTGTCGGCTGACGGAGCGCAGCGACACTCGAGGGTATGTTGGTGACGGTGCCGACGTCTTCTCGCACATCGGGCTTTACTCCTTTCTTCGGCTGCTCTAACTGGTGTGGGCAGTCTCTCTACAATTGTCCCGGCTGGCCACACCCTCAACACACGCCACTTGGTCTTCACCGGCGTCCCTCGGCTGGCCTTCGGTCTCCAGTGTAGCGGATACTCTTTGTTCTCCAGGTTGAACTAGCCGTCACCTTGGTTGCCTCCAATCTAAATGCGATCGTTAGCGCCTTGAGGGTGGTCTTGCAGTCGCCGAGCATTAGGCGCTGACGTGTTTCCACGTCTCATACGCCGTCAACGACTGTGTAGGTGGCTTCCCAGGATACGAACTCGGCGGGAGTTCGACTAAGGCTTTGCTGGCCAGCTGCTCAATTGCCAGGGTGACCTCTTGAAACGTATTCCCTGGTTGTTGGGACCTTCCCTTGAGTTGACTGCAGTAGGCTGCGGCTAAAAAGTGGTTACCGAAGCGATTTTCCAGGGTTACCTAGATGTCTAAGAAGCCCGAGTTTAGATTTCTGGCAACCCTTTGCTTATCCGCCCTACGGGATGGGGTTTTGAGGGTGACTGAGCCGGCTCCAGCTGAGCTCAGCTGCAGTTATACACGAGCCGCTGTTTCTCGGAGATTGGCGAAGACTCTCGAATGCTACCGAACTAGCACGATCTTTCGTGATGTAGCGGGAACACCACGGAATTGTCTCTTTTTCTTCCTATGGTGCTCTCTCTCTCTCAGCAAGTGTATCTCGCTAGTCGCGCAGCGCGCGTGCTATCAGTCTCTTTCACTCCCCACTTCTATTTCTTTCGGTGCTGGTGTATGCAGTAGTAAAACAATGACTCGCGACACTATTATCAAATGTATATTGCGTTTCTGTATCTGACCCTTTCAATCCATTACAAATAAGGAGCATCCTCACAGAAGTCTAAAAGTTGTCTACTTTCTTTACTGATTACTTTATTTTTAATATATCTCTTATCTGATGGATACTCCTTATCATATTCTCGAACAGGAATGTTCAATTTAAACTGGTTATCCACAATCCTTGCATTTATGTCCCTTACAACAATTATTTCCATATTTCCATATTTCTTTTTCAGTTCTTCAATTCCCAGACATAATATCCTGAACATATTTGCATCAAAATATTCTGATGGAGATGATGGATTACACACCGCAGTAATATGAACAATTTCTGCTTTTTAATTATAATGTCACCTGAACTTCGGAAGTCCCGATAGAACCGACCGTCAGTTGGGCCAGATGGGAAGTATTTAGCCCACGCCTACCCATTTGTATCGTGTCACTAACTGAAGGGATGATTAGGAGAGAGGCACGAGCCGTGTACCGTCTCTTTCCCCTTCCACCAGACGTCTGGAAACCTCGGGATAATTGTGCGCACCGCGAACCTTTCAGAAACGGCGATCGTCCCTATATAAGGCCTGCAGTTGGCGAGTCAGTTGAGTTCTTGGCGGGCAGCCGTGAGGAGCGCCGAGTGAGTGAACGTACCGGAAGACTGTGGACGTGCGTCGGAAGGGTTGTACGTAATTGCGAGTGCAAAGTGGACCTGTGACAAATGAAGTGGTTAATTGTAATTGTGTGCGCTACGTAATTCTGTGAAATCGGCAAGTGTTCCAACTGTATTTCGGGGGAAATAAAGAATATTTTGAGTTAGTGCAATTGGACTCTTAATTTCACGACCCCACAAAGTCACAACTGGTGTCAGGAAGCGGGACGACAACACCACCGAGCATAACGGCCATGGAATCGGCATTGGACAAGATTTTGGAGAACATGATGGAAATGAAGGCTGAACTGACTTCGGTAATGAAGACGGCAAATGACAACATCACCGAGAAAATGGAAAAGGAGTTGGAGACCGCAAATAGCAAATTGGCCGAGAAGATGTACGAATTAACAACGAAGACGGAGACGGCAAACAAAACCTGGCAGCGGAACTGAAAGAAATGAAGCCGGCAAATGACAACTCCGCTGCGATAACAGAAGCGGCGTATAACCTGGCCGCAGAACTGAAGGAACTGAAGAGGGCAAATAACAATCTGGCCGCGGACAGAATTGACCACGGAAATTAAAGCGGTAAACGAGGTCCTCGCCGCAAAATAAGAAGAGCAGTTAGCCGACGTGCAGGAGGAAATCACGGAGCTCGGTGAGCGCGTCGAAGACCTGGAGAGCCGCGTTAATCGACCTAGAAGGAAAGACCGAGAGCAGCGTCAAGTCTCTAAACGCCATGGTGGAGAACGTCGTCGGCAGGAGGTTGACGGATCTGAAGGCCGACGCACTGGGACGCGACGCAACATCGGCGCGCGTCAAGCCTCCGAAATATGACGGCCTGTGAGCGTTTGAGGTCTTCTGCAGCCAGTTCGCCACAGTGGACAAGCACAAAAAATGGTCGCCAGAAGAGGCGGCCACACAGCTAATAGCCAGCTTCTAGGGACGGGCCGCGGAAGTCCTGAACGCAGTACAGACAACGCCGGTGCCCAAGGACATCTGGGAGGCCGTGAAGAATCGTTTTGGAAACCACCGCTTAGCCGCAGCCAGCTAAAGGCAAGGCCAGAGCAGCCAGGAGAGACGCAGCAGTAGTTCGCCCTGGCAGTTGTACAACTGGCTAGCAAGGCCCTAGTCCACTTCCCACCAGAGTTCCTATTCCGGGAAGCTGCCTACAGATTCGTTGACGGGGTGCGAGACACGGAGATTCGTCAGCGCCTAATGCTCGGCGATTATAAAACCATCCACGAGGCGCTAACGGCAGCATTAAGAATGGAGGCGGCCAAGGTAAAAGCTATCCCGACTTCAAGAAAGGAGTTTCCGCTACACCGGAGGCCGGCGAAGACCTAGTGACCTGTGTTGGGGGTGTGGACAGCCGGGACACCTCGAGAGAGACTACCCACACCAGGAAGACTAGCCGCAAAACGAGTAAGGGCCGTCATGGAGAGGGTCAGGTCAGCGCCATCACCATCATCCCCTCGAGTGACACTGCACGCCGTCAGCCAGCGTACGGATAACAGCCTGATCGCAACGGTTGGGTGAGAGGGAAGCCGTGCCACGTGCTGGTGGATACCGGGCAGCCGTTTCCATCATCGGACCTGAAGTGGCGAGGGCATTACCGACAAGGAAGACGAGCCGACCATATCAGCTTGTCACGGCATCGGGTGACACCTTACCTGTGGAGAAGGAGGTCCTGCTATAGTTGACCTTGGGAAGGAGTACCGTACATCTGTGTGTGTTCTTCGCGAAGGTGGTGGAGGAGGTGATACTGGGACTGCATGCCCTCAGGAGCCACGAGGCGACGGATGACGTCAGCAGAAAGGTCCTGCAACTCAATAGAGAAAAGATGATACTCCAGCAACCCGTTGAGCGCCTTGGAATCTGCAGGGTCATCTTGAAGGAAGACGTATTGGTCCCCGCGAGGAGCGAGGTACTGTGACGGCGCGACTAGAAGGCCAGAGAACCAGGAACATGATGCTGGACCAGAAGACGCCTGTACATGGACTATGTGCAGCCAGGGCTTTGATGCCGTGCAAGAGGATGTGCCAGTGAGGCTGCTCAACCTGGCAGACACCTACACCGACCGACACCGTGCGAGCCCGTGGTCAGTGTGACAATTATCGACACGACACAGGAGCCGGTGCCGACGCATCACCTAGGGCCCCGGCTAGATGGCTTACTGGTGAGGGCGGCCGACCACCTGGCCGCAGTACAGCTGCAGAAAGTTTGACAACTGCTGAGACGATACCAGCGCGTCTTCAGCCAATGCGACAGTGACCACGGCCTCACGGACAAAGTGCTTCACCGTATCGACACCGGGGACGACCGGCCTATTCGGCAACCACCTAGACGCGTTCCGCTGGTGAAGCAAGGGGCGCTACGGGACATGATGATGATGATGACGATGATGATGATGGGTATGAGGGCGCTCAACTGCAGAGGTCATCAGCGCCCTTTTTAAAACAAACTGGTCATGGCAAAAGCCAGATATAAATTCCTCTAAAACACTATAAATATCTCAATAGACTTACAAAAACTTTATAGGCGTTAAAAAATATAAAAACAATAGAAATGTAATCTAAAAAGCCATAAATTCTATTCGCTACATCCTAAAATCTAATCTAGAAAAGAATCTAAAAACCTTCTCCACTACTGCGTTATCGTCCGCTAGCATTTCTGCAAAGCTGACTGGCAGCTGCAGAGACGTCCTAAGGTCTGCTAGGTGCAAACACTCTATCAGCACGTGTCGTACAGACAACGCTTCATTGCAAAACGGACACAGTGGAGGTCTCCTTTTTGAAAAGAAAATTATGAGTAAAAAAGCAGTACCCAATTCGTAAACGAGCCAAACTAACCTCCTCGCGACGAGATGACCGACAGGAGGTAACCCAGGGAATCGGAAGTTCTTTGACAGAACGGAGAGCGGACCACTCTTCCTGCCAGCAGGTCTGCACAGCTCTCCGCAATACGGTCCTAAAGTCTTCCGATGTCACAGATGGTACTCGAACCTTGGGCTTCGTGGTAGCCGTTTTGGCTGCTGAATCCGCCATTTCATTCCCGCGCAAGCTTACGTGACCAGGGATCCAAGCACACACCACGTTAACGCCAGTAGCGTGTAAAACGTGGAGGGCATCCTGTATACGCTGTACAACAGGGTGGTAGTTGTACAGCTGCCGTAGGCTTTGAAGTGCACACAACAGTTGCTGTTGTGACTTCTACCACGACACTTGGATCGCACTGCCACTGAAGATGTCTGCTGCAACTGCAGACGAAACGTGTGCGAAGCTGAAGGAGCCCAATAGACCACGGCCAGCAAGCCCGGTTTATACTTCATATAATGCAATGAAAACTGCCAAGCAACCCTATTGTGAATTTAGTTGTAACTGATTGATGGTCAGTCTGCGTACTTCAGTTTGTAAGCTGCTGCCTGCAGATCCCAATGATGTGGATTGAAACCAAGCTGACCGTTTTTAATTGTAATTAAAAGTGTTAGTTCGAAGTCACAGTTTTAATTTCCTGTTATGTAATATATATAAATCTTTAGAATTCTCAAGTGTTTGATTGCATAGACCAACTAGAGAAACAAATTTCAAAATGGAGAGTATTATTCCATTGTTAGACAATGTTATGTCTGAATCAGGTTTCTCTGCATCACTTCACAGATTTATTTGTTTTTCTTAAATGTATTTATTTGCAATCCACACAATTACTGTTTCAAAGCTTTAACGTAGTGCCTCACCTGATATCATATCCACATATAAACACTGTTCCAGCTGTAGGTGCCATCAGCCCAGTTAGTATATGAAACAGAGTCGTTTTGCCTGCTCCATTGTGACCCAAAATGGCAGTAACCTGTCCCTCATAGATGGTTAAGTTTATACCTGTTAAAGATCCAGTTAAAAGTGTTACAACCTGGATACCAAAGTCAGAGAGAACACAGTGTAACAAAGCAGCTCTCACCATTCACAGCCTTTACTTCAGGTTTCCTACACATGTGGAATGTTTTGTACAGGTTCACTATCTTTATTGCCTCACGTCCCTCCATCTCACTGGCTACAGGTTCAACATCGCTGTTCCTTTCCTCTGCCGTGTTCAGTGACTCTGGTGGAATCTATGCACACAACACATTTATCTGCAGCACTACACAGAGATACAATAACATGGTCATAAACACCTATAGACCACAATCTCAGAGTAAAGAGGAGACCATCCCATGTCTTCCTCGTCCCATGATTTCCTGACCTTAAGTCAACCCAAATAATTACAATAATGTCATGACACTCACCTGTACAACTGTCTTTCTTGAGGACCAGAATCTCAGAGTAAAGATGAGACATGACCATCTCCTGGTCTTAAGACAACACTAACAATTACAATAATGTTATCAGACTCACCCGTACAACTGTCTTTCTTGAGGACCAGAATCTGAGAGTAAAAATGAGACATGACTATTTCCTGGCCTTAAGTGAACACTAACAATTACAATAATGTTATCAGACTCACCCGCACAATTGTCTTTCTTGAGGACGAGAATCTCAGAGTAAAGATGGGACATGACTATTTCCTGACCTTAAGTCAACATTAACAATTACATTAATGTTATCAGACTCACCTGTGAAGCTGTCTTTCTTGAGGAGCAGAATCTAAGAGTAAAGATGAGACATGACTATTTCCTGGCCTTAAGTCATCACTAACAATTACATTAATGTTATCAGACTCACCTGTGAAACTCTCTTTCATGATGACCATAATCTCAGAGTAAAGATGAGACATGACTATTTCCTGGCCTTAAGTCGTTACTAACAATTACATTAATGTTATCAGACTCACCTGTGAAGCTCTCTTTCTTGATGACCAGAATGCCGGGGTAAAGCAAAACCATGGCTTCCTCCTGGTCCCGTGCTTACCTGTGGTCATGTAAATGTAACTTAAAGGATTGCTTAATTTAAACACTGAAAGTTTTGTCCTGAAGTTATGTCATGTCATAGGGTTTCAATTTCTATACCAAGAATGTCTTTACTCCAAAAGAATTCGATGTGTCACAATCATAACACTTTTGCCACTCATTTCCATTTACATAAATCAGTGTATGTGACAGTTTTCACATAAAAGTGTTACTGTAGTTCACATTGCGTTAATCATTACACGTTTTAACTAGAAATAGTATCAAATTACATACTGTAGACATGGTTACAACTACAATACAAAAAGGAAAATACAGGACGGTCTGATCAAGTGGCCCCTGTTGCCTCTGGACAACCTGTATCAACCCGTACTGTCAGTGCACCTGAACGGAAGCTGATATTTCCACTGTGCCACGTAAGCGCGCAGGCGAAGAGCGCCGATGTCTGGAGGCACCCTCAGCAAGAGAGGTCGTTAACGGGGACGTACGTACCGGACGAGTTGAACGTGGCCCACGAGGAGGGTTAGCGGTTACTCAATGTCGACGACATATGGGAGTACGATATGGCGTGGTACGGCCCCGTCTCTTGTGACAAGGAGCTGTTCGAAGACTATGTAAAACAGTTCCTCAAGATGAAGACTGCAGCCTCCACTAGGCCCTGGGACTGCGTCTCATACGAGAAGGCGCTGTACGTTCAGAATTTACTAGAACTCGAAGGCATCGCTCTTGACCTGAACGCCATCACCCCTATCCCGAGGAGGAGCGAGCTCACCAACCTGAGCTTGAACCCCTTTTCGAGCTAATTTTCTTCATTTTTTAATTAAGTCCTCCAACGTTAAGTCATATTGGACGATCAATGAAATGGGTGAAATGATGCTCAAATGAGTCCAGGGTTCACAGAGCATAGAGTTACCCGCATTCATGTTTCAGGATAAGGGAAAACTCGGAAAAACCTTATCCAGATAACTCATCCTGAACGAGGTTCGAACTCGGGATCTCTTGCACATGAGGCAGACATGCTACCATGTACGTTAACGAAGCGGCCCATTGGGGCTAAATGGATCGGCGGGAGAACCTATCGACGTGTGAGGTGGTAGAGCACTACGACAGAACTTTCGGTGCGCGTGAACAGCAAGCTGATAATCCCTCTGTGGCGCGCAAACGCAGAGCCGGAAAGCACCAAGAAATGGCGGCACCCGCAGCAAAAGAGGAAGCTGACTGGATCGCCGGTACCGGACGAGTTGAAGGTGGTCCACGTTGAAGGTTGCCGACGCCTCAAGTCGACGAGATATGGGAGTACGACATTGTGCAGTATGAGCTCGTCTCCGGCACCAAGGGGCTGTTCGAAGCCTATGTCAACCAGTTCCTCATATGCTGCGCATTCTCATGGGCAGAGAGCGCCGAGTAATGGAGGCACCCGGGGCAAGAGTGGTCGCTGCCGGGGACGTGGGTACCGTATGAGTTGAAGGTGGCTCTCGAGGAGGGTTATTGGTTACTCCATGTCGACAAGATATGGGAGTACGACATGGTGCACTACGAACCTGTCTACGGTGCCGAGGGGCTATTCGAAGACAGTGAACCAGTTTCTAAAGATGACCGAAACCTCCGCTTGGCCCTCGCACTGCGACTCATTAGAGAGGAAGGCTGACTACGTTCAGAATTTCCTCTAACCCGAAGGCATCACTCTTGACCTAAAAGCCATCGCGTTCCAAACCGTGTAGGCGCGAGCTCGCCAAGCTCAGCTTGAAACTTTTGGGGAAAAATGAACCGATAGCGAAATGGACGGCGAGGACACTCGGGTGCCTTATTTATGTGCGTCTCTTCTTGAACCCGTACGGGTAGGTGACAAAGCTGTCGGTGATTAAGCGCTTGTTGACTACCATCCTAAAGATCTTGGTACTGGGTTCGATGATCAATTTGCAGAGCAGCTTTCTGGAGTTCTGAGTGCCTTGGAACGACACAGTATTGGCATTGTCTCTCAGCACGACCTCCTGGATCACATCGGTGTTAACGAGCTCACGGTTGCCCGAGTTCAGGGTGATGCCCTTCACCTTGCACAACGAAGAAGTCTAGTGCGCCTCCAGACATCTGATCTCGAGGCAATAGCTCTTCGGGCCCACGGGGGCGAGCAGTGAGACACAGGCATCTTTGCCGTACTTCTCTAGCTCGTCGGTCATGTCGACGAGGAAGCAGCCGACCGGCAGCATCCACTGACCTGGCGCATAGGTAGCGATCACCGACGCCGTGTCACAGTAGCATACTTGCACCCCTAGCTTGCGCAGATATGCGTACAGCTCCAACGGCGCGTACACGGTCATTTACGCCGTGACGACAGCATTCCCCGTATGATTGACGTTGGGGCTCTGACCCACGCTCCACCACACCACGACAACCTCCTTCGGTTTGCCGCACAATGTTTCTATCAAGTTTAGTTACTTAAATACCTCGTCGGTATGTACCTATCCGGGAGGTGAGATGGAACACTATTAATACCGATTGTTATGAAACTTTGATATTTATCCTATTAAAATGTTGAAAATACTCGACCTCCCATCAGCGACCTCTCTTGCTCGGCGTGCCGCCATTCCTTGGCGCTCTCTACATCTGCGTATGCGTGGCAAATGAGGAACTGGTTGACTTAGGTTTTGAACAGCCCTTGGCACCGGAGACGAGGTGGTACCGAGCCATGTCGTACTCCAATTTCTCGTCGACTTGGAGCAGCCAGTAACCATCCTCGAGGGCCACCTTCAACTTGACCGGTACTCACGTCACCGTCAGCGACCTCTCTTGCTATGGGTGCCGGCAGTCATCGGCGCTCACCGCCTGTGCACATGCGCATGTACAGTGGGAACATCATCTTGCCGATCATGCGCGCTGACAGTACGGGGTGATACGGATTGTCCGGAGGCAATATGGATCCCTAGATCAGACTTCCCTGTATTTCCTTTAGCGGCGGAAAGCTTCGAACCTCTGCTTCGTCAAGTAATCAAAGAGTTGCTTCATTGGGTCGTCCATGCCCCGTTATTATAGCAGGCAATTATATAAAATCCCGGTAGGTTACCTCGCTGCAACTTTCTATACCGTAATCGGATATATTCCTGGGTTATTTCTGATCTTGACATTTAATGGCTACAGTATCTGCTTTAGATATGCATTACAGTTTTCCCCCATGAGCAGAAGAGCTACATTAAAAGTTTCGGTTCCGTTCTCAAGGCAATTTAGCTTGCACGTACAAATTCATGTGAATGTGTCATTTAGAAGATTGGGGTGAGCGATTCATGTGAATATGTAAATTAAGGAAACGCTGAGAAATTCCCCTGAATGTGTAGATTAGAACGCTGAGACGAGATATTTATGTGAGAGTGCAAATTAGAAGAATGAGTTGACAAATTCATGTGAGAGTATAAATTACCAAAATGGGTTGACAAATTCATGTCAGAATGTAAATTAGAAGAACGAGTATCGAAAATCATCTAAAAGTGTAAATTAGAAGAGTGAGGTGAGAAATTCATATGAGAGTGTACATCATAAGAACTAACTGAGAAATTCATATGAGAGTGTAAATTAGAAGAACGAGGTGATAAATTCATGTGAGAGTATAAATTAGAAGAACGAGGTGATAAATTCATGTGAGAGTGTAAATTAGAAGAACGAGGCGAGAATTTCGTATGAGAGTGTAATTTATAAGAACGAGATGAGCAATTCATATGAGAGTGTAAATTAGAAGAACGAGGTGATAAATTCATGTGAGAGTGTAAATTAGAAGAACGAGGCGAGAAATTCGTATGAGAGTGTAATTTATAAGAATGAGACGAGCAATTCATATGAGAGTGTAAATTAGTAGAACGAGGTGATAAATTCATGTGAGAGTGTAAATTAGAAGAACGAGGCGAGAATTTCGTATGAGAGTGTAACTTAGAAGAACGATGTGAGAATTTCAAGTGAGAGTGGAAATTAGGCAAATTGCTATATTATAATCGCATATATCGTTGGGATGTTTGTTATCTTGCCATTTAGTGTCACAGTCCAAGAATACAACTGTGTATATGCGTACGCAGCTTCCTGTGGAAAGCCTACAATGCAATTCCCAGCGCTGAAAGACTGCAGGTGTCGACTGCTTATGTTGAATTTGTCATGGTTGAAGAATGGCGGATGTGTGTACAGCTTCGTTTGCACTTTCACGTTAGAAGAAGAATGGCACAATTTGGAGAACTTTAATTTCAGTGGAATTAATGATTACTTGGTAATTTAAATTCGGAACTTTGCATCACCGTGCTGTTCTCTGTGGAGCGCTAGCATTGCACATTCACACAAAGATTTAATCGCGCCAATCTGGCAGCAGTTTTGAGTGATTTAAAAAGCTACGCACATGTGAAAAACAAAGACTTCTGTCACAATGTGTGTATAGTAATTTTTAAAGTGCCTTTGTTTAGTGTTTAATTCCTGCCTATCACAAGTAGTTTTTGGTTTCAGTGTTCGTACTATATTTCTTTACTTTTAGTAGTTTTCTTCTACTCTTTCCATATGTAACTACTGTTGTGATCTACATTTTCAGCAGTGTTTTCATTATAGCCTTTAACGTCCTTGTTATTCTTTATACCACCCTGCAGGTTATTCTTTCCTCTACTCATTTTCTACCAATCCCTACTCTTCTTATTTTTACCTATCACATCACGATATTTTTCTTCCTTCGCTAATCCCAAATCGCTTCTTTTAACCAACCAAATTTCTCCACGTCACTTCCTGCTCATTTTCCACCAATCCCCAATAATCCTATTTTTACTTATCAGAACACATTATTTGTCTTCATCCGTCAATCCCCAATCGTTTTATTTCAAAATTTCTCCATGTCACTTCCTGATTCTCTTTATCTATCCCTTCCATCATCTTTTAATTCTTTCTGATCTAGACCACCAGACGCGTTATATGTGTCTGGTAAGCTCTTTTCGCTTTTGTTTTAATTCTTTTGTAAATTTTATATTTTAAAAACAGTATTACTCTGCATTTTTAGTATTTCCTACACCACACATGTTAAATATATTTCCATATCGACAGTTATTTTCCTTCATCCGCCAATCACCAATCGTTCTATTTTAACCAATCAAATTTCTCCACATCATCTCCTGTTTTTTTTATAACACTTCCTTCATCTTTTAATTCTTTCTGTTCGCTGCCACAGCAAGCATAAAATATCGCTGCTCTGTTCAACAAAATCACGTGACATCCACTATGTATTTAAAATATCGCCTTCTTTTGTCCAATCAACATCCTCGTAACCATTGCCGCTTTCTTTCCTAATCCTCTCAGTCACAAACAATAATCTTTCCTATCATTAATTTGGTCCGGATTAAGCAACTGTATGTACCATATTCCTACTGCTAGTGTCGTGCTAATCCATCTTAATCCATGGAATGAGATGTGTTAATGCAACACTAGCGCCCCTAGCGGCAATAATATCGTTATTCAATTGCTTAATCTGAGACATAAACTAATTATGCCTTATTTTAAATTAAAGTACCACTGGTACCATTAAAGTTAACCTTATGATGCAAAATTCACATGTGATTTGTGGTATTCTTGCAAGAGGATTAAACACGCAACTGAGATGGCGCTTGGTTCCATGGTATCGAAAGAAAGATAGCATAGTTAACACATTTCCACTTCTTCATAAAGCTTCTTTGAAGGTAGACACCTAGCTATGCATAAACTATTGTCACAGATGAGGAGAAACATGTGGCAGGTAACTCAACACATAAGAAAAACATATTGTGTAATACATGCTAAACCAGGGAATATTAATTTGCAGAAAAGGAATAATAAATAAATTGATTTCTCAGAAGCTGGGGTTATTATAGCTATACTATTAATGAATTAATAACTCCAATTTAGACACCAGCTTGGCGTTCATGCTTTGAGTTCAAAACCTGCCATATGTTTATGTATCTGTTTCTTTAACTGCTGTCTTATATTAAGCACTATGTAATTATTATTAATGAAGATAACTGTGATACAAAATTATATTAACTATGTAATTAGTTTGAAACATAATCTAATAAGGCAGGTTCACTTTGGCTATTAGTTTGTAAAGGTTTATCACTTTATACTGCACGTCATTAAAATGAGTAAAAACTGTTTGCAGAAGTGAGTGAGTGAATGAATGAATGAGTGAGTGAGTGAGTGAGTGAGTGAATGAATGAGTGAGTGAGTGGGTGAGTGAGTGAGCGGGTGAGTGAGTGAGTGAGTGTGTGAGTGAGTGAGTGAGTGAGTGAGTGAGTGAGTGAGTGAGTGAGTGAGTGAGTGGGTGGGTGGGTGAGTGGTGTTTCAGGGCCCGTCGACACGAGGTCATTTGGGCCCGTTGCTTGCAGAATGCTTGCTATTTTGATCTGATATATGCTTGTACTCACTTGGTATTACAGAGTCCAGGTAATATGCCAGCAAGGCATACAGAATGGTATCAAAACCCATCATGACGAGACTGCCACAAAATGGCACACCAGGTCCTGACCAGCAGTTGTCGAATGTCACACCAACTCCTTGCAGGTCCCACAACAGGACCTGGAGACACAATACATGAGAGTCATTACACCTTAAGATGGAAATAATCTATTAGCATTGTAAATAATTGTTGTACTGGGTCTGAAATTTTGAACGTCAGTGTCAGTATTTTTATAGAAAGAGTGATTGAGCTAGATGCTGGTTTTCTCTTCTCCATAGTGAGAACAAATCTGTTATGTTCAATATGGTTGGTTTGTATCGGAAGTTAAACAGCTGACAATGAACCATTCGCTCCCTTCTGCTCCAGTATTTTGATGCAATGTTTACTTAAGGTTGGGAAGCGCAGTAGCTGGTTTACACCCATATCTTCTCTAAGGGTACAGAAAGGACTCAGAGGAGATCTCACTATACCAATCCTGAATAAATGTTTATTGAGACAGTCATGGCCTGTTACAAGTCTAAAAGTTGCTATAGAGGATTTTCTTGGTAGTGTCTTGATACTAGTCATGCTGTTATATAAATGTTTCCACAGTATTACATTTGTTTGTAATATATTATCTTCTATAATTTTCTGATTATATGTTGATACAATTATTCCTTTGACAGAGTGATAACTAATTGGCTCAAATGAATTTGACCTAATTTTACTGTACTTTTTAGCTAGACAGCCAGCTGCTTCATTACCATGTATTCCGCAATGTGCTGGTATCTATTGAACTATTAATCTTCTATTTAAATTAACTGTTTTATGATTTTACGACATTTTTCAATATTTAGGTTTTAGGTGTTATATCAGATGTTACGGATATTATGGCTGTTTTGGAGTCAGATAATAATACAGCTTTTTTAAGTAGTTTTACGTCCTCCATCTTTAAGTCATATCGGACGATGCATGGAATGGGTGAAATTATGCTCAAATGAGCCCAGGGTTCATAGAGCTTAGAGTTACCCGACATTCGTCTTTCAGGATAAGGGAAAACCCTGAAAAACTTTATCCAGGTAACTCACCCTGACCGAGATTCGAACTCGAGATCTCTTGAATGTGAGGCAGACACGCTACCCCCACGCTACCAAGGCGGGCCTTACAGCTTTTTCAAATTTATTTATATGCTACAGAACGTTTAGTTTTCCAAAATTGCTCCACCAAAATTAGTAGCATTTAAACTTAGTCTTTTGATTTTCATTTTTTTCCTTTTTTTGTGGAGGAAAAATCCATTTACGGACTTCCACTGGTTGGAAGTACAGTGGGTGTGTGGGCTTCACCTCTCCTTTTCACTGCCCACTAAAGCAACCTCCACTGAATAATGGAAGGAATGTGGAAGGATAACGGTGTGGCATTTTGCGGTCCCGTATTGCACCAGCGTTAATATTGGGTACGAGCGCCTGAAAGGTATTTCTAGGCTACAGCCAAAGAATCTGACTGAAACCTAGCGGATATAGGTGATACTAGGTAAGGACAGGATCGGATAAATGCTTAAGATATGGCGCCAATCGCATGCAGCGAGACAAGAGTTGTTCAGCGTACATTCGGCTAAACGTCTCCTGCTGCTGTTGTAGTTAATGTTGACTCACTGCTGGTACTGGTGGTTGGATGGTGGAGTTGACATGTTCCGAATTACGTTGATGAGGCCCTCACCGAGATCACACAGCTTCCTGTTGATCCTCTGGTGTTCACTGGTGAAGTGAACTGTCTGGAGGGTTGAATCTGGAGCTCTCACAGCAGTTCCTCCAGGCTGTAAGCTCGGCCGCTATGACCGAGAACTCTGAATGGAGATCCAGAACTACCTCACCTAGGCCCCGGAGTTCCTCCCTGAGGTGCTCCCAGGTGGTAAAATAAGCTGTTGCTGGCCGTTAAGGTGATTGCTGCTGATGCTGCAGTAGAGCGCTCGGCTGCTGCCGAGGTAGTAACGGCGCTGGTGGTTTAGGCGGTGCCTTGCTGCAGGCATGCAGGGGGCAGAGTGCCTGGCTAGTGTAATGGCTGCCCCCACCACACTTGGCGTAGAAGCGACGACGGCGGCGGTCGTGTGCTGTGCAGTCCGAGGTGAGACATAAAGCACCACAGTAATGGCACTTCGGTTCGGCCACACAGGACTTAGCTGTGTGCTGTGTGCTGTGTACACTCCCCTTCTAAAGTTCGATGTTTTTAAAAAGTTTCTATTTTTTTTAGGGGGGAGGGTTTGTCCCTCCGTATTTAGGGGATGGATTTTCTCTCCCCGTAGTGAGTTTATTTTGTGTTGAAGAGGATGATTGTGTTGTGGAGATATATTTTTGGGGATGGGTATTTACCTCCCCGAAGAAATTTTAGTTTTGATTTGTAAAGTTTGGATCAAGATGTTTGTGTAGTGTTTGAGTTATTTTGGGGGATGTGTTTTTTTTCCTTTTTAGAGAAACAATTTTATTTTTGATTGTGATGTGTGCAAGAAGATGATCTGTTTTGTGATGTGATGCTTTTGAAGTTTGGGAGATGGAGATGTTATTGTTTTCTGAAGAGTCGTTATATATTATTTAAATAAAGTGTGGTTTTAGAATATTTATAGAAGAGCTTTTGAGTTAGTTTTTCAAATTGGTGGACTGGGATGAGAAGAATTTTTGGTTTGAGAATGAAGAGTATTTTATATGAAGTTATCATATACATGAAGTTGAATGGTTGAATAAGTATTTTGGTGTTTATAATAATTGCATTTTATAGTAAATGTGAAAACTGAGTTGATTGAAGGTTATTGTTTTTGTGATTTAAAATTATTAGAAATTGTTAAAGTTTGGTTATTGGACTTAATGATATGTAAGATTTATTATAAAATTTTAAGGTTTATATGTTGGTTTATTTATTTTGTAAAAAGGTTATTTAAGGTCAATTTAAAATTTATGTTGTGATTTTTAAGTGATTTTTGAAATTTATAGTGTATAGTGGAAGAGATTTGTAAGTGATATCAGTTTGTATTATGTCTTGAGATGAAAGTATAATGTATGTAGCTTTGTTAGTTATTATTTGTAAATATGTATGATGAAGTGAAATAAATTGTGGTACTATTATGGTTGATTAGTTAATTATTTAATACGTTTGTTTTTTGTATTTGTGTAATTGTTGAAATTTAACAGTTTATTTATTTTTTTAAATATTGGACGCAATTGATGTGTAAAATTGCAATTTGTGTAGTAATTTATTATGAATGAGTGGATTTTAATTTTTAAAGAGTATATAAGGTTTTATGAATTTTGTTTGGTATTGCTTTTTCAAGTAAAGAATTTTTAAATTTTCATTTATATAAAGATTTTGGTTGACATAATAAAGTTATAGTAATGTGAGTTGCTTGAAGTATTTTAATGTATTGGTCACCAGTATGTTAAGTACTGGATACCGGTGATTTAGGAAGTTGTAGATATATATTATAATTTAGCTGGATACCAGTTAATTGTTTTACTGGGTACAGTTTTTCCGACTTATTTGTGTTATGTAACTTATATTTGTAAATTTGAAACTTTATATTTGTTTTATTTTAACTTGTTTTTAAAATTTACTATCTGAAAAATTTTGTAATGAAATTGTAGAGTTCTGTTATTTTTGTTTTTTGTTTTAATAAATAGTAATTTGGAAATCATGTCCCGGTACTAGAAATTAGGAATAGGGATGTAGCATTTCATTCATTCATTCATTCATTCATTCATTCATTCATTCATTCATTCATTCATTCATTCATTCATTCATTCATTCATTCATTCATTCATTCATTCATTCATTCATTCATTCATTCATTCATTCATTCATTCATTCATTTATTTATTTATTTATTTATTTATTTATTTATTTATTTATTTATTTATTTATTTATTTATTTATTTATTTATTTAGTTAGTTATTTATTTAGTTACTTATTTACTTATTTATCTATTTATCTATTTATCTATTTATCTATTTATCTAGTTATCTATTTATCTATTTATTTATTTATTTATTTGTTTTTTTGTTTATTTATTTGTTTGTTTATTTATTTATTTATTTGTTTATTTATTTATTTTTTGTTTGGTTGTTCATTCATTCATTCCTTCATTCATTGTTTCATTCATTCATTAATTCATACATACATACGTACGTACGTACGTACATACATACATACATACATACATACATACATACATACATACATACATACATACATACATACATACATACATACATACATACTGTGACTTTGTGAGTTCGTGAAATTAAAAATCCGATTGCACTACTCAAAAATGTTCTCTATTTCCACCGAATTACAATCGGAGTACTTGCCGATTACACAGATTGCACACAGGTTCACTGCACGCACTTACGTATACCCCTCCGATGCACGTAAACAGTCCGTTCCCTCACTGGGCGTTCATCACCGCTCCTCGACAAGAACTGAACTGAACTCGCTAACTGCAGCCCCCTTTTATGGGAATATCGCTGTTTTTCGAAGTCTCTCGTTTCAGTGAATCACCGCGAAGGTTCCAGACGGCAGGGGGAGGGAGAAGAGGCGGCCAGTGACCAGTGACACTTCCCTAATCATCCCCTCAGTTAGTGACCGAGATAAATGGGTAGGAGTGTTCCGAATGCCTCCGTTCTCCTACTCAGCTGTCAGTTGGTCGTGCTTTCCGATAATTGGGTGACACTGCTCATTCCTCAAAGATGGTCGTCCCGAGCAGCTCCATCGTAGCGGGCTAGGCGATCCAGTTGTACCACCAACATCTATCCTCGGGGCACCCTCTGGATGCAGAAGACCAGGTCATTAATCCTCTACACCACCCAGTACGGCCCTTGCATGGCTGCTGAATCTTCGGGGAGCGTCCCTTGCTCCACGTAGGACGGTACAACCAGACTAGGTCACCTTGCTGGAACACTTGGCAGTTGGCTTGCCTGCCATATCGGGTCTTCATTCGGTCGCTCGCCTTCTGGAAGTTCTGTCGAGCCATCTCGTGCATGTTGTGGAGGTGGTCCACCAGGTTCTCCACATACTTTGTCACTAACTGCTGCGCCTCCGCAGGGCTTCCAAAAGCCAGATCACAAGGGAGGCGTAACTCTCGGCCGAACATGAAGATGGCTGGAGTCATCCCAGTTGTGTCGTGTGTAGACGAGTGGTAGGGCAGCAAGAACAGTGGCACCTTGACGTCCCAGTCTCGCAGATGGCTGACCACGACCTTCCTCAGGTGTTCCTCTAAAGTCTTATATCTTTCGACCATGCCATCTGACTGCGGATGTAGAGGCGTCGTGCGGGTATTGTTCACCCCAAGCCCTTGTAGTGCTTCCTTCATTAGGTTGGACTCAAAATTCGTAACCTGGTCACTGTGTAGCTCTAATGGCACCCCAAATCGAAAGAACACTTCTACACGAGACAGTCTGTGATTGTTTTTGCGAATTGGTTTGGGATGGCATGCACCTCCGGCCACTTGGTGAAGTAGTCCACGGCCACCATTAGGTACCTGTTCACTCGGTCGCAAGCTGGCTAAGCGGTGGTTTCCAAAACGATTCTCCAGGGCCTCCTAGATATCTTTGGGCGCCGCCGTTGTCTGCACCGCGTTCAGGACTTCCGCGGCCCCTCCCTGGAGGCTGGCTATTAACTGTGTGGCCTCCTCCTCTGTTGACCATTTGTTGTGCTTGGCCATTGCGTTGAATTGGCGGCGGAAGACCTCGAAAGTTGACGCGCCGTCGTGCTTGGGAGGTTTGACGCGCGCAGATGTGTCGCGTCCCGGTGCGTCGACCTTCAAATCGTTCAGCCTCCTGGTGACGACGTTCTCCACCATGGCGTTCAGGGACTTGACGCTGCTGTTGGCCTTTCCCGCCAGGTTGTTTACGCGGTTAGCAAGGTCTTCGTCGTCTTCAACCATGATGTTCAGGGACTTGGCGTTATTGTCGGCCTTTTCCTCTAAATCATTAAGGCGCTCGTCTACTTGACTCTTGCGCTTGCCCAGCTTCACGACGTCATTCCTCACGCCGGCCAACCGTTCCTCAAATTAGGCGGCGAGGACCTCGTTCGTCACCTTCATTTCCGTGGCCACACTGTCGTTCGCTGCCTTCATTTCTGTGGTCAATTCGGTTTTTATTCCTTCTATTTTCTCGGTGATGATGTCGTTTTTTACCCTTGAAATCTCATACTATGTTCATGGCATTACGAGAAAAGAAACGAATATTTTAAGGACGGCACCTTAAAGATCATAAAGTATTCCTTAATTAAACACAACAATAATAAATAATGAAATAAACTGTAAGGTCTTAGAACTTATACATTAATATTGTTTTTATTTTTTCTGTAACCTTTATAACTTACCCGTCTTACGAAACCATTCAAAATTATTTATGGGCTGTTCAAAACTATTTCCTTATGCTAGAGACTATAGATAGAAATTGTCCCCGAACCTATTTTCCTAGCACACTTGTATGCTACAATAATTCTTGCACATTTTAATCTATCATTAATGTAACAATATTTCTAAATATATTTTATTCTCTTAACCTCAGAAAGGAACATATTTTTAACCCTTTTTTAATAACATCCGTCTGAGAGATGGACTCATTTTTTTTACATAATATCACCCGATTATCGGAACGCCGGACGAACGACAGCTGAGAGGGGACCAGAGGCAGCCGAGCCACACCCCCTCATTAATCTCAGTCACTGGCTGAGGGGACTATTTGTGGAGTGTCACTTGTCGCTGGCCGCCTCTTGCCCCTTCGTCTGCCATCTGGAATTTTCGCGGTGATTCACCGAACCCAGAGACTTCTAGAAGACAATGATATTCCTATAAAAAGGGCTGGAATGAGTGGTGTCACTCAGTCAATCAGAGCTTGACGTGTTAGCGAACGGACGAGAAGACTGTGTACGTGCAACGGAACGGTGACGGACGAACTGGTGAATTGTAATTGTGTGCATTACGTAATTCTGTGTAGTTGGCAAGTGTTCAACTGTAAGTCGGAGGAAACAAAGTACATTGTTGATTTTGTGTAACTGGACTTTTCATTTCATGAACTCGCAAAGTCACACTGGTGTCAGGAAGCGGGACGACAACATCACCGATGGACGTGGCATTGGAAAAGATTTTGGAGAAGATGATGGAAATGAAGACCGAACTGACATTGGAAATGAAGACGGCAAACCAAATCACCGAGAAAATGGAAAAAAGGTTGAAGACGGCAAATAACAACTTGGCTGCGAAGATGAACGAGTTAACAAAAAAAAAAAAACAGAAGCGGCAAACAACAACCTCACCGCCGAGTAGAAACAAATGTAGACGGCCAACGACAACATCACTGCCCAGTTGAAACAAATGAAGACGGCCCACGACAACATCACCGCCGAGTTGAAACAAATGAAGACGGCCAACGACAACATCACTGAGAAGATGGAAGAAATAAAGACCGAATTGACCACAGAAATGATGGCAGCGAACGACAGTCTGGCCACGGAAATGAAGGTTGCAAATGAGGCTCTCGCCGCAAAATTTGAAGAACGGTTGGCCGGCGTGAGGGATGACGTGACGGAGCTGAGCAAGCGGATGGGCCAAGTGGACGAGCGTGTCTAGGACCTGGCGAACCGTGTTAACGACCTGGAAGGGAAGGCCGACAGCAGCGTCAAGCCCCTGAACGACATGGTGGAGGACATCGTCGACTGGAGGTGGAAGGATTTGAAGGCCGACGCACCGGGACGCGACACAACATCGGCGCACATCAAACCTCCGAAACATGGCGGGGCGTCAACATTTGAGGTCTTCCGCCGCCAGTTCGACACAGTGGCCAAGCACAACAGATGGTCACCGGAGGAGGAGGCCACACAGTTATTAGCCAGCCTCCAGGGTCGGGCCGCGGAAGTCCTAAACGCTGTGCAGACATCGGCGGCGCCCAAGGACTTCTGGGAGACCCTGGAGAATCATTTCAGGAACCACCGCTTAGCCGCAGCGTACCGCAGCCAGCTACAGGCAAGGTCACAGCAGCCGGGGAGACGCTGCAGCAGTTCGCCCTGGCAGTTGAACAACTGGCAACCAAGGCCTTAGTCGACCTCCTACCAGAGTTCGCGTCCCGGGAAGCCGCCTACACCTTCGTCGACGGGGTACGGGACACGAAGATCCGTCAGCGCCTAATGCTCGGCGATTATAAAACAATCCACGAGGCGCTAACGGCAGCATTAAGGATGGAGGCGGCCAAAGTAACAGCTATCCCGACGTCGAGAACCAGGAGTATCCGCTACAGCGGAAACAGAAGACCAGCCGAGGGACGCCGGAGAAAACCTAGTGACCTGTGTTGGGTGTGTGGACAGCCCGGACACCTGCAGAGGGAATGCCTACACCAGGAAGAGCAGCCGGAAAACGAGTAAGGGCCGTCGTGGAGAGGGGCACGTCGACGCAATCACCACCATCCCCTTGAGTGACACTGCGCGCCCTCAGCCGGCGTATGGATGACATCGCGGACGGCTGGGTAAGAGGAATGCCGTGCCGCGTGCTGGTGGACACAGGGGCGGCCATGGTCATCATCAGACCTGACGTGGCGAAGGGTTTGCCGACAAGGAAGCCGAGCCGACCATACCAGCTTGTCACGGCATCGGGCAACACCTTGACTTTGGAGAAGGCGGCCCTGCTGAAGCTGACCTTGGGGCGGAGTGTCGTGCGTCTGTGGGTGTTCGTCGCCAAGGTGGCCGAGGAGGTGATTCTGGGACTGGATGCCCTCAGGAGCCACGAGGCAACGGTCGACGTCGACAGGAAGGTCCAGCGGCTAAACGTAGAAGAGTTTATACTCCGTCAACCCGAAGAGCGCCTTGGAATCTGCAGGGTCGTCTTGAACGAAGACGTGGTTGTCCCCGCGAGGAGCGAGGTGATGGTGACGGCGCGACCAGAAGGCCAGACAGCAGGTTGGGTCCAGAGGCTGCAGCAGTACGATTTCACCTCGGAACATCGAAGAGGATAAGCCCACGGAAACGCTGACGCCATGTCCCGAAGACCCTGTCCAGAAGAGTGCGGCCAGTGCACAAGAGTGGAAGAGAAGCAGCGTGCCGCAGCAGTCCGAGTGGTCATGCCAGTGCCTGCGGACGGCTGGGATAGCGCAGGCCTGAGGATGGAGCTGCTGGCGGACGCAGACGTGCGGCCACTCTTGAGGGAAGTAGAGGCAGGGACGAGACCAACCTGGGAGGACATCGCACCAAGGAGTGCCACCTGCAATTCGTACTGGGCCCAATGGGACTCGTTGTAGACCAGAGAGGTCGTGCTGTTCCGGGTTTGGGAATCACCCGATGGGAAGACGCGGTGAGAACAGTTGTTACTTCCCCGGAGTAAGGTCCCGGAAGTCTTGGAGGAAGTGCACGCCGGTACTTTGGGAGCACACCTGGGAGCGAACCGAACGATTGAAAAATTACGGCAGCGCTATTACTGGCTGGGACTCCGAGCAGATGCTGAGAGATGTTGCCGTCAGTGTCACGTGTGTGCGGCGAGTCCTGGCCGCCAGACTAGTAGCCGGGGTCGCATGCAGCAGTACAACGTCGGAGCGCCATTCGAACGGATTGCCGTTGACATTGCTTGACCGTTCCCAGTTTCCGACCGAGGCAACAAGTACCTAATGTTGGTCGTGGATTACTTCACCAAGTGGCCGGAGGTGTATACCATCCCAAACCAAGAGACAAAGACAATCACAGTCTGCCTCGTGGAGCAAGTGTTCTGTCGATTTGGGCTGCCGTTAGAGCTACACAGAGACCACGGTACCAACTTAGAGACAACCTAATGAAGGAGGCACTACAAAGGCTGGGGGTGAACAAGACCCGCACGACGCTTCTGCAGCTCCAGACGGATCGCATGGTCGAAAGGTACATCAAGACCTTAGAGGAACACCTGAGGAAGGTCGTGGCCAGCCATCAGCGAGACTGGGACGTCAAGGTGCCACTGTTCTTGCTGCCCTAGCGCTCGTCCACACACGACACAACTGGGATGACGCCAGCCTGCTTAATGTTCGGCCGAGAGTTAGGCCTCGCTTGTGACCTGGATTTTGAAAGCCCTCCGGAAGCAAAACAGCCAGCAACCGAGTATGTGGGGAACTTGGTGGACCATGTCTGCGACGTGCACGAGATGGCTCGCCAGAACATACAGAAGGCGAGCAGGTATGACAGGCAAGCCAACAGCCAAGGTTTCCAGCAAGGTGTGGTTGTACCGTCCTACCCGGCCAAGGGACGCTTCCCGAAGCTCCAGCAGCCATGGCAAGGACCGTACCGGGTGTTGAACAGGATTAACGACGTGGTCTACCGTTTCCAGAAGGTTCCCCGAGTTAAGATGATGGTGGTACACCTGGATCGTCTAGCGCGCTACGATAGTGCTGTACGGGACGACCAGCTTTGAGGAGAGAGCAGTGTCGCCCAATTATCGGAACGCCGGACGAACGACAGCTGAGAGGGGACCAGATGCAGCCGAGCCACACCCCCTCATTAATCTCAGTCACTGGCTGAGGGGACGATTTGTGGAGTGTCACTTGTCGCTGGCCGCCTCTTCCCCCTTCGTCTGTCATCTGGAATTTGTGCGGTGATTCACGAAAACCAGACACTTCTAGAAGAAAATGATATTCCCATAAAAAGGGCTGGAATGAGTGCAGTCAGTCAGTCAGTGCTTGACGTGTTAGCGAACGGGCGAGAAGACTGTGTACGTGCATCGGAACGGTGACGGATGAACTGGTGAAATGTAATTGTGTGCATTACGTAATTCTGTGTAGTTGGCAAGTGTTCAACTGTAATTCGGTGGAAATAAAGAACATTGTTGAAATTGTGTAATTGGACTTTTTATTTCACGAACCCACAAAGTCACATTGGTGTCAGGAAGCGGGATAACAACATCACCGAACATTACAACCATGGACGCGGCATTGGAAAAGATTTTAGAGAAGATGATGGAAATGAAGGCCGAACTGACATCGGAAGTGTAGACGGCAAATGACAACCTCGCTGCAAAAACAGAAGCGGCAAATAACAGCCTGGCCGCGGAACTGAAACAACTGAAAACGGCTAACGACAACATCACCGAGAAGATGGAAGAAATGAAGGCCGAGTTAACCACAGAAATGAGAGCAACGAACGGCAGTATGGCCACGGAAATGAAGCCCGCAAACGAGGCTCTCGCCGCAAAGTTTGAAGAACAGTTGGCCGGCGTGAAGGATAAGGTGACGGCGCTGGGCAAGCGGATGGGCCAAGTGGACGAGCGCGTCGAGGACCTGGCGAACTGCTTCAATGACCTTGAGAAAAAGACCGACAATAACGTCAAGTCCCTGAACGCCATTGTTGAAGACGTCGAAGACCTCGCGAACCACGTAAACAACCTAGAGGGAAAGGCCGACACCAGCGTCAAGTCCCTGAACGCCTTGGTGGAGGACGTCGTCGGCAGGAAGCTGAAGGATTTGAAGGCCGACGCGCCGGGACGCGACATAACATCTGCGCGCGTCAAACCTCTAAAATATGACGGCGCGTCAAAGTTTGAGGTCTTCCGCCGCCAGTTCGACACAGTGGCCAAGCACAACAGAGGGTCACTGGAGGAGGAGGCCACACAGTTAACAGCCAGCCTCCAGGGACGGGTCGCGGAAGTCCTAAACGCGGTGCAGACAACGGCGGCGCCCAAGGACATCTGGAGGCCCTGGAGAATCATTTCGGGAACCACAGCTTAGCCGCAGCGTACCGCAGCCAGCTAAAGGCAAGGTCGCAGCAGCCGGGGGAGACCCTGCAGGAGTTCGCCATAGCGATTGAGCAGCTGGCTAGAAGGGCCTTGGTTGACCTGCCACTGGAGTTCGTATCCCGGGAAACCGCCTACAGTTTTGTCGACGGGGTAGGGGACAAGGAGATTCGTCAGCGCCTAATGCTCGGCGAATATAAAACCATACACGAGGCGCTGACAGCGGCATTAAGGATGGAGGCGGCCAAAGTAACATCTATCCCGACGTCGAGAACGAGGAATGTCCGCTACGCCGGAGACAGAAGACCAGCTGAGGGACGCCGGCGAACACCTAGTGGCCTGTGTTGGGGGTGTGGACAGCCCGGACAACTGCAGAGAGACTGCCCACAGCAGGATGAGCAGCCGGAAAACGAGTAAGGGCCGTCGTGGAGAGGGGCACGTCGGCGCCATCACCACCATCCCCTCGAGTGACACTGCGCGCCGTCAGCCGGCGTATGGATGACAGCCTCATCGCGGACGGTTGGGTAAGAGGAAAGCCGTGCCGCGTGCTAGTGGACACCGGGGCGGCCGTGACCATCATCAGACCTGACGTGGCGAAGGGTTTGCCGACAAGGAACCCGAGCCGAGCATACCAGCTAGTCACGGCGTCGGGCGACACCATGCCTGTGGAGAAGGAGGCCCTGCTGGAGCTGAACTTCGGACGGAGTGCCGTGCGTCTGTGGGTGTTCGTCGCGGAGGTGACTGAGGAGGTGATCCTGGGACTGGATGCCCTCAGGAGCCATGAGGCGACGGTTGACGTCGGCAAGAAGGTCCTGCGGCTTAACGGAGAAGAGGTTATACTCCGTCAAACCGAAGAGCGCCTTGGAATTTGCAGGGTCGTCTTGGACGAAGACGTAGTTGTCCCCGCGAGGAGCGAGGTGGTGGCGACGGCGCGACTGGAGGGCCAGAGAACCATGAACGTGGTGCTGGACCAGAAGACGCCTGTACACGGACTGTGTGTAGCCAGGGCATTGCTGCCGCGCCGAGAGGAGGTGCCAGTGAGACTGCTATACCCAACGGACACCGATCACGACGTCCAGGCCGGGACGGAGTTGGGAACGTGCGAGCCCGTGGTGAGCGTAACAGCAATCGACAAGACACAGGAGCCGGTGCCGAAGCAACACCTGGGGCCCCGGCTAGAAGGCTTACTGGAGAGGGTGGCCGACCACCTGACCGCAGCACAGCTGGACAAATTTCGACAACTACTGAGGCGATACGAGCGCGTCTTCAGCCAAGGCGATAGTTACTACGACCGCACGGACAAAGTGCTTCACCGCATCGACACCGGAGACGCCCGGCCTATTGGGCAACCACATAGACGCGTTCCGCTGGCGAAGCGAGGGGCGGTAAGAGACATGCTGGAGGACATGAGATCCAGGGGCGTGATTGAAGAGTCTGACAGCCCTTGGCGTTCCCCTGTAGTCTTGGTGACAAAGAAGAACGGTGAGCTGCGCTTCTGCGTAGACTACAGAAAGCTGAACGCTGTCACCCGGAAGGACTGTTTTCCCTTACCCCGGATTGACGACACCCTGGACATGCTAGCTGGTGCACAGTGGTTCTCGACCCTGGACCTGAAGTCGGGCTACTGGTAGGTAGCTCTACACCCGAGAGACAAGGAGAAGACCGCATTCTCGACGGGCCAAGAGCTCTGGTAGCTCACGGTTATGCCCTTTGGCCGCTGCAACGCACCAGCTAACTTTCAACGCCTTATGGAGTCAGTGATGACAGGGCTGACTTACGATGCCTGCCTGCTATACCTGAACGACATTATCATCATCGGGAAGACCTTTGAAGATCACCTCAAGCATCTGAGAAAGGTGCTACAGAGACTGCAGGCGACCAAATTGAAGCTGAACGCGAAGAATTGCCAGCTCTTCCGCAAGGAAGTGAACTACTTAGGCCACATAGTCTCTGCAACCGGAGTGGCCACAGACCGGAGAAGACACAGGCTGTGAGAGATTGGCCTCGCCCAAAGGATAAGAAAGAATTGCGCAGTTTCCTGGGGCTGTGCAGTTATTACCGGCGCCTCATAAAGGGGTTCTCCAATGTCGCAAAGCCCCTCACCCGCCTGACAGAGGAACACCTGCCTTATGTGTGGACGGAGGACGCAGAAAACGTTTTCCAGCACCTAAAAGAGAGCCTGTGCAGTGCTCCAATTTTGGGTTTCCCACAACCGGGTGGAGCATTCATTGTGGTCACCGACGCTAGCGACCATTGCATTGGAGATGTCCTATCGCAGATCCAGTGCGGCCATGAACGGCTGATAGCCTACTACAGCAAGACGCTATCCAAGGCAGAGAGGAACTACTGCGTCACCCGACGAGAATTATTGGTGGTAGTAAAGACCTTGGAGCACTTCCACAAGTACCTGTACGGTCAGCCATTCCACCTGAGGACTGACCATTCCTCCCTAACCTGGCTATTGAGCTTTAAGAACCTGGAAGGCCAGACAGCACGTTGGGTCCAGAGGCTGCAGGAGTACGACTTCACCTCGGAACATCGTAGAGGGAAGAGCCACGGTAACGCTGACGCCATGTCCCGAAGACCCTGTCCAGAAGAGTGCGGCCAGTGCACAAGAGTGGAGGAGAAGGAGCGTGCCGCAGCAGTCCGAGTAGTCACGGCAGTGCCTTCTGATGGCTGGGATAGCGCAGGCCTGAGGAGGGAGCAACTGGCGGACGCAGACTTTGGGCCACTCTTGAGGGAAGTGGAGGCAGGGACCTGACCAACCTGGGAGAACATCGCACCGAGGAGCGCCACCTACAATTCGTACTGGGCCCAGTGGGACTCGTTGAAGACAAGAGAGTGCGTGCTGTTCCGGGTATTGGAGTCACCCGATGGGAAGACGCAGAGAGAACAGTTGGTACTTCCCCGGAGTAAGGTCCCGAAAGTCTTGCAGGAAGTGCACGCCGGTACATCAGGAGGACACCTGGGAGCCAACCGAACCATTGACAAACTAAGGCAGAGCTACTACTGGCTGAGACTCCGAGCTGATGCTGAGAGATGGTGCCGTCAGTGTCACGTGTGCGCGGCGAGTCGCGGCCCCCAGACTAGGAGCCGGGGTCGCATGCAGCAGTACAACGTCAGAGCGCCATTCGAACGGATCGCTGTTGACATTGCTAGACCGTTCCCAGTTTCCGACCGAGGTAACAAGTACCTAATGGTGGTCGTGGACTACTTCACCAAGTGGCCGGAAGTGTATGCCATCGCAAGCCAAGAGGCAAAGACAATCACAGCCTGCCTCGTGGAGCAAATGTTCTGTCGATTTGGGGTGCCGTTGGAGCTACACTGTGACCAGGGTACCAACTTTGAGTCCAACCTAATGAAGGAGGCACTACAAAGGCTTGGGGTGAACAAGACCCGCACGACGCCTCTACATCCCCAGTCGGATGGCCCTCCGGAAGCGAAACAGCTAGCGACCGAGTATGTGGAGAACTTGGTGGACCACCTCCACGACATGCACGAGATGGCTCGCCAGAATATCCAGAAGGCGAGCGACCGAATGAAGACCAAATATGACAGGCAAGCCAACAGCCAAGGGTTCCAGCAAGATCACCTGGTATGGTTGTACCGTCCTACCCGGAACAAGGGTCGCTGCCCGAAGCTCCAACAGCCATGGCAAGGACCGTACCGGGTGGTGAAGAGGATTAACGACGTGGGCTACCGCATCCAGAAGGTTCCCCGAGAGAAGATATTGGTGGTACACCTGGATTGCCTAGCCCGCTACCATGGTGCTGTTCGGGACGTCCAGCTTTGAGGAGGGAGTAGTGTCACCCAATTATCGGGAAGCCGACAGCTGAGTAAGGGATCGGAGGCCGTGCCACGCCCACCTCATTAGTCTCTTTCACTAACTGAGGGGGATGATTAGGAAAATGTCATTTGTCGCTAGCCGCCTCTTTTCTCCCTCCCACTGCCATCTGGAACCTTCGCGTGCATTCACGGAAACCAGAGACTTCTAGAAGACTGTGATATTCCTATAAAAAGGGCTGCAGTGAGTGAATTGAGTCAGTCAGTCAGTTAGTCAGTGCTTGACGAGCTAGCGGACGGGCAAGAAGACTGCGTGCGGGCAACGGAAGAATTTACGTAATTGTGAGCGTACAGTGGAACTTTAACGGACGAACTGGTGAACTTAACTGTGTGCATTACGTAATTCTGTGTAATTGGCAAGTGTTAAACTGTAAGTCGGTGGAAATAAAGAACATTGTTGAGTTTGTGTAATTGGACTTTTTATTTCACGAACCCACAAAGTCACAATATTAGACCCCCTTTTCTGGGACATACTCATCGAACCACTACTGGAAGAACTATCAAATAGTCAGTATGTGTTAAATGTTATTGCATATGCAGACGATGTATTGCTGCTTATAGAGTCAGATAACAGAAGCAATCTTGAAAGTAGAGCAAATATAGCACTAGAGTTACTAGGCACTTGGTGTAAGAAAGTCAAACTAAAAGTAGCTCCGCATAAATCGACATACGTTTTGTTTAAGGGTACGCTCAAAAGGGATCCTATATTTAAAATGGATGGCACGAACGTTAAGAGATCTAAAGCAGCTAAATATTTAGGAATATATGTAAATGAAAAGTTGAATTACGATACCCATATTGCAAACGTAAGAACAAAGGCGGGAAACATCATGCAAAAATTATACTCCTTGGCGACTCGAAAGTTTAAACTATCATTATCATCTGTTAAAACTTATCACATGAGCTTGTTCGTGGGAATAGTCTCATATTCGTGGGAGCCAGCGTTTGAGCCATCGAGTAAACCTGTTGAAAAACATAACTTTGTTAAGAAGAACTCAGAGGCAGGCATTAGTCAGAATTTGCGGTATAGTGAAGACTACCTCTAATTTAGCACTACTAGTTATTCTAGGAATCTGGCCTGTAGATCTGCTGATTAAACTCCGAGGAGCGAGATTTTGACTCAAAAGTGGCAATCTACAAGCGATTAAAGAAATAGTTGGGACAGAATGTAAGACTAAAGATGAGATAGGACAGCAGTTGATTAAACAATGGCAAAAAGAATGGGATGCGGAGCAAACAGGAAGGAGAGTATATGAAATTTTGCCAAACATTCGAGAACGACTCAAGCTAAGAAGCATACAACCACGTAGATTTGGTGTTCAATACATATCCGGTCACGGCCCTTTTAAAACGTACTTCAAATAATAAAAAGGGAAGAAAGCGACTTATGTGAGCAATGTCATGTAATAGATACGCCAGGACACGTTACATTTGAATGTAAATCTCATGAAGATTTGGTAGGAGAAGAGCGTAGAAGTCTAGGAGGGAAATACATATGGGATATAGTAAGACAGGTAGACAACTTTAATATCTTAGAAGGAATGGTAGCCTTAATATCGACTAGAGTGATGGAACGGTATCAGACAGAACAAAGAGAGACAGGAGAAGGCAGAAGAAGGATTTCTGACGTAGAGAGAATTAGGCGTTCACAAAGGCTGAGAAATAGAAGTATTTGAATGAGGATAAAAACTAAGATTTATAATTAGGATTGTATCTGCAAAAATATCAAAGGAAGAACTAATAAGATAATAAAATATCAATTAGAATTATAGAGCAATAGTCCAGGTTTTCAATCTAGATGCCTGGATAAAAGTTATGGAGAATTTATTATTATTATTATTATTATTATTATTATTATTATTATTATTATTATTATTATTATTATTATTATTATTATTATTATTATTATTATTATTATTATTATTATTATTATTATTATTATTATTATTATTATTATTATTATTATTATTATTATTATTATTATTATTATTATTATTATTATTATTATTATTATTATTATTATTATTATTATTATTATTATTATTATTATTATTATTATTATTATTATTATTATTATTATTATTATTATTATTATTATTATTATTATTATTATTATTATTATTATTATTATT
>CM060949.1:14993921-14996421 GCA_030765055.1 Mantis religiosa
AATAACTGAAACATGCGGGTTAGAACTCGAAAGCTATTTGCCGAAGCTCAGGAATCCCAGGATCATTATATTCAATGTTCCAGAGGATATTACCATAGACAATGCAACAGAAGCCATAGTCAATCAGAATTCAGATCTGAATTTAAGCGAAAGTGACATAATTCCTAAATTCGTGTTTGCAGATAGAAGAAAAAACAAGAATTTGGTAATAGAAGTCACGTCACAAGTTCGCAGGTGCATTTCGGGCAGGAAACTTAAATTAGGCTGGCACATGTGTAATAGCGACGACTACCTATCAGTTACACGTTGCCATAATTGCTGTAAATACCACCATAGAGCCCAGGAATGCACAGGGGAACAAGTATGTCCACATTGCTCTGGAAATCATAAAATGCAAGAATGCCAAGCACCTAAAGAAAACCATCGATGCATCAATTGCACAAATTATAACAAATACAATGGATCAATGCCGATAAGTGAGAACCATTCATCGCTTGATAAAAACTGCCCATGCTATAAAACTGCCCTGAAGAAGAATATGGAAAGAATCGACTATTAACATGGATGGTCTCGCGGACAGAGGAAAGAATTATCTACGATGTGTACAGGTTAATTTGCAACACAAAAGAGCAGCAATGAATAATATTATATATAATATGAACAACAGTAGCATTGACCTCGCCTTTATACAAGAACCTTACACGATACACAGTAATGTAGCGGGAGTGCCTAAATCTCTAAGAATCTATGAGAGTGGAAAGGGAAGGAAAAGGTCAGCACTGCTTATAAATAACAAAGACATAGATGCCATTCTTATTACACAGCTCTCTGACGAAGACACTGTCGTCGCAGAAATAACGTACAAAAGAATGAAGTTTTACGCAGCTTGTTTATATTTCGATTCCACACAAGATATCCAGGTAAATTTGAGGACAATAGAACGAATTACAAACTATACAAAGGGGAGTGGTTTACTTATAGCAGCCGACAGTAATGCCAGAAGTAAAACGTGGTATGACGTCACAACAAATCACAGGGGGACAGCAATGGAAGATTTTCTAACAGTGTCCAACTTAAACATAGTGAATACTAGGTCGGAGCCTACATTTGAAACTAGAAGAGGCAGCAGTTATGTCGACCTAACTATTGTTAACAACAAGTTGTTAAGGCATGTCAGTGAGTGGACCTGTGGCTCCGTAGAAAGCTGCTCTGACCACAAGGTTTTAACTTTCAAACTCACAAAGCAGATTGAAAACACATCTACAATTGGAATCGATCACACGAGAGCAAAGTATATAGTAAGGAATGAAGATTTCGAGAAATTCGACAATATTTTCCTTTCCACGGTGATATCTAAATTCAATTGTCACTATAATGAAGAGAACTTGCAGAAATTAGATGAGGAACTAAGCAGCACAGTGGCAAGTAAAACTGAAGCAGAGGAAATGGCAAACCTCGCCTTTTCATGTATCATAACAGCTAGTAATGCAACCTTCAAAGTTTCAACAGGTGCTAAACAGGCGATAAAAAGGAAGACGGTATCTTGGTGGACAGACGAACTTACTATATTAAGAAAAAGGGAAAGGGCAAATGCACTGCGGAGGAGATACCAAAGAACTGTCACCGGCGAAAATCTACGACAGGAGAGGAAAGAAAAATATCTGGAAGGGAAAAGGGAATACGAAAGGAAAATGAGAGATGCAAAACTGAAATCATGGAAAGCGTTTTGCACAATAAGTGACGATGCCAATCCTTGGGGTTTAGTATATAAAATAGCTTCCGGCAAACTCCGAACTGGTGTGAGATTGACTACATTACAAAAAGACGATGGAACATTTACCACAGATATTGAAAATACAATCAAGCATATGTTAGAGCACTTTGTACCCGAAGACAATCAAGATAGTGACAACGAATTGCACAAACAAATTAGGAAAGAAATTGAAGAACCCATCAATACTAATGATGATAAACCTTTCACAACTGCAGAAATCATCATTAATATGCAAAAATTCAATCCAAAGAAATCTCCTGGGAAGGACTGCCTATCTAGCGACATAATTACAAGAGCTTTTCAACATCTCCCTCTATTCTTCACGCAAGTATACAACGCGTGTTTAAAGAAGGGATGCTTTCCAAAAGATTGGAAGCAGTCTATTGTCATTCCAATAATTAAGCCCGGAAAAGAAGACTGCCAAGACGCATCAAAATACAGACCAATAAGCCTATTAAATATCGGAGGTAAACTACTAGAAAAACTGATGATTGACAGAATACTACACCATATGTACAGCAATAATTTGTTACACAACAACCAGTTTGGATTTACCCCCCAAAGGGGAGCAGTTGACGCTGCAATGGAAGTTAAATCTTTCATCGATAAATGCTTGAAGTCAAAACAATGCATAGTAGTCACTAGTCTTGATGTCAAAGGTGCCTTTGATGCAGCTTGGTGGCCTAGCATACTCAAGAGTCTAAGACAGCTTAGATGCCCTAGGAA
>CM060949.1:15006421-15093921 GCA_030765055.1 Mantis religiosa
CACCTTGGGCTGTACAGGCTCGCACCTAAATTACTAGGTAAGCCACCCACCAAGTGCGCACTGTCGAAATTCGACCAACCGACACAAAGACTACAAGAAGACAAAATTTTATGGCGATACCGAAAGGCAAATATGAATTGGCCATTAAATGCCATGTCAATAATGCAATATATACGGGGCGTTCAAAAAGAAAAGGGCCGGGGTCTGGTATGTGCAAACCGGTGACAGGATGGTAATATCGTGGTATGTGTAACGAATTGTGGTTCTGACCAGAGCGTGGAAGTTCACAGCCCGTCGCTAGAGGGCACGCGTGCAAGTCACGTGACTATACAAAGCCAGCAGCAGCATGCATCTATCACCCAACGCTGCCCGTCCCATTGCAAAAAGTGAAATGGAGGCGTCAAAAGAACAGCAAAGAGGTATTGTTCGTTTTTCTGACAGCGGAAGGAGTAGGGAGAGCGGACATCCATCGACGAATGTCACAAGTGTACGGCGAACACTTCTTGTCCCTAGCAAGGGTCAAGACGTATCACAAGCGCTTCAGGGGCGGACGGCTGTTGTTAGCCAATGATGCAGCACTACACTGCATTACAGATGACATCGTCCACTCAATGCACTCATTACCCAGGACCGCTGAGTGACAGTGAAAGCCATAGCCGCCGAGGTCGGATTGAGCATCGGAAGTGTTCACACCATAATGAGGGAACGACGGCTCATGCGCAAAGTGTGTGCCCGATGGATTGCCCGGTCTTCAACCACACCAAGAAGCATGTCGAATGGCCAACTGTCTTGGTCATCTGCAGCGCTATGCTAGGGAAGGAAATGAGTTCTTGGCACGAGTGGTGATTGGAGATGAGTCATGGTGTCATCACTTTGAACCAGAATCGAAAGGACAGAGTCTCCAGTGGAAGCATCCAGGGTAACTACCAACAAAAAGCCAAGGCCATCCACCAAATTGCAGGGAAGGTCATGTTTGACGTTGTTCTTTGACCGAGATGGCCCCCTTCTGATACACTTCCTGCAGCATGGGACAACAGTGTCTGCCTAGTGTTACTTACAATCCTTGATCAATCTTCGCCAAGCGATCAAATCAAAACCACCAGGCAATCTCACCCATGGGGTCTTTCTGCTCCACAACAATGCAAAGCCTCATATGGCCAACACAGTTGTAGCACTTCTGCAGAAATTAAAATGGGAGGTTGTCAGCAACCTCCATAGAGTCCAGACCTCCCTTCCTTTGATTGCGCCATTTTTTATCTCCTTAAAAAGGCTCTAAGGGGCAAACAATTCATCTGAACAACGACGTCCAGTTGTACGTGCGGAACTGGCTCACATTGCAGCCCCGGGACTTTTATGAGACAGCCATTCACCGTATGTGTCACAGTGGGACAAGTGTCTCAACAGCCAGGGCCAATACTTCTAACATACAGTTACTGGTTTCTGTAAATACGACTCCAGCTCGTTTCTTTCTGAACACACCTTATATAAAACTGAACGACATAGCTTTAGGCCTTAAGCTTAACTTTCAGATCGCCCACATGCACCCAAGTAATACTTGCAGCAACAAAAAGCATATAATCTTAAGACGCAGTGCTACGACGTGAATAAAAACCCGAAATTTTCGTACCAAATAACACCAGGAACCCTACCTAATCAAACCTATAATGCGCAGGGGGATAGGCTGGGCACTATGTCAAGCGTACATCCTGCACCAAAAACCTACTCCCGCTGATTCGCACTTCCAGATGCCTCTGATTATTTCCTGGAAAGCGTGGTACCGTAGCACATTTCTCCTTCTCAATCCAGTGGAGGTTTTTTCGTGGAGTAGTGCCCTCGAAGTGAAGTCCACACATCCCACTGTGCCCTCCAACACTGTAGGAGTCTATAAATGGATATTTGCTCCCATCGAAAAGAAAAATATCATGCCCTTTGTAGACGGAATTCCTCACTGAGCTGATGTTTGACATGAAATTCTCAACGTACGTAATAACAATTTAAATCTAAGAGCTGATTGTTAATGTTAATTTGTACCTTTTAACTTTCTTTTGTCTAGTACAGTTTTCAGTCGACGTATAGAAACTTTTAGTCGTAGTCTTGGAATTTTAGTGAATTTGGAATATGAATTCCAGAAATAATCATTAATTTGAGTCTTCATTCACCCAATTTTAATATTTCTTCACTGAACATAACATGATAACAGTTTAAATGAAGCTTTTCTGATCTTTTCACTAACACTTGAAAACACGTCTTGTCCTTTTGGCATATTTTTCCGGAAGGGAGAGATTACTAACTTTTGTCATCTTAGCAGCAAACGCCTTCACTGTCAGGTTCTTTCATTACTTTATCTTCTTGTTCACAACATGAATATATTAACACTTAACAACAACTTTTTCTATTTTTAATGCAAATTTAAAATGAAATAGATAAGCAATAATTATGTTTGGGGCTTAAACAGAAAACAACTGTTTCAGGAAGTTTTAATTTGTGTTTGATTTCTCTGACTTTAGTAGAAAAACTTTGTTGAATTTTTAAGTTTATTTGTGATTTTCTTCTTTCCCATTCATTATACATTAATCTGAATAATTTTTCATATTGTATGATGGCTGCTTCTGCAATGTCAAGATCAAGTGTTGGATTATTAGTTAAAACTTAAGTAGTGCAAGTACTGGGGTAACTTTGACAGCTCCAAATACTAAACGAAGAATTTGCTTTTGAAGAATATTAATTTTCTCTATACTTGTAGTTATTAATATCTGTTGACAATATTTAATTTTTAGTTTAATATACATCTTGTAAAAACTGTTTAAAGTTTTTGTAATGCTTCCCCATTTCTTGCCTGCCAATCTCCTTAGAGGTTATCTTTTCTCAGTTATTTTTGCATGTATTATGTATATGTTCTTCCATTTTAAATTTGTATAAAAAGTAGCACCCACATATTTGGCTTCACATGTTCTGTGAGAGCTTTCCCTTCTAGTATAATGGTTTCTTCCTCGGTGTGAATAGATGATAATTTGTTTTCTGTGTATTAATTTTCAAACTACTGATACTACTTCATCTGCAAACATTAAATTTTTAGATTGCATTTTTTTGTAATTTGACATGGAAGATCACTAATATAAATATTAAAGAATGTGGCACTAATGATACCTTGAGGTATGCCACGGTGTGACTGTTGATATTTGGATAATTTATCACTACATTTCATAGCAATAAAGCATTGAATAGTGAATATATTGATCCAATGTAACATTTTGCCTTTGATTCCTAAAATTTTAAATTGACTGAATAGTTTGTACCTCCAAATACAATCATATGCCCCTTGAAAGTTAATTAGTACTTTGTGTTTTTATGGAGACAAGCAATTATGTATGTGAAATCCTTACATCATCCATAGCAACACAAGGACCTGTGTTCATCAAATATTCTGGCAATGAGCCCCCATTCTGTCCATGGAGCAAAAAACGTTCTAGGTTTTACTTTACTGCTTAGGAGAATGTCAAGAAAAAATAATGGCAGAAAACAATGCCAGGGTCTGCCATGGTTCTCAAGGAAACTAACAAGTGTACAGGAAAATCCTTACAATTGTAAATCAAGATGTCAACAATGAAACTTCATGCAAATTGTGGGGACTAGTAACTTATCTTGTCTAAGTCAGTACAAATATTATGTAATAATAAAATACACTACCAAGTATCTAACAATTAGAACTTACCTTGTCAATGGCGAGTGCAAAGCCTGTTGTGCTCATCAAGGAGGCTGCCCATAGACCTGCAGTACTCAAGTTAGGAACAAACACTTGAATATAATACAGGAAACTCATTATGACGACAGCCAAGGCTCCAATAATTGAAGCTTTCTGAAATAAGAAGACATGAGCTTTGGTCCTTAGGACTTAGGTGGTTGCACATGTATAACTCTGTAATCTAGATACGTACCATATAATTATTAAAGAAAGCAGTGATCATGAAGCCTAAAACTATTACGGAGCAGCCATGTAAGAGAATGAGTAGAAAGATAAGTAACATCTTTACATTTTTGAAAATACTCATAACTTTCGGTAGTCTTAACATAGCGCAGATTATCAGCGACAACAGTGTAACATAGCAGGCATAGGTGATGAACCATGATAACCTGTGAACAAATCAAAGTCTCTGTATGCAATAACAGTAACTGTTCTGATAATACACATATGTAATAATTGTCATTCATAATAGGGTAGGATAGTTTCCCTTTACGATTATTTCTTATTTAAAACAATTATTAAGCAAATCGCAAAACTGTGTATCTCTGACATTATTACATGAACTGGAGATTTCTGTTCTGTCATACCATGTTTTATTTCACCTCCAATGCCCCTTTGTTACCGTCTTAAAAAGTTTTTCTTCGCTTGTTTCTCACTCTCTGTCATTTATTTGTCATGTTATATTTTGAAAATGAGTTGTAAAGGGCCTTTACGTGGTGTCGAAACATTTAAAAAAAGAGCAAAGTTCATTTACCTAGCATATTACAATAAGCCACTACAATATCCTCATACAAGGTCTTATCTTGTGAGCAATTACATAGTATTACACAAATATAAATATTTGTAACAAAAACTTCACTTATCTTAAGAAAATGATGTTAATTCTTCTTTCTAATGGAGATCGATTTCGAAAACAAATTGTTTTCGTCATGAATCGATCATTAAACTTCATAGTCAAGGATTCCGGTTACCATGTTCTTATGTTTACATATATACCTCCATCTGATGACCTCTCGTTAACTGACTTAGAAGTGGTTTCCCAACTACCAACACCGTTTCTCTTAGTGCCACTTTGGGGCTCAAATCGGGCATGTTCGAGAGGCAATCGCATTGCAAAATTGTGTCTTAGCACGAGATGTTTCCCTCGCATATATCTAGCTGGCGCTTTGATCGTGCCAACTAGAACCTTTACACCCAGTTGGCTGTTTTTAATTACGAGCGTAAGCCTGTGTAAGATATAGTCGATCATCTCAAAGAAAAGATTATTTCCGCCGCAGAACAGTCTATCCCTCGTTCGGCTACACACCCCCCCCTTCAATTTCCTGTCGCATGATGGACGAAACACTGCCGGAATGCTATTGGTGCTCGTAGGAGTGCCCTAATGCCCGATTTCACCAACAAATGTTAAGACTTAACACGAGTTTAGCAATAGTTAAAACAAAAATTGCATTTCACCAAGTGTTAGCCTAACACTCGTGTTAAATCTCATGTTAAACTAACACGTCGAATTTCTGATGTTAAGTCCTTAACAATTGTAAATAGTCAAGATGGCGAGCATGAACTCAGCTGTTGATATCGATTTGCTATATTTAAGACCGTCTAAATGGCATTCATAATAGAGTACGGCCTATGAAGAGAAATGATTTTAAGAAACATATCCCAAGAAAATTGTTTTACGGAGGTATACACTGTCGAAACATGATGCTATGAAGGTTACTGCGGAAGTACAAGAGAGGTTAGAAAATGCATCGAAAGGAATATGGTGATCTCGCCTTTGCTTCAGGTATCAATAACCTTGCGATTTTATAATTCACTGAATAATGTACATAATACATTGTCCACCTCTCATCTTGAAACGTTGAAGTCACTTTCCCTTCTTCGCTACTCGTTTTAAATTTACATAATAGTGAGTTAGAATATACATCGAAAGGAATATGCCGATCTCGCCTTTGCTTCAAGTATTAATAATTTTGCGATTTTATAATTCACTGAATTATGTGGATAATACATTGTTCACCTCCCGTCTTGAAACGTTTAAGGCACATCTTATTCGCACCTCGTTTTAAATTTACGTAATACTGACAAGTTGTTTGGTGCTTATAGTAGTGACACATGCATTTGAATTAAATTCGTTTCCAACATTTTCCCCGCGACATCTTTCTCTTTTACATTCACTGCATCCGTCCTCTTATTTTCCACGATTTTCTTAAACTTCGTCACCATTTCAGTTCACAATTCTTTCTCCGTCATGAGAAAATTGTCTCACGGCTTTATTTATGATTTTGTTCATCAGCCATATGTGCAGACGAAAATGAAAACAAAACCGCATCGTGAGCGCATCGGAGTGCGTTCAGAAAATCATCCACAGCCTTCTATAGCTGTGATATTTATAAGTTTCTTGGCGTTAACACAGGTTTGTTAACAGTTTAAGAAAACATGTTGGTGAAATGCAAGAAATTTAACATTAGTTTTAGCGCTGTGACAATTGTTGCGTTACATTTGTTAACGTCGATTTTAACATCTGTTGGTGAAATCGGGCATAAGTGTATTCCAACGACACCCTACTAAAAGTAACCTAATTAAGTACAAGAAAGCGCGTGCAAAGCCTAGGGAAATAATTGAGGATAGCTAAAAGACACCATGGAACAATTTTGTGTCATCTTTTAACAGATGTACACCTTCCTCTGCTGTATGGGATAAGTTAAGGCGCCTGGCCGGAAAATCGAGCCATTTGCCAATCGCTGGTCTGGAAACATCAGCAGGAGTTCTTGTTGATCGGTTTGACGTGGCTAACACCTTTGGCATTGCTTTCGCTCAAGTGCCTGATTCAAATAATCATGCTCCTGAGTTCATCCCAATTAACACTCAGGTAGAATCCCAATGTTTCATCTTTCGTTACAGAAACCTTGAAGATTATAACCGCCTTTTCACTTTGGTAAAGTTAGAACACGCTCTTTCGTCTTCGCGACTGTTAGCCCCAGGACGGAATCCACGTTCAATGTTACAACATCTCTCGCCTGAAGGTAAAGCAATCCTTCTTTAGCTCTTTAACCGTGGTCTAAACCGAGGTCTATAACCATGTTTGGGTTGATGCCACTTTTCGTGATAAGTGGCGAGAAGCCACCATTATACCAATTGTGAAAGCTGGAACGGACCACCACCTCTCCTCTAGCTACCGTCCTATTTCCCTCACCATTTGGTGTGGAAGGTGATGGAACGCATGATTAATGGGCGGTTAGTATGGTGGCTGGAAACGCACAGCATTCGACGACGCTGTTCAACTGTGGATCATCTTGTGTCTATGTCGACACAGATTTCTTAAGAAATGTCAAAACGTAGGCATATGTTTTGACCTTGAGAAGGTTTATGATACGTGTTGGCGGGCAAGATGGCTCCGTACTCTGCACACATGGAATATACGTGGACACCTACCACTCTTCCTTCAGGAATTAATGAAATACCACGTATCACGAGTAAGGGTCGGCTCGGTTTTTTCAAATTATTTTGTTCAGGAGACCGGTGTACCACAGGGATTGGTACTAGGTGTTACGCTGTTTGCTACTGCGATTAATTCTATCTCGAAATATGTCCCGCCAGGGATTTCATCATGTCTATTTGTAGACGACCTTGACGTCTACTGTGCATCTCAGCGCACACCGTTTCTATAGCGCCGTCTACAGACCACCTTAGACAATCTTAAGTATTAGAATTTGAGAAACGTTTTCCGATTCTCAGCTGAGAAGACAATCTGCATTAACTTCTGACCCGTCGTACTCGTTTACCACCGTCGCTCCGTTTAAGCCCAGATCTACTACACTTTGCAGATGAGACGAGTTTCCTCGGAATGTTATTTGATAGAAAACTTAGTAGGTCATTGCATAAAGCACAACTGATAGCACGATGTGACCGATCTTTAAGTATCTTGCGTGTACTAAGTGGAAAATCGTGGGGAGCGGATCGTACAGTGTTATTGTGACCTTATCGCACACTCATCCGTTCCAAATTAGATTATGACAGGGGCAGTTCCTCCATAAGGTTGCAGGTTTGCGCTACACCCACTGATTCTGAATGTACAACAGGTGCATTTTGCACATTAAAGCTGTACTTGTTTGCATTGTTTTATATACAAACATGTTTCAATTACGCTTATCGTATGTAGCTGCCCATGACAGCAGAAGTCGAAATAAACAGTGATTAGCTGTAGGAGCCGCAGGTTTGCAGCCTGGAGTTAACCTAAGATTTCGCCCAAATGTAGGCCCTCTGAGGGGTTTGCGGGAAGGTGAAGAGATGGGCGTGGCTTCTTATACATTGCTTAAATGGAGGTTTATAAACCTAGCTCCTCCTACTCTTAGCAACGGCAATAGCGTGACCTTCAGGCTTAGCTTCTGTGTGCTCTGCTTTTCAAACACAGGGAGAATTTAATTAAATGCATGGAAGTTATTCAGAAGAGAGCTCTGTTAAACAACAACGCCACACTTGTTCAGGCTTCTGGGTTAATGGCCACTTTGAAAGATTATAACTTTGTATTGTGGCTGTTTTTCTTCTGCAAGATCATGCCACATGTGGACATTTTGTACAATCAGCTGCAGAAACGAGACTGCAATGCAACATTTGCCATCGCCCAGCTAAACGCATTTAACAGGGAAGTGCAAAAGGTAAGAAATAGCGTGGATATCGAGGAACACGAAGAAACTACAATTAAGAGGAGACGAATAGAAGATCATGATGTGAAAAGGAGAGAAGCTCTTGAAGTATGTGACATTCTTAGAGAAGCAAAGGACAGATTTAGCTTCACGGGGCATCTGGTAGCCTCAACTTAGTTTCATCAAGAAAATTTCTAAGACATTTCCAGAGGATTCCCTTAGAGAAACAATAAGGTTTCATCCTTTTATCATTGGAACAAAAATTCGTACAGAACTGACTGTAATTTACAGTCGAGAGGAATTTCGTGGAATGTCCGGCGCTTTGTGCTTGATGGACTTCAATAAGGAAAACAATTTATGTGCTACATTCAGCGAATATGTCAAAGTCCTCCGAGTACTGTTAACTATGCCAATGTCTACCGATGAAGCAGAATGCTGTTTCTCAACTTTAAAAAGACTAAAAACTTTCCTTAGGAAAACAATGTCACAGGACCGATTGTCAGCATTAGCAATGCTTTCAATTGAGAGAGAATTTGTTATGAAAATCAGCGACTTCAACGCAAAAGTTATCGATAGATTCGCTAGGTCTAAGGAGAGTAGAGCAGAGAATCTGTATAAATAGGTGAGTCATTACTACTATGTATTTTATTTTTAATTTGTGCACCACCAATAATTTAACCCACCAGCCGCCACTGGTTTATGATAGTATCATTTCTGGCTCAGAACGTCCACTTGTGCTGAATAAATTAGACACAGTCCTAATTCTGGCACACGTATAGCAGTGGGAATTTTTCCAGCAAGCCCTGTTATAAGCCTCTGTGTCGAATCTGCAGAACCTCCTCAGTAGAATCAGTGAGACCTGCTATTAGTAGACTAACTGTAGACTAACTTATATGGCTACACATGCAACGTTTACGCCCTTTTTCAACACTTTAATGGACGCGCGTTATAGATACACTTCCCCTAAGCCAAATCCACTGGTTTTCGATTTCGGAACCTCCTTAGAAAGCTTGATTCTGAAATGCCTAAGATATATGCTAAGGGGGAGAGAGTATAACCCCCCTTGGTTGTGCAGAACATCCTACGTAGATCTGGGCATGACTAAATACCAGAAATGTACCATGTCTATGTCTAGTATACGCACATCTTTTTTAGAATTTGTATCACGTTACAAAGATCATTTTTTAATTTATACTGATGGCCCAACGAGCTCAAATGCTGTTGGTTGTGCTTAAATGTCGATACGAACCGTATACATTAGAATTCCATACTAGCACTTCCATTTATAGTGCAGAGCTTTATGCAATATATCCGGCCATTTTACACGTACGTCGACGAAAGTTGGGGGACTGCTTAATCCTGAGTGATTCCCGCAATGCACTTCAAAGCCTACGGCAGCTGTACAACTACCACCCTATTGTGCAGCTAATCCAACATGCCATCCACGTTTTGTACGCTTCTGGCGTTAGCGTGGTGTGTACATCGATCCCTGGTCACGTAAACCTGCGCTAGAATGAAATGGCGGATTCAGCAACCAAGAGAGCTACCATGCAGCCCAGGGTTGGAGTACCAAGTGTGACATCGGAAAGTTTTAGGGCTGTATTGCGGAGAGCTGTCCAAACCTGCTGGCAGGAAGAGTTGTCCGCTCTCCGCAGCAATAAACTTAGATCTGTGAAAGAACTTCCGATTCCCTGGGTTACCTCCTGTCGTTCATCTCGTCGAGAGGAGGTGTGTTTGGCTCGGTTGCGTATTGTAGTCAACAGCTGTGCAATGTTCCCAAAATTTGGAGATTACTTTAGGGATTATCGTCTTATCAAACAGACACCAACAAATATATCAGTATGATTCATTGTTGCCTGAAATAAAAAACGTAAACCAAGCAATTTAAGAACGCTTTTCTGAAATATATTGCCCAAGTGTAAAACAGGAATAGAATTGATTGTAGATATGTAATGAAGGGTTTTAGCAGTCACCTGTCGTTAATAACTTGCCTTCAGTATTAGTGTTAATTGTAATTTCTTAAACTTAAAATTAATTTGAAGTAATATGGTTTATCTGCAGCAATTACATTTACTAAGGTCATTTATTTTGAAAACATTTGTAATGTTTTTCTGTCATCATGAATACTTACCAGAACACAGAATCACGTAGTCCCATTACCTTCAAGAATTCCTTTATTTTCCTCTGTTTCTCTCCAACTACCGCCACGAGCAGTGAAGTGATAAACAGGGAGGAAATGAGTGCTAAGCTCAAGGGAATTGCCAAGCGTAATGTCAGCAACGCTCCTGCAAGTGTTGATACATGATCAAGTAACACATCCTGATATCTTACAAAACATTCTGTCTGTGTCAACAGTAACTACTTACCTTCAGAGAGATGTGCTTTTTTGGGGAAAAGCCCCAATATTATATTTGGCACTTTGATATCTTCTTGTCCAGAGTTTAGCTGTAACAGAAAATGGACCGCTATGATATCAGAATCAGATTTTCTTTGCAGTAAAATTCGCTTTAAGTGGTTCATCCAAAACATTAAAAACTACACGTACAGCTAAAATTTTCAGAAAAAGTAAATAACTACTAAAGCCTTTTATTCATCCCGTGAAAAGAAGGCATTTTGAATAAGGAAGAATATTATTCCTGTAATTTCTATGCCTTCACATTTTGTAACTTTATTTGTAAACATAAATGACTGTATTATTTTTTGGACGGACTTTCTATACATTTATTTTCTACGAGCCCTGTACTCTGTTTTGGAAGAAATTTTGTTTTCTTCTAGTACTGAATACAGATGAGGTGACTGTCCATTACTAAATGGTCCGCAATAAAATATTGCCGCAAATCCATTGTTGCGACTGGCGGCCGGCGCACACAAAGGGACAGATACTGCAACGCAGAGATAATAAAGCTTGCCGAAACTGATAAGGATAGATAACTGGAAGGTTCGTCTTTCTAGTGCCCTCTTGATTGTTACAAAACATTCCGGTAATTTCTCGAAGCGTGAGCGGGTATATAACGGAAGCTGTGGCTAGTTTATGAGGCAAGTAGTAACCCTAAAAGGTATCGTGTGCTGCAGCTGTGTTTTGAAAGTGAAATCTTATTAACAACTGCAGAAAAAACAAGAAATTGTGCTCGTTTATGTCACGTCATCTTGCTGCCAAGGGTGTACAAACAGTGTGTTTCTACATACATAAAGACATTTTAAACTTCTGCACACTTGACTTTTAAATTTACGAACCCCCAGTAACACTTGGTGTCAGAAGTGGGATATACGACAGTCCACGCAGCACTGGCATAAATTCCGGAAGACCTAAAATAAACGAGAACAGCGAATATCAATCTCGCTGCGAAGAGAGAAGAGGCAAATAACAAGCAGCCCGTGGAAATGAAATGACAACAGCGAATGGCAATCTCGCTGTGAAGTCACAAGCGGCCAATAACAACCTAGTCGCGGAACTGTAATAGGAACAGCGAATGGCAATCTCGCTGCGAAGACAGAAGCAGCAAATAACAGCCTGGCCGCGGAACTGAAATGACAACAGCGAATGAAAATCTCGCTGCGAACGCAGAAGCAGAAAATAACAGCCTCGTCGCGGAATTGAAATGACAACAGTGAATGACAATCTCGCTGTGAAGTCACAAGCGGCCAATAACAACCTAGTCGCGGAATTGAAATACGAACAGCGAATGGTAATCTCGCTGTGAAGTCACAAGCGGCCAATAACAACCTAGTCGCGGAACTGAAATGACAACAGCGAATGACAATTTCGCTTCGAAGACAAAAGCGGCAAAAAACAACCTGGCCGCGGAACTGAAATGACCGCAGTGAATGACAATGTTGCTGCGAAGACAGAAGCGGCAAATAACAGCCTGGCCACGGACCTGAAATGACCACAGTGAATGACAATGTTGCTGCGAAGACAGAAGCGGCAAATAACAGCCTGGCCACGGAACTGAAATGACCACAGTGAATGACAATGTTGCTGCGAAGACAGAAGCGGCAAATAACAGCCTGGCCACGGAACTGAAATGACCACAGTGAATGATAATGTTGCTGCGAAGACAGAAGCGGCAAATAACAGCCTGGCCACGGAACTGAAATGACCACAGTGAATGACAATGTTGCTGCGAAGACAAAAGCGGCAAATAACAGCCTGGCCACGGAACTGAAATGACCACAGTGAATGACAATGTTGCTGCGAAGAGAGAAGCGGCAAATAACAGCCTGGCCACGGAACTGAAATGACCACAGTGAATGACAATGTTGCTGCGAAGACAGAAGCGGCAAATAACAGCCTGGCCACGGAACTGAAATGACCACAGTGAATGACAATGTTGCTGCGAAGACAGAAGCGGCAAATAACAGCCTGGCCACGGAACTGAAATGACCACAGTGAATGACAATGTTGCTGCGAAGACAGAAGCGGCAAATAACAGCCTGGCCACGGAACTGAAATGACAACAGCGAATGACAATTTCGCTGTGAAGACAGAAGCGGCAAAAAAAGGCCTGGCCGCGGAACTGAAATGACCACAGCGAATGACAATTGCGCTGCGAGGACAGAAGTGGCAAATAACAGCCTGGCCACGGAACTCTAATGACAACAGAGAATGACAATATAGCTGTGAAGACGGAGGCGGCAAACAACAGCCTGCCCACGGAATTCTGATGAAAATAGCGAATGACAATATAACTGTGAAGACGGAGGCGGCAAATAATAGTCTGGACGTGAAACTGATATGAGAACAGCGAATGACAACCTCGCTGCAAAGAGAGAAGCGGAAAATTACAGTCTGGCCGCGGAACTGAAGTGACAACAGTGAATAACAATCTCGCAGCGAAGACAGAAGCGGCAAATAACAGCCTGGCCACGGACCTCTAATGAAAATAGCGAGGACGCGAATGGCGCTTTCCGGCAGCTGCAGAACACACTGTGCAGTGGTAGTTTTGAATTCCCACAACCAAGTGGCACCTTCATTTAAAACACCGACGCCAGCGACCACTTCATTGGACGTGTCCTATACCAAGTCCAGGTCGGCCACGAGTGGGTGATAGCTTACTACAGCAAGACCTGTCCAACTGCTTTATCTGGCGGGAGCTACTGGCGATAGTAAAGTCTCCAGGGTCGGGCCACAGAAGTCCTGAATGCAGACCAGACAGCGGCGGCTTCCAGGGACATCTGGGAGGCCCTGGAGAATCGCTTTGAAAACCACCGCTTAGCCGCAGCGTACCGCAGCCAGCTGAATGTAAGATCACTGCAGCCAGGGGAGACGCTGCAGGAGTTTGCCCTGGTAATTGAGCAACTTGCTAGCAAAGCCTTAGTCGACCTCCCACCAGAGTTCGTATCTCGGGAGGCTGCCTACACTTTTGTCGACGGGGAACGAGATTCGTCAGCACCTAATGCTCGGTGACTACAAAACCTTCCACCAGGCGCTAACGGCAGCTGTAAGGATGGAGACGGCCAAGGTGGCGGCTACCCCGACGTCAGGAGCCAGGAATATCCGCTATACGGCAGACAGAAAGCCAGCCCAGGGACGCCGGCGAAACCGTAGTCACCTGTGTTGGGAGTGTGGACAGCCGGGACACCTGGAGATAGACTGCCCACATCAGGAGGAGCAGCCGGAATACGAGTAACGGCCGTCGTGGATGGCCGTCGGCGCTATCACCACCACCCTCTCTAGTGACAGTGCGCGCCGTCAGCCGGCGTTTGGATGACAGCCTTATCGCAGATGGTTGGGTGAGAGGGAAGCCGTGCCGCGTACTGGTAGACACCGGGTAAGCCGTGGCCATCGTCACACCTGACGTGGCCAAGGGTTTTCCGTCGAGAAAAACGAGCCGAACGTAACAGCTTGTGACGGCATCGGGTGACACCTTGCCTGAGGAGAAGGAGGTCCTATTGAAGTTGACCTTGGGACAGAGTACCATCCGTCTGTAGGTGTTCGCCGCAAAGGTGGCTGAGGAGGTGATACCTGGATTGGATGCCCTCAGGAGCCACGAGGTGACGGTCGACGTCGGCAGAAAGGTTCTGCGGATCAATTGGGAAGAGGTGATAACCCGGCAACCCGAAGAGCGCTTTGGAATCTGCAGGAAGGACAGAGGAAGAACATGAAGCTGGACCAGAAGACGCCTGTGCACGAACTGTGTGCGGCCAGAACATTGTTGCCGTGCAGGGAGGAAGTACCAGTGAGGCTATTGAACCTGGTAGATACCAATCACGACGTCCAGGCCGGAACGAATTTGGGGACGTGTGAGCCCGTGGTCAGCGTAACAGCAATCGAAAAGACACAGGAGCCGGTGCCTAGGCAATACCTGTGGCGCCGGTGCGAATGCTTACTGGAGAGAGCGGCTGACAACCTGAGCGCAGAACAGCTGAAGATATTTCGGCAACTGCTCAGACGATATCAGCGCGTCTTCAGCCAATGCGACAGCGACTATGGCCGCAGGGACAGAGTGCTCCACCGCATCGATACCCGAGACGCCCGCCCTATTCGACAACCTTCTAGACGCGTTCCACTGGCAAAATAAGCGGCGGTACTGGTTATGGTAGATGACATGAAATCCAAGTGAGTGCCTGAAAAGGCCGGCAGCTCTTGGTGCTCACCTGTAGTTCTGGTGACAAAGAAGAACGGCGAGCTACTCTTCTGCGTGGACTGCAGGAATCTGAATGCTGTCACCCGGAAGGACTGTTTTCCGTTACCCCGGATTGACGACACCCTGGACACGTAGGTTGGTGCACAATGGTTCTCGATCCTGGACCTGAAGTCGGGCTACATGCAGGTAGCTCTGGACCCGAGAGAAAAGGAGAAAACCACGTTCTCGACAGACCAAGGACTTTGGCATCTCACAGTTGCTCCCTTTGGCTAAAGCACGAGCTGCCTTCCAACCTGATGGTGTCAGTGATGAGAGGATTGACTTATGACGACTGCCTGCTATACCTGGACCACATCATCGTCTGCAATACTTTTGAAGACTATCTCGACAACCTGAAAAATGTGCTACAGAGACTTCAGGCGACCAACCTGAAGCTGAACGCGAAGAAGTGCCAGTTCTTCCGCAAGGAAGTCAACTACTTGGGCCACATTGTCTCTACAGCTGGAGTAGCCACAGAACAGTTGAAAACTAAGGCTTTGAGTGACTGGCCTTGCCCAAAGGATAAGCGAGAGTTGCGCAGTTTACTGGGGCTGTGCAGTTATTACCGCCATTTCATAAAGTGGTCCTCCAACATCGCCAAAACCCTCACACGCCTGACAGAATATCACCGGCCTTACGCGTGGACGGAAAACGCCGAAGGCGCTTTCGAGTCCCTGAAGAAAACCCTGTGTAGTGCTCCAATTTTGTGATTCCCACAACCAGGTGGCGCTTTCATTGTGGACCCCGACGCCCGCGACCATTCATTGGAGGAGTCCTATCCCAAGTCCAGGACGGCCACAAACGGCTTATAACCTTATACAGAGAGACTCTATCCAAGGCAGCGAAGAACTACTTCGTCACCCAGCCAGAGTTACTGGTGATAGTAAAGACCTTGGAGCACTTCCTCAAGTACCTGCACGGTCAGCCGTTCCACCTTAGGACTGACCACTTCGCCCTAACCTGGCTACTGAGCTTTAGAAACGTGGCAGGCCAGACAGCCCGTTGGGTACAGAGGCTGCAGGAGTACGACTTCCCCTCTGAACATCTTAGAGGGAAGATGCACGGTGAACAGACGTTCTTTCCCAAAGACACTGCACAGAAGACTGCGGCCAGTGCACAAAACTGCAATTGAAGAAGCGTGCCGCAGCTGTCAGAGTGAGTACGACAGTGCCTGCGGCTGGCTGGGTTAGCGCAAGCATGAGGAGGGAGCAGCTGGCGGACGCAGACTTGGGGCCACTCTTGAAGGAAGTGCAGGCAGGGACAAGACCAACCTGGGAGGACATCGCATCAAGGAGCGCCACCTACAAGTCGTACTGGGCCCAATTAATCTCACTGAAGACAGGAGAGGGCGTGCTGTTCCGGGTATGGGAATCGCCTGATGGGAAGACACAAAGGGAGCAGTTCGTACTTCCCAGATTTAAGGTCCAGGAAGACTTGGAGGAACTGCGCGCCGGTACTTCAGGAGGACACCTGGGAGCAAACCGGACGACCGACAAACTTCAGCAGGACTACCAGTGGCTGAGGCTCCGAACAGACGCTGAGAGATGGTGCCCTCAATGCCACTTGTGCGCGGCGGGTCACGGACCCCAGACTAAGAACCGGGGTCGTATGCAACAGTACAACGTCGGAACGTCATTCGAGAGTATCGCCATCAACATAGCTGGATCATTCCCAGTGTCCGATCGAGGCAACAAGTACCTTATGGTGGTCGTGGACTACTTCAATAAGTGGCCAGAGGCGTATGGTATCCCGTACCAGTAGGCTAATGCAGTAACAGTCTGTCTCGTGGAGCAGGTGTTCTGCCGATTTGGAGTGACATTAGAGCTTCAGAGCGACCAGGGCACCAATTTTGAAACCAACCTCATTAAGGAGGCACTGGAAAAACTTGGGTTGAGCAAGAACCGCACAACACCTCTACATCCCCAGTTGGATGGCATGGTCGAAAGGTACATCAAGACCTTAGAAGAAAATCTGAAGAATGCCGTGGCCAGCCATCAGCGAGACTGGGACGTCAAGGTGCCACTGTTTCTGCTGGCCTACCGCTCGTCAACACACGACACCACTGGGATGATGCCCGCCAGCAGCTGTCAGAGTGGTCATGGCAGTGCCTGCGATTGGCTGTGATAGCGCATGTCTGAGGGAGCAGCTGGCGGACGCAGACTTGGAGCCACTCTTGAGAGAAGTGGAGGCAAGAACAAGACCAACCTGGGAGGACATCGCACCCAGAAGCGCTGCGTATAAGTCGTACTGGGCCCAATAGGACTCATTGAGGACAGAAGTGGGAGTGCTGTCCCAGGTACGCGAATCACCCAGTCGGAAGACGCAGAGAGACCAGTTGGTATTTCTTTGGAGTAAGGTCATGGAGGTCTTGGTGGAAGTGCACTCCGGTACTTCAGGAGGACACCTGGGAGCAAACCAATGAACGCATTCAAACGCATTGCTGTCGACATGGCTGGACCTTTCCCAGTGGCCGACCGTGGCAACAAGTACCTGATGATAGCCGTGGAGTAGTTCACCAAGTGGCCGTAGGTGTATGCCATGGCGAAACAGGAGGCGAAGGCTCTCACTGACTGCTTAGTGGAGCAATTGTTCTGCCGTTTTGGATTGCCATTAGAGCTCCACAGTGACCGAGGTACCAATTTTCAGTTCAACCTAATGAAGGAGGCACAGGTAAGACTTGGTGTGAACAAGACCCACACAACATCTCTTCATTTGCAGTCGGATGGCATGGTCGAGAGATACATTAAAACCGTAGAAGAACATCTGCAGAAGTTCCTGGCCAGCCATTAGCGAGACTGGGACGTCAAAGTGCCAGTGTTCCTGCTGGCCTACCACTCGTCACAAACGACACCACTGGCATGACACCAGCAAGCTTAGTTTGGGCCGAGAATTACGCCTCCCTTGTGGCCTGGCTTTTAGGGAGTCCCCCGGAAAGCGAAAAAGCCAGCAACTGAGTATGTAGAGAACCTTGTGGACCATCACCGTCTCCATTCTGAGGTGGCTCGTCAAAACATACAGATGGCTAGTGACCGCATGAAGACCCCATACGACAGACAAGCCCACAGCCAAGGGTTCCAGCAAGGTGACCTGGTGTGGTTATATTGCCTTACCCGGACCAAAGGACGCTGTCCTAAACTTCAACAACCGGACAAGGACTGTATCGGAAGGTAAAGAGGATTAAGGACGTGGTCTAGCACATCCAGAAGGTGCGCCGAGTGAAGATGTTGGTGGCACACCTGGATCGTCTAGCCTTCTACGATGGCGCTGTTCGGCACGACCATCTTGAGGAGGGAGCAGTGTCGCGAGGCGTTGTTGCGGCGGCGAGGCTGGTGCGCGCGAAAGCACTGGATATTACAGTGCGGAGATGAAAGGTTGGCGAAACAGAGAAAGAAGGAGGCAGATAGATGACTGGAAGTTTCTTCCTTTCTGATGCCGTCATGATTGTTAGAGAGAGTTCTACTAATTTATAGAACAATGAGTGAAGTTACAAAAGAAGCCGCAGCTCAGCATCGAGCCAGTTTTAATGGGCTTGTTAATAATCGTGTGCATGCAGTGGTATTTTTAGATTAGATTAGATTACTGTGCATATTGCAAAATTTTACCATTTCCCACTTTAGGCTACATTTAATTGTCTTTACCTTGTTGCTACCTTGTCTTACATGACACACTGGTCTTCTGCTCTGCCAGGTAGCTCTTAATCTCCTTGTTACTTAATTAGTCCCATTCTTCCCCCTCATCTGCCTTTCTTATATTCTTTACATATCTGGCCCATTTTGCTTTTACTTTCTGCAAGAACTCACCAATACTTCTTACCTTCTTTTCTTCCCTGCACATTAACCTTTTTATAGCCACTATCTTCTCTATTTTCTCCCATTTTTCCGCCCAAATCTTTTTTATCCACATTGCAACCTCCTTCTGTTACATAGTGTTCTATGCCTTCCCCCCTCTTTCCCTTTCCCCTAACCCTTATCCCTCTTAGAAATATTGTTCCTGTTCTCATCCAAGCTAACCCTTCTCTGTCTTGCTTATAACAGTAATCTACATGTGCTTCTCATCCCAAATTTCTTTTTATTTGCTTGTAAAATTATAATGATTTCATATTTTCTAGACTTCCCCATATTTCCTGCTTTTCTATATCTTCCATTCTGCATTTTATCAATTTACCCATATCGCTTGTATTCCTTTCCTCTTATCTCCATGTATCTCCCATTTCTATTTTTGCTATAATTCCTCCTATCTCTGTCCACCAGCTATTTGAGGTCACTAATCTTTTTTGCTGTCTCATGCATAATTTCATGATTTCCCCTTCTTCTTCGGCCAAGCACCTATATTAAAACTGTATTATTCTTTCCATTATTATTTCATTTCTTCTTGTGTTTCCTAATTCTACTAAAGCTACTTCCCTAGGTGCTGAGCTTGGTAAGCCTAGTGTGTAGCGGTGTAGTGAAACCTTTTGTTTGTGGACGTGTGGAAGACGACCTTGAAGGTTGCATTTATATATGTTATGTAATTCTGCTACTGGCAAGGCTGTACAACGTGTGCTTTTGTTTTATTGAAATAAACAGCATTTTGAATTTCTGCAAACTTGTCTTTTAATTTTATGATCCCACAAAGACAAATATGTATTTAACCCTGCTTACAGAGGAGGAATGGGAGGCATCATAGAAAATTTGAAATAGATATCATCTTCTGAAATCAATGACATTCCTAATAGTCTTATAAAGAAGTACTATCGTCATTTAGTTAAATGTCTTATTATAAATCTTTCATTTTCAACAGCTGAATTTCCAGAAAAGGTTAAAATAGCAAAGGTTAAACATTTATGTAAGCAGGGAGCACAATCTGAGGTAGTAAACTATAGATCAGTATCACTACTATCAGTTTCTTCAAAAATAATTGAGAAAGTAATGCATCCACCACTTAAAACATACCTTACAAAATACAACATGATAATCAACAAACAACATAGGTTTAGGAAAGAAAAGTCCATTAACATAACAATAGCAGATTTTTGCAGATATATTCAGATCAACGGATAAAAAAGAGAAAAATATTGGTATATTCTTAGACTTAAAAAAGACATTTGATTTAGTTGAACATGATATTTTATTGGAAACGTATACTATTTTGGCATTCCCAGGTTAGTGAATAAGTGGATTAAGGACTATTTAACTTCCTGGCAGCTGATGGCGGAAATGCCCTATGTATATGAAAATACAGATGAAATTATGCAATACCTACCAAGATGGCAGTGCAATATGGAGTACCACAGGGTTCAGTTCTTGGACCTGTTTTTTTCCTAACTTACATAAATGATCTAGAGCATTCCTTAAAAAGAGGTTCCTTACATTATTTGCTGACGACACCAATGTTTACATATCTGGATGCAACATAAAGTCCCTGTAATTTAAAGTGGAACAGGTAGGAGAAGTCCTAAACTGGCTTGAGATAAATAGATTATCAGTAAATATAGATAAAGAAATAGTACTATTGCTTTATCACAAGCGAAACATACTGTCGCGAACCCATATCTACGATCGTGCGGCTTGTTTACACTAAAGGAACTGATAGGCGGGCAATGTGAAAAACAAGTGCCTGTGGCAAGATAACATGCAGATAAAGGTCTGCCGAAGCAAACAATCAGAGAAAAAATGGTAATTTCTAGTTACTTCTGGACTGATAGAGATAATTCGGTTTCTGGTTTATTTTAGAATGTTATAGAAATTATCAGGCGATATATAAACGATTGTGATACGCCAGCCGGGCAGTTGTAAACAGAGTGAGTTGCAAGTTGTTCAACAAGAGTGTTGTAACGAGAGCTGATCAGAACGTTATGTGTATGTGACGTCATGTTGTTACGTGAGAATTGATCAGTGTATTTCTACGGAAATAAAGAACATTTAGAATTTCCGCAAATTGGACTTTTAATTTTAAGAACCCACAAAGTCACAATATGTATTATTCATCACACTAGAAGGCTCAAGAACAAATATTAAATTCACTGAGTGCACGAAATTTCTAGAAGTATGGGTGAATGAGAATGCAAAAGGGACTGCTCATATGCAAAGGTTAATATATACAGGCCACCAGTTTTATAACAGATACCTAATTATATTAAACAAATATTTGCACTGCATGAATTCAGAATTACTACATCATTGCTTTTACAGTAACTGAGTTATTGGAATACCTTCAAACATAATTATCAAAATGCTTCATATTTCTATATTTTCTATTAAACAGCTTGATAATGTAAATGATAAGTTCCCTTATATTTAGTATATATGAATGTGTTTAAATGTTTATGGTTACTTTGTTCAGTATCTGTAAAAATCTTAGACGTGTTGTGTATCTACAGAATGAAGAAATGTGTTCACAAACAGTGACAATGAATCTGTTCATTTTATAATCAACATTACTGAACCGAGCGGAATAGCTCAGGCGGTTTCGTCTGTGGCTCGCATTTGGAAGGCCCGGGTGCGAATCCCATGCACGACCTACCTGACCCATGGTTTTTTCGGGGTTTTCCCAGGTCGCTTGCCGAATGCTAGGTAGGTTAATTACATCCCCCGAATTTCCTATCGCTTCATTTTATCTCCATTATCATTAAATATCATCTCTCATCTGGTGGTCTCTTTCAGGGTAGAAGTGTCGGCGGGAGTCACGGCGGTGCATGGCATGATACTATGATCTGAGTGAACAACTTCCTCCTCCAGTAGGTCGGTTGCTGGTCTCCGATTCAACTGTTGGGACCGTCTTCGAACCACAGTATGGGGGAATTTCCGTTGTCCTTGCCTGCCGGGGAGATTTCCCTTGAGTAAAATGTAGGTACCCAGCCCTCTAAATTATAGTGGCTCCTTGGCAAGGCCTTCCTCTGTCTTCTCTCACCTCATACTTCCTTTCGAGGATGCCCCGCTTGGGGGTTTAAGGTACAATAGACCAAGACTGGTTGCAGTGCTGAAACCCTCCGAAGATAAAGAAATTACTAAATTTGTGGTTTGGTAACAGACAGAATATTGTATTTCACAAAGGATTTAGATATATTTAAAATGTTTAGAAATTCACCACCTTTCGCAAACCTCAGATTTTAATCTTTTCACTTAATGCCTTGTTTGGTGATATCTAACAATGAATTCATTTGAAGTTTAGTGTGCATAAAACTGAAAGACAAGTAACACCTCTCTTAGACACATACCCTTATTTTGGTGAAGTCAAATAGAGCCTGAATAGCCACAAAGCCAGAGTTATAATATTGGTATGCTGGGCAGTCGTAGGTGATTATTTCTCTGCAATAACCGGGAGAGCTGTACAGTTCTGTTGCTTCAGGAATCTTCACAAATGATGGGTTGATGCGTATCTCATACCTGGAAACACATTATGTGTATTATGACGAAGACCATATTCACAAAAACTGAACACAATTGCAGAAACAGCTCAGATTATATGGCACACAATAAACATGTATCAAAATAAACAAGAAACAGGCAGTTAACACATCTAAACTCACTTATCATTACAAATTGTGTTTGGTTTCAATTGTGAATAGAGCAATTTCTAGCCTCCCATTTACTAAAATATAACCTTGTAGAGTTATGGCAAACAAAATAACCAGTGCATGGATAGCAAAAACATTTACAATGTAAGCGTAATTTTATGTGATAGAGGACTTCAGTTAAATTCTGTTCCTGATCCATGGGTTGTTTTGAAGGGTCTACTCTGTCCCATTTCCTCCTTTACTTCTACCTTCTTCTGCTTGGTTCTTTTTTAGTTTAACCAAATATCTTGGTTGTCTGCATAACACCAAATGGTTATCTCTGTCCTAACCAGCAGGGGAGGTACCGGTTGTATCAGATGTCACCAGAACTCTGCCCTCCCATTTGTCTATATGGTCTTTATAAGAATACCATTCAAGTCAGCTAAAGATAAAAGCTTTTGAAATAACAACTCACAATCCTGAAACTGCCAAGGATAAAATATACTATGTTAGAGCTTCAATGTGTTATTTGACTCTTGTACAAGTGCATGATATGGCAGTGGTAGTGGTGGTAGTAGCAGCAGGGGCAGTAGTGGCGGCGGTGGAAGCGGTGGTGGTGGTTATGGCGGTGGTGGCTGTGGTGTGGTATTAGCGGTGGCAGTGTTGGTGGTGGTAGTAGCGGTGGCAGTGGTGATGGCGGTGGTGGTGGTAGCGGTAGTGGTAGCGGTGGTGGTAGCGGTGGTTGTAACGTTGGTGGTAGCGGTGGGGTAGCGGTGGCAGTGGTGATGGCGGTGGTGGTGGTTGCGGTGGTGGTAGCGGTGGTTGTAACGTTGGTGGTAGCGGTGGGGTAGCGGTGGCAGTGGTGGTGGCAGTGCTGGTGGTGGCAGTGGTTGTAGCGGTGGCAGTGTTTTTCGCAGCAGTGGTGGTAGTGGTGGTAAAGGCGGTTTTGGCGGTGGTGATGGTAGTAGCACTGATAGTGGTGGTGACGGTGGAGGCGGTAGTAGTTATAGTAGCGTTGGCAGGGGTGGTGGCGGTTGAGGCGGTGGTGGTAGTAGCGTTGGCAGTGGTGGTGGCGAAGGTGGCGGTGGTGGCGGAGGTGGCGGAGGTAGTAGCGGTGGCAGCGTTGGTGGTGGTAGTAGCGGTCGTAGTGGTGGTGGCGGTGGTGATGGTAATAGCGGAAGCAATGTTGTCGCCGTAGGGGCTTTAGTGGTGGTGGAGGCGGTGGTGTTGGTGGTGGTGGTGGTGGTAGTAGCTGTGGAGTGTTGGTGGTGGTTTTAGTAGCGGTGGCAGTGACGGTGGAGGTGGTTGTGGTGGAGGCGGGGTGGTATTGGTGTTGAAGGCGATGGTGGCGGTGGTAATGGTAGTAGCGTTGGTAGTGGTGGTGGCGGTGGTTATAGTAATAGCGGAAGCAATGTTGTCGCCGTAGAGGCGTTAGTGGTGGTGGAGGCGGTGATGGTGGTGGTAGTAGCTGTGGCAGTGTTGGTGGTGGTTTTAGTAGCGGTGGCAATGACGGTGGTTGTGGTGGAGGCGGTGTTGGTATCGGTGTTGGAGGTGATGGTGGCGGTGGTAATGGTAGTAGCGTTGGTAGTGGCGGTGGTGATGGTAATAGCGGAAGCAATGTTTTCACCGTAGAGGCGTAAGTGGTGGTGGAGGCTATGGTGATGATGGTGGTGGTAGCGGTGGTAGCAGTGGTGGTATGGCGGAGGTGGTAGCGGTGGCCTTGGTGATGGAAGCGGTGGTGGTAGCGGTGGCAGTGTTGTTGGTGGTAGTAGTGGTGGCAGTGGCAGTGGTGGTATTGGCGGTGGAGGCACTGATGGCGGTGGTAATTGTAGTATTGGTGGTAGTGCTGGTGGTATTAGTGGCGGTAGTGACTGTAGTAGCGGTAGCAATGTTGTGGCCGTGGAGGCGGTGGTGATGGGCTGGTGGTATTGGTGGCGGTGGTGGTGGCGGCGGCGGTGGTGGTGGTAGCGGTAGTTGTAGCGGTAGCAGTGGTGGTAGTAGTAGTGCTAATAATGGTGGCTGTGTAATTGGTAGGGGTGGTGGTAGCGGTGGTGGTAGCGGTGGCAGTGTTGGTGGCAGCAGTGGTGGTAGTGGTGGTGGCGGTTGTGGCGGTGGTGATGGTCGTAGCGGTCGTAGTGGTGTTGGCGATGGGGGCGGTGGTGGTGGTAGTTGCATTGGCAGTGGTGGTGGTGGTGGTGGAGGCGGTGGTGGTGGTAGCGGTGGTTGTAGCGGTAGCAGTGGTGGTAGTAGTAGTGGTAGTAATGGTGGCTGTGTAATTGGTAGGGGTGGTGGTAGCGGCGGCAGTGGTGATGGCTGTGGTGGTGGTAGCGGTGGCAGTGTTGGTGGCAGCAGTGGTGGTAGTGGTGGTGGCGGTTGTGGCAGTGGTGATGGTACTAGCGGTGGTAGTGGTGGTGGCGGTGGTGGTAGTAGCGTTGGCAGTGGTATTGGCAGTGGAGGCGGTGGTGGTGGTAGTAGTAACGGCGGCAGTGGTGGTGGCGGTGGAGGCAGGGGTGGTAGCGGTGGCAGTGTTGGTGGTGGTAGTAGCGGTGGCAGTGGTGGTGGTGGTAGTAGCGGTGGCAGTGGTGGTGGAGGTGGTTATGGTGGAGGCAGTGGTGGCGGTGGTGTTATTAGCGTTGGCAGTGGCAGTGGTGGTATTGGTGGTGGAGGCGGTGGTGGTGGTGTTAATGGCGGTAGTGGTGGTAGTGATGGTTGTGGTGGTGATGGTAGTAGCGGTGGCAATGGTGTGGCCGTGGAGGTGGTGGTGGTGATGGTAGTGGTGGTGGAGCCAGTGAGTTATATAGGACAGTAGCTAGAAGGGAGGTGACGGTCCTTGCCAGCTGTCAATATAGGTATAATGGTGGCTTCTCGCCACTTGTGAGGAAACGTGGCATCAACCCAAACTCGGTTGTAGACCTCGAGCAGGAGTGCCTTAAGTTCGAGTGAGAGATTTTGTAACATGCTGTAGACCTCGTGCAGGAATGCCTTAAGCTCAAGTGAGAGATTTTGTAACATGCTGTAGACCTCGTGCAGGAATGCCTTAACTCCAGGTGAGAGATGTTGTAACATTTGAACGTGGAGTCCGTCCGGCCCTGGTGTTGTCAGTCGCGATGATTAGAGAGCGTGTTCTAACTCTGCCAAGGTGAGGAGGCGGTTATAATCTTCTAGGTTTCTGGAACTAAACATGAAACCTTGAGATTCTACTTGAGTCCTATTTGAGATGAACTCAGGAGCATAATTATTTGAGCTAGACACCTGAGCGAAAGCATAGACGAAGGTGTGAGCCACGACAAACGGATCAACAACAACTCCTGCAGATGTTTTCAGACTAGCGATTGGCAAGTGGATCGATTTTCCGGCCAGGCGACTTAACACATCCCATATAGCAAAGGAAGGTGTACATCTGTTAAAAGATGATACAAAGTTGTTCCATAAGGTCGTTTTGCTATCCTTAATTACTTGCTTGGTCTTTGCACGCGCTTTCTTGTACTCAATTAGATTACTTAGAGTTGGGTGTCGTTGGAATACCCTTAGAGCACGTCTACGAGCACGAATAGCATTCCGGAAGTCGTTGGCCCACCATGGGACAGCAAATCGACCGGGGTGGGTAGCCGAACGTGGAATAGACTGTTCTGTAGCGGAAAGAAATTTCTCGTGAGATGATCAAGAAAGTCATTCACAGAATGGTGCTCGTTATAATCAAAGACAGGCAAAGGTTCCAGTTTTCACGATCGAAGCGCCATCAATGGATACGCTAGCAAACACACCTTGTGCTAAGAGACTAAGAAAAGATGGGAAGTGGTCCCTGCAATGTAAATCACAGATGACATTCCACTGTAATGAAACTGTTAACTGGGATGAACACACTGCCAAACTGATGTGGAAATGGGTGCTAAAGGTGTCTGAAAGGAACTTGGGCTCTCTGGTGTTCAGAAGAACCAAGTTATTGCTCTTCAAGAATTTTGCAATGAGGTTGCCTTTCGAACATGCCCGATTTGAGCCTCAAAATAGGTGATGGGCATTAAACTCTCCCACTATGAGAAATGGTGTTGATAGTTGGGAAACCAGATCTTCAAGGTCAGTTAACGAGAGGTCACCTGAGGGAGGTAGATATATATTGCAAATGCAAAAATCGATTGATGGCAGATTTATCGTTATAGCTACAGATTGGATGTCAGATTGCAGCTGTATCGGATCTAAATTAATAGCATCCCAGAGTGGTCGTAACTTAGTCTCTTGTAAGCATACCAATAAGGAGTCATGCTTAGTGAGCAAAAGTTCGAGCTCTCGTCGACGTACTCTTAAACCTCGCATGTTCCATTGAAGGATAGCCATGGCGATATTAATGCGATATGAAGTCAAATAAATATGCACATTACGTAAATTTTAGCGGTGGTCGGATCGATTTGCCCTTTCTCTTCGGCGTCGGGCTAACACCTTTAACGTCAGGTTTATCCTGCTGCTTCTTCGTCTGCATCCTGATAGTGTGTTCCGTATCCTCCTGATCTATCTCTTCGGCGGAGAAGGCGCCTTTCCCTAAAGAAAACATAGGTTCAGTGGCATCAAAACTATTGGACACAGAGATCAACGAAGATGACAGTCGTCGATGCGAATCATCACCAGAAAGCTCCTCAGAAGAAGAGCATCAGGAAGTCCTAGAGCCTCTCTTCATTCTGGGGATACAGGTCGAATCCTTAAGGAAATCTGTCCTTTGGTAGATGGTCTTAAAGTCTTTTGGCGTTGGATCGTATACTACGGGCTTGTCAGACTTAGATGTCGAAGTCGACGGTTTGGCTGGGGACAGGGCTGAGGTTGTAGTTTCCTTCGTCCGTTTAGGCGATGTAGTTGCCGACGCTGGTAATGGTTTTGTAGGCTTCCGTACTTGTGTAGGGACAAATATACGTTTTTCTTGTAAATTCATATTTTACGATATCCTGTATATATTTAATTTGTCAAATAGCTTAGGAAAGTAGTAAACCAACATAATTTTAGATTTTCAATAGAACATTTTCTACAGGTAGGGTAGGTATAGGTTTTCTATAGCTAGGTAGGGTTGAAGATAAGGAAAGCCAAAGGTTTTGGTCATTACTAGACCAAAAATCCAAAACTAAAATATTAATAAATAACTCTGTTTAATGACTTGATATGTAAACCCCCTAATAGGCTTTAACACGTACTTACTTGAGCATGTTTTTGAGAGGATCATCTGTTTCAAATACTACAGCTATAGGGATAGAAGAATAGTCATTCCTGTAGGCTGTGACAAGCTGCTCCGTTGTGTTGAACATCTGGAATATGATTTGCTGAGTTCTTGAGTCTATATCCACCATCTGCCACAACTTGTTCACTTGATCCAGGAAATACTGAAAGTTCATAGACTTATGAATACAAGGTATTTTATGGAGTATATTTAAAGGCTATAGCATAAGGATATCCACAAAATTCCATCTTCCTCTAACTACACTTGAATGGAAAATCTTTATTCATTTCACATTTTCTCAAAATGTTTCCAACTATTCTTCATGTGCTATTTATTAAGATATTTACAAAATTAAATAAATGTATATCCTGAATTTCTTTATTAATACTCATCATTTAGAATGAATTTTAAGAAGCTAACAGACAATAATGCATACAGAAAAATGTAAAGTTTATTAAATTATACCAGGTTTGTCAAATGAACTTTGCTGTAGCACAATGTCACATTGACAAACGTCAAACTGATGTTAGTACAGGCAGACCATATCTCGTATATGTCCCGAAGGAGGACTGAGAGAAGAGAAATCTCTCTGTCTGTAGCCAATTTCCTGGAGTACGTTTACTACGCAAAACCAATGTCTCATTACCAAAAGTTTAAATGGTGTTAGTACAGGGAGACCATATCTGGCATCGGTCCCGAAGGAGGACCGAGATTAGAGAAATCTCTCTGTCTGTAGTCAATCGTCTGGAGTAGCTGTTACTACGAAGGTACAATGTCACATTGTCAAAAGTCAAACTGTTGTTAGTCTAGACAGACGACGTCACGGATCTGGCCCGAAGGAGGACCGAGATTAGAGAAATCTCTCTGTCTGTAGTCAATCGTCTGGAGTAGCTGTTACTACGAAGGTACAATGTCACATTGTCAAAAGTCAAACTGTTGTTAGTCTAGACAGACCACGTCAAGTATCTGTCCCGAAGGAGGACCGAGATTAGAGAAATCTCTCTGTCTGCAGTCAATCGTCTGGGGTAACTGTTACTACGAAGGTACAATGTCACATTGTCAAAAGTCAAACTGTTGTTAGTCTAGACAGACGACGTCAAGTATCTGTCCCGAAGGAGGACCGAGATTAGAGAAATCTCTCTGTCTGCAGTCAATCGTCTGGAGTAACTGTTACTACGAAGGTACAATGTCACATTGTCAAAAGTCAAACTGTTGTTAGTCTAGACAGACGACGTCAAGTATCTGTCCCGAAGGAGGACCGAGATTAGAGAAATCTCTCTGTCTGCAGTCAATCGTCTGGAGTAACTGTTACTACGAAGGTACAATGTCACATTGTCAAAAGTCAAACTGTTGTTAGTCTAGACAGACGACGTCACGGATCTATCCCGAAGGAGGACCGAGATTAGAGAAATCTCTCTGTCTGCAGTCAATCGTCTGGAGTAACTGTTACTACGAAGGTACAATGTCACATTGTCAAAAGTCAAACTGTTGTTAGTCTAGACAGACCACGTCAAGTATCTGTCCCGAAGGAGGACCGAGATTAGAGAAATCTCTCTGTCTGCAGTCAATCGTCTGGAGTAACTGTTACTACGAAGGTACAATGTCACATTGTCAAAAGTCAAACTGTTGTTAGTCTAGACAGACGACGTCAAGTATCTGTCCCGAAGGAGGACCGAGATTAGAGAAATCTCTCTGTCTGCAGTCAATCGTCTGGAGTAACTGTTACTACGAAGGTACAATGTCACATTGTCAAAAGTCAAACTGTTGTTAGTCTAGACAGACGACGTCACGGATCTGTCCCGAAGGAGGACCGAGATTAGAGAAATCTCTCTGTCTCTAGTCACTTGTCTGGAGTAACTGTTACTACGAAGGTACAATGTCACATTGTCAAAAGTCAAACTGTTGTTAGTCTAGACAGACGACGTCAAGTATCTGTCTCGAAGGAGGACCGAGATTAGACAAATATCTCGGCCTGTAGTCAATTGTCTGGAGTAACTGTTACTACGAAGGTACAATGTCACATTGTCAAAAGTCAAACTGTTGTTAGTCCAGACAGACGACGTCAAGTATCTGTCTCGAAGGAGGACCGAGATTAGACAAATATCTCTGCCTGTAGTCAATTGTCTGGAGTAACTGTTACTACGAAGGTACAATGTCACATTGTCAAAAGTCAAACTCTTGTTAGTCCAGACAGACGACGTCAAGTATCTGTCTCGAAGGAGGACCGAGATTAGAGAAATCTCTCTGCCTGTAGTCAATTGTCTGGAGTAGCTGTTACTACGAAGGTACAATGTCACATTGTCAAAAGTCAAACTCTTGTTAGTCCAGACAGACGACGTCAAGTATCTGTCCCGAAGGAGGACCGAGATTAGAGAAATCTCTCTGACTCTAGTCAATTGTCGCGAGTAGCTGTTACTACAAATGTACAATGTCACATTGACAAACGTCAAACTGTTGTCCATCTAGAGTGTTGGGGGTCGTCCCTTATCCTGAAAGATGAATGTCTGGTAACTCTAGTACCCTGTACTCATTTGAACATCATTTCGTTCATTCTCCGATATGACTTAACGTTGGAAGTTTTCTCTTATCCTGAAAGGTGAATGTCAAATAACTCTAAGCTCTATGTAGCCTGTACTCATTTAAACATCATTTCGTTCATTGTCCGATATGAATTAACCCTAAAAGATGAATGTCAAGAACCCTAAGCTCTATGTACCCTGTAGGCCGCGCCGTTGGTCAGTGGTTAGACCGCTTGGCTGTCTCCAAGGGGGCCCGGGTTCACCCAGGCGACCGCAAAGTGAGATTGCTGGTGGACAACACGAGGCTGCGGCAGGTTTTCTCCGAGACATTCGGTTTCCCCCGCCATCTAATTCCACCGGTGCTCCAACTTCATCTCGTGTATCATCAGTGTCACCGACTGCGGTGCGGTATGCAGTAAAAGCGTGCGTTAAACACTACACACAGTCTACGTACCCTGTACTCACTTGAACATTATTTCGTTCATTGGCCGATATGACTTAACGTTAAAAGTTTTCCCTTACCCTGAAAGACGAATGTCTGGTAACTCTAAGCTCTATGTACCCTGTACTTATTTGAACATCATTTCATTCATCGTCCGATGTGACTTAACGTTCGAGGTTTTCTCTTATCCTGAAAGATGGATGTCTGGTAACTCTAAGCTCTTTGTACCCTGTGCTCATTTGAACATCATTTCATTCATCGCCCGATATGACTTAACGTAGGAGGTTTTCTCTTATCCTGAACGATGAATGTCTGGTACCTCTAAGCTCTAAGTACCCTGTAATCATTTAAGCATCGTTTCATTCATCGTCTGATGTAACTTGACGTTGGAAGTTTTCTATTATCCTGAAAGACGAATGTCTGGTAACTCTAAGCTCTATGTAGGCTGCACTTATTTGAACATCATTTCATTCGCCGTCCGATATGACTTAACGTTGGAGGTTTACTTTTATCCTGAAAGATGGATGTCTGGTAACTCTAAGCTCTATGTACTCAGTACTCATTTTAACATCATTTCATTCATTGTCCGATATGACTTAGCGTTGGAGGTTTACCCTTATCCTGAAAGATGAATGCCTGCTAACTCTAAGCTCAATGTACGCTGAACTCATTTGAACATCATTTCATTCATCGTCCGATGTGACTTAACGTTGGAGGTTTTCTGTTATCCTGAAAGACGAATGTCTGGTAAATCTAAGCTCTATGTACCCTGTACGCATTTGAACATCATTTCATTCATCGTCCGATATGACTTAACGTTGGTGGTTTACTTTTATCCTGAAAGATGAATATCTGGCTACTCTAAGCTCTATGTACTCTGTACTCATTTGAACCTCATTTCATTCATTGTCTGGTATGACTTAACGTTGGAAGTTTTTTCTTATCCTGAAAGATGAATGTCTGGTAACTGTAAGCTCTAAGTACTCTGTACTCATTTGAACATCATTTCATTCATTGTCCGATATGACGTAACTTTGGAGTTTTTCTCTTATCCTGAAAGATGAATGTCTGGTAACTGTAAGCTCTATGTACGCTGTGCTCATTTGAATATCATTTCATTCATCGTCCGATATGACTTAACGTTGAATGTTTTCTCCTATCCTGAAAGTTGGATGTCTGGTAGCTCTAAGCTCTATGTACTCTGTACTCATTTGAACATCATTTCATTCATTGTCCGATATGACCTAACGTTGGATGTTTTTTCTTATCCCGCAAGGTGAATGTCAGGTAACTGTAAGCTCTATGTCGCCTGTACTCATTTGAACATCATTTCATTCATCGTCTGATGCGACTTAACGTCGGATGTTTTCTCTTATCCTGAAAGATGAATGTCTGGTAACTGTAAACTCTATGTACCCTGTACTCATTTGAACATCATTTCATTCTTTGTCCGATATGACTTAACGTTGGATGTTTTCTCTTATCCTGAAAGATGAATGTTTGGTAACTCTAAGCTCTATGTAGCCTGTACTTATTTGAACATCATTTCATTCATCGTCCGATATGACTTAACGTTGGATGTTTTCTCTTATCCTGAAAGATTAATGTTTGGTAACTCTAAGCTCTATGTACCCTGTACTCATTTGAGCATCGTTTCATTCATAGTCCAATATGACCTAACGTTGGAGGTTTTCTTTTATCCTGAAAGATAAATATCTGGTAACTCTAAGCTCTATGTACTCTGTACTCATTTGAACATCATTTCATTCATCGTCCGATATGACTTAACGTTGGAGGTTTTCTCTTATCCTGAAAGATGAATGAATGTCTGGTACCTCTAAGCTCTATGTACCCTGTACTCATTTGAACATCATTTCATTCATCGTCCGATATGACTTAACGTTGGAGGTTTTCTCTTATCCTGAAATATGACTGTTTGGTAACTCTAAGCGCTTTGTACCCTGTGCTTGAACGTCATTTCATTCATTGTCCGGTATGTCTTAACGTTGGAGGTTTTCTCTTATCCTTAAAGATGAATGTCTGGTAACTCTAAGCTCTATGTACCCTGTACTCATTTGAACATCATTTCATTCATCGTCTGATATGACTTAACGTTGGAGGTTTTCTCTTATCCTTAAAGATGAATGTCTGGTAACTCTAAGCTCTATGTACCCTGTACTCATTTGAACATCATTTCATTCATCGTCCGATATGACTTTACGTTGGAGGTTTTCTCTTATCCTGAAAGATGAATGTCTGGTAACTCTAGGCTCTATGTACCCTGTACTCATTTGAACATCATTTCATTCATCGTCCGATATGACTTAACGTTGGAGGTTTTCTCTTATCCTGAAAGATGAATGTCTGGTAACTCTAAGCTCTAAATACCCTGTACTCATTTATAGAAATATAAGAATTTGTAACTCCAAAAGCTTCACTTATAGAAAATGATGACCTTTTTCTTACAATTTGTCTAGGATGGTTATTTCGTGAATATTTGATTCACATCATCAGCTTGAACGTGGCTTGAACCATCAACAATCTCGCTGTTAACGCTACGGTCGCTAGAGTTCGCTGCGTTTACTTTAGTAGTACCAACATCGTAAAATTAAACAAATGTCGTAACACAATCGACTACGAGTATTTCAAAATTCGTTAGGCGATGTTTATTTTTAAAAATAATTATATTTGGCCACACTATTAAATCTATCTGACCATTTAATTGTTTTAGTAATTTAACTTCACGATTTATTTCATGGTTAAATGACCAAAACTGATCTCCTACGGCCGATTTATCAGTTTGTTTATAGTTAATTGTTAGAAAAATGTTCTTTTGTTCTGGTTTCTAAATTACGTTTTGTCTTTCCAGTATAAAGTTTATCACCATCGAAACAATTAAACTGATAAATACTAGACTTTTTACAATCTGAAAATTTGTGTTTTTTAAAGAAATGCAGTCAAGTTTTAATGCTATATTTATTTTGAGGATCTAAAGTTATACCAAGCTCTAAAACAATTTTTAAAATGTTTATTAACCGAAGGATGGTAGGTAAATTTTTTAAAATTGTAATCGTCTTTTATTTTTCAGGGATATAAATATCATTAACAGCTTTTTATGTTTAAAATTCTCAATTTTTAAAGTATAAAGTCTTTATTAAAACCATTAATTAAAGCGATATTAATAATATATTTATATTCTTTACTAAATTTATCTTTATTTGGGAGTATATTTTTAATCTATAAATAGACTATTGAAAACAGAACAAGTTTGTGTAAAAGAGTTAAAACAATTATTTTAATGTAATTAACGATATGAGTAGACTTCCTATTAATACCAAAGTTAAATTTATTATTTCTTATTATCTTTAGATTTAGGAAAGTAGGAAGTCCATTAATTTCAGTTTCTAATGTGAATTTTACAGCTTTATTTTGCAAATTTAGTAATTTTAAGGTATCATTTATGTGTTTATCAGGAACAACAGCAAAAACTTCATCAACATACCTATACGAAACTTTAAAAGTTAAAGGGAATGTTTTAATGGCTTGAATTCCAAGAACTCATTAAAAGATCAGCAAGAAATTGTGAAAGAGGATTACCAATTTCTAAGCCAGAAGATTGTCTAAAAAATTCACCATTAAAAGTGAAATAAGTTTGATCTAAACAAAAATTAGAAATATAATTTTGAGTCAAACTAATACTCAATGCTCCACTTGTTGCTAGTATTTACCTAGAATGTGTTTCATTAGGATCTTTCTAACATCATCAGCTGTTGTTGAGCTTTTAGCTTATTCAGTAATTGTAATAGTGGATGCCTTAAAACTACCAAAACGAGCTCTAAACACTATTTAAAGCTTAGAAGGCGTATAAATCTCCGAGCTGGCAGTTTGAAGTCCGCGGTTACATATTCGTGTGAAAAGCTGAGCTCGCATGGTAATTGGTATTATCAGCTGACCTCAGCACTCTGCCGCTACAAACTACAAGTTGCGATCAAATCCTTTGTGCTCAGCTCAGAAATTTTATTACCCGTTGTTTTACCTCTTGTGGCCTATAATTTGATATTATGATACAAATAACATTTTTATATTACAAGTGTTTATAAAATACAATAATTACCCTGTTTTCTATTGGCAGATAGACATAAATTTATAGTTCATAGTAGATATTTTATTATGGTCGGTATTGTGCTTGACCCATTCAGCCATATTTCAAGCTGTCTGCACCTGCATCAATTTTTGATGTAAATGAATGCTTCATTATCAAGGTATTCAGTATTTCAAACCTCTGCGTTGTTCAAATGCACACTCTTTGACAATTTATTTTTCTATTTAACCGAGAACTTAACACGTTCACAACTCCTTTGTCAGTAAAAGTGAAACATAAGATTTCAGCATGAAACAAATGACGTTGTTATGCTCCTAAAAATTAAAGCCCCGTAACATGGTTTACAACGCCAGATACGGTACAGATAATAAGGGCTCACAAAGTTAAGCATGTCTTCTGTCTTTGGCTCACGGGAGAACCAATAGCAACAACTAAAACATAGACAATAAGGACTAGGAGAAAGAAAAAAATCAATGTAACGTCGTTTCGAACCTAGTCTTTGCAACCAAACATGAACCGAGCTGCCATGTATCCTATATCGCTTTTTGGGGAAGCATTCATGCATGACCTACATAGATAAGCAATAACTAAGTTTGGGGCACTTCTAACTCCCATGACAAATATCAAATAGGTAGTAGCAATTGGCATTTGTGATAGTCACGTTGGTTACCTGTGTCTGCTTGGTGTCTGGAACTATGGCAACCGTGTGGTCCCTGAGCTCATGGAAACGCCGGAAAAGATTAACTTCACCGTGCGGAGTCGTCAGGGCAGGAAGGTAAGGAGTTTCAACATACCAACTCAGATATAACATTCCAAGAATCCAAACGACGGGTCCATACACCTCCTGTAAACAGTTCATAACAATAAGATTCCAAATATTATGCATTGAATAGTTCAGCTAAATCAAGATACGTACCATTTCCGAAACTTTTCTGTTTCGTATCTTGATGAGGATGTTTCTCCATAGCATTGCTTTCAGCTGTAGGAAATACTTTGATTCGTTCTTCATGCTCTCTCTGTCTCTTTGGTATTGATATTGGATTTACAGGATCTCTGTAATCAAAGTAATGCCCCATGTGGTAAAGATATACAGAGACCAAGGTGTTTATCATGCACTAGGACAGCATAACGGGGCACTTCACATTTTCCTGCGAATTAAATAGACAAAACCATATGCTGTATAGCGGAGAAAAGAGCCATTAAAGCCGCCAAAGAAAAGGTATCTGAGCTCTCTTACATGGACTAAATCCCAGAGGTCAGAACCACATTTATAAACTACTAACAGTACATGAGTTTGAGGTTTATGAGGAAGGATGACCGCTGTAATGACATGTTACAATCAGTCGTGTAATCATATTTACAAAGCTAATGTACTTGCTATTTAGAAAAGGAGATCAATCATCTCAGCTTCTTTCAGCAGTTTAAGTAAGGCATTCGACTTAAAGACCATTACGTCATATTTGGAGTAATTCTGTAACAGTCTTGTAAAATCTGAAGCTGCCAACAATGCATTAGTACTAATATTACAAATAAACACAATAACTTGTGACAGATACATGAAGATGGTCACTAGTTTTACATTTTACTGTAATAAGTGATATACAAATTACTTCATATCTCTATTTGTAGTCGGTTTCCCGAACATCACTTACATTTTGATTTTTTGAGTTATTAATTTCGAGAGCTAATGGGCCCACTTTCAACCTCGAAAGTCTATCTGTTATCTGTTATTGCCTGCAATCTTCTCTCTGGTGGTGGAACTATGAACTACTTCAACAAACTATTGTGATTTTGTGGGTTCGTAGAATTAAAAGTTCGAATTGCAGATATTCCAAATGTTCTTTATTTCCGTAGAGATACACTGTTCAATTCTCACGTAACAACATTACGTCACATACACAATAGAATCTACCAAGGTCGAGGACAATAACAAACAGCGTTCTGATTACATCAGCTCTGGTTACAACAACACTCTACAGCTGTTCACTAACACTCACAACTATTGGACAGTCGTCGCTACCATAAATACCTCACTGATAATTTCTAGACTTTTTTCAAATAAACCAGAAGCCGAATAATTTCCATCACCAAAGAAGTCACTAGAAATTTCCATTTAACTCACATTTCTGTGTCGGTAAGTGTTTTATCTCAAGGGCTATGTTTATCTGCTTATGCAAGCTCACCATCAACGTGAAACACTTCGTCTGTGGTCTATTTGCGCCGAACGTTTTATGTCTCTTGCCGCGACACTGCTCCCTCCTCAAGGCTGGTCGTCCCGAACAGCACCATCGTAGCGGACCAGACAATCCAGGTGTACTACCAACATTTTCCCTCGAGACACCTTCTGAATGCGCTACACCACGTCGCTAATCCCCTTCACCACCCCTCCGGTCCTTGCCATAGCTGCTGAAGCTTCGGGCAGCGTTCCTTGCTCCGGGTAGGGCGGTACAACCACACCAGGTCACTTTGCTGGAACCCTTGGCTGTTGGCTTGTCTGTCGTATCAGGTCTTCATGTGGTCTCTCGCCTTCTGGATGTTCTGACTAGCCGTTTCATGCATGACGTGGAGATGGTCCGCTAGGTTCCTCACATACTCGGTTGCTGGCTGTTTTGCGTCCCGTGCGCTTCTACAAGCCAGATCACAGGGGAGGCGTAACTCTCGACCGAACATTAAGCTGGCTGGCATCATCCCAGTGGTGTCGTGTGTTGACGAGCGGTAGGGCATCAGAAACAGTGGCACCTTGACGTCCCAGTCTCGCTGATGGCCAGACAAGACCTTCCTCAGGTGGTCTTCTAAGGTCTTGATGTACCTTTCGACGATGTCATCTGACTGGGGATGTTGAAGTCTTGTGCGGGTCTTGTTAAGCCCAAGCCTTTCTAGTGCCTCCTTCATGAGGTTAGTCTCAAAATTGGTGCCCTGGTCGCTGAGGAGCTCTAACGGCACCCCAAATTGGCAGAACACTTACTACACGAGGCAGTATGTGATCATCCTCGCCTCCTGGTTCGGGATGGCATATACCTCCGGCCACTTGGTAAAGTAGCCCACTACCACCATCATGTACTTGTTGCCTGGTTCAGACACCGGGAATGGTCCAGCTATGTCGACGGCGATCATTTCGAATAGCGCTGTATTGCTGCATGCGACCCCAGCTTCTAGTCTGAGAGTCGCGACTCGCACGTGACATTGACGGCACCATCTCAGCGTCTGCTCGGAGCCTCAGCCAGGAGTAGCGCTGCCGAAGTTCATCTATCGTTCCGTTTGCTCCCAGGTGTCCTCCTTAAGTACCAGCGGTGCACTTCCTCCAAGACTTCCGGGACCTTAATTCAGGGAAATACTTACTGCTCCCTCTACGTCTTTGCATCAGACGATTCCCATACACGGAATAGCACGCCCTCTCTTGTCTTCAGTGAGTACAATTGGGCCCAGTACGAGCTGTAGGTGGCGCTCCTCGGTGCGATGTCCTCCCAGGTCGGTCTTGTCCCTGCCTCTGCTTCCCTCAAGGGTGGTCGCAGGTCTGCGTCCGCCAGCTGCTCCCTCCTACGGATTGCGCTATCCCAGCCTTCCGCAGGCACTGCCGTAACCACTCTGAGAGCTGCGGTACGCTCCTCCTCGTGCACTATTGTGCACTGGCCGCACTCTTCTGGACAGGGTCTTCGGGATATAGCGTCTGCGCTGCCTTGGCTATTCCCTCTATGATGCTCAGAGGTGAAGTCGTACTCCTGCAGGCTCTGGATACAACGTGCTGTCTGGACTTCCAGGTTCTTAAAGCTCAGTAACCAGGTTAGGGCGGAATGGTCAGTCCTCAGGTGGAATGGCCGACCGTACAGGTACTTGTGGAACTGCTCGTCCCGTGCTCAGTTGCGGTTTGGTCTGGTTTGGAAAACATGTCTATTTTTCTCCTGTTTTAGGCCGAATAACACACTAGTTTCATTTTTAGCATGTCTCGCATTGTCAACGGCGGTGTAGTTGCTCTCACCACTCGTAGATCTCATGTAACTTTCTTTTTCTTTAGGAATTTTCTGCGATGGAACACGTGTTTGCGTATGCATCGGCGCTATCTTGAAACAGCAATCGTTTATCCTTTCTCTTTCGCTAGATATAGAAATAGATCTGGCGAAGTGCAAACCAGCGTAAAACTGTTTAGTTGACACCACGGAGTAATCAGACAGCTGAATGTTTGGTTATAGGTTCCCACCAGGGTCTGGCGAGTTAGATGAGAATTTCCGGTGCCGCATGAAGTTTCGCGAAATGCCTGGGTGTGAAAGATACATTTTGAGTGCTGCACATCAATATTAAATGTTGTCACTGGCAATAGATATCTCCCTTTACCGAATGTATAGCATGGTTCAGTGACATAAACTGTCATTATTACAGGAGTGTGACAATACAGTAAAACATTCTAAAATACCCGATGAATACATAAATAAAGAGTGAATGTATTGTTCCTGAATTCCTAAAATTCACCCAGTATAGATCGAAATTCCGAAATTATGTGTTTTATTGGCAGTCTCTTTCTTTTTCCCTTGTAATTTACGTCCTCCAACGTTAAGTCATATCGGACGATCACTGGAATGGGTGAAATGATACTCAAATGAGCCCAGGGTCCATAGAGCTTAGAGTTACCCGTCATTAGTCGTTCAAGATAAGGGAAAACCCTGGAAAAACCTTATCCAGGTAACTCACCCTAACCGAGATTGAACTCTAGACCTCTTGAACGTGAGGCAGACATGCTACCATCTACGCTACCCAGGGTGGCAGTCTGTTCTGTGTATATATTGGTTACTCTGATGATGTACTGGCTGATTTTCAGAATCTGAAACAATAATATGGCTGCTACCAGGTATACTACTAAATACGACTGCTATATCTCCAACATGTACAGTTATCTTTTAAACAGGAAGTGTGCTGTGCTTGGCTGCCTTGTTACAGGGAGAAATGAGGAAACAAACGCTTTCATTTCCCAAGAAATCCAGAAAAGTAAGATATATTTCAGAACTGAAATAAATAAGCAGTAATAATATTGTCACGAAGCCGCTATCTACGATGACGCGGCTTGTTTACACAAACAGCCGGCAAATAAACCGACGATGTATCACAGAGATAAAGGATTTGCCAGCCCATATAGGGTTTCAGGCTTCTGGAAAATGTGTAGTGTTTAACGCCCGCTTTTACTACCGCAGGCGGTGACACTGAAGATACATGAGATGAAGATGGAGCACCGGTGGAATGAGATGGCGAGGGAAACCGAGGGTCCCGGAGAAAACCCGCCCCAGCTCCGTGTTGTCCACCACAAATCTCACTTTGCGGTCGTTTGGGATGGAACCCGGGCCGCCTTGGTGAGAGCCAAGCGGTCCAACCACTGAGCCAAGGCGCTGCCAGGCTTCTGGAAGGTGATAGAATATTTCGATTACGCCATTACATGATTTTTTTTTATTCTAGAAACATCTAGTGATTGTACAGAACAGTCTCGAATTATGAATGAGGTATTTCAGAAGTCGTGAGTTGTAAAACAGCGAGAGGTAAGCAGAGAACAGCTGAGTGTGCTGTTACGAAAGCTGTTTGTTGTTGTCATTGACCTTGGAAGATTGTGTGGTGTATGTGACGTAATGTTGTTACGCGAGAATTGAACTGCTACGGAGTGTATTTCTACGCAAATAAAGAACAATTAGAATTTGGCAAATTGGACTTTTAATCCTACAAACACACAGTCACAATTGGTGTCAGAAGTGAGAGATTACCACCGTGGAGGCCGCTTTGGAAAAGATTTTACAGAAAATGGAAGAAATGGAGACGGCTAACGACGATCTTACCGCCGAGTTGAAGGAAATGAATACGGCTAACAACATCGCCGAGAAGATGGAACAAATGAAGGCTGAATTAACAACGAAGACGGAACCAGCAAATAGCAACTTGGCCACGACGATGACCGCGAAGATGACCGAACTGATCAAGGAAATTAAAGCAGCGAACGATAGCCTGGCAACCGAAAAGAAGGCTGCGAATGAAGCCCTCGCCGCCAAGTTTGAGGAGCAGTTAGTTGGCGTAAAGGAGGGCGTCACAGAGTTAGGCGAGCGAGTCGAAGACCTGGCAAGCCGCGTTAACGAGCTGGAGGGAAAGGCCAACAGCAACACAAAGTCCCTGAACGCCATGGTGGAGGACGTCGTTGGCAGGAGACTGAAGGATTTAAAGGTTGACGCGCCGGGACGTGACACAACATCTACGCGCGTCAAACCTCCTAAATACGACGGCACGACAACTCTCGAAGTCTTCCGCCGGCAATTCCACACGCTGGCCTAACACAACAAGTGGTCACCAGAGGAAGAGGCCGCGCAGCTAATAGCTAGACTCCAGGGACTGGTCGCAGAAGTTCTGGATGCGGTCCAGACAGCGGCGGCGCCCAAGGACATCTGGGAGGCCCTGGAGAATCGCTTTGAAAACCACCGCTTAGGCGCAGCGTACCGCAGCAGCTGAAGTCAAGGACACAGCAGCCAGGGGAAACACTATAGGAGTTCGCCTTGGCAATTGAGCAGCTGGCCAGCAAAGCCGTAGTCGATATCCCACCAGATTTCGTTTTCCGAAAGGCTGCTTACACATTTGTCGACGGGGTACGAGTCATGCAGATTCGTCAACACCTAATGTTCGGCGATTAAAAAACCATCTACGAGGCGCTAACGGCAGCATTGTGGATGGAGGCGGCCAGGGTGACAGCCACCGCGACTTCAGAACAAGGAGTATCCGCTATAATGGAGAACGAATACCTGCCGAGGGACGCCGGCGAAACATAGTCGCCTGTGTTGGGGGTGTGGACAGCCGGAACACCTGGAGAGGGACTGCCCACACCAGGAAGAGCAGCCGCAAAACAAGGGCCGTCGCGGAGAGGGTCACGTCGGCGCAATCACCATCATCCTCTTAGTGACACTGCGCGCCGTCAGCCGGCGTATGGATGACAGTCTCATCGCGGACAGCTGAGTGAGAGGGAAGCCGTGCCGCGTGCTGGTGGACACCGGGGCAGCCGTGACCATCGTCAGACCTGACGTGGCGGAGGGTTTGCCGACGAGGAAGCCGAGCCGACCATACCAGCTAGTGACGGCATCGGGTGACACCTTACCTGTGGAGAAGGAAGCCCTATTGAAGTTGACCTTGGGACGGAGTGCGTCTGTGGGTGTTCGTCGAGAAGGTGGCTGAGGAGGTGATGCTGGCATTGGATGCTCTCAGGAGCCAAGAGGCGACGGTTGACGTCGGCAGGAAGGTCCTGCGGCTCAATGGAGAAGAGGTCATACTCCGGCAACACGAAGAGTGCCTTTGAATATGCAGGGTCGTCTTGAAGGAAGACGTGGTTGTCCCCGCGAGAAGCGAGGTGATGGTGATGGTGCGACTGGAAGGTCAGCTAACCAGGAACATAATGCTGGACCAGAAGACGCCTGTGCACGGACGATGTGTAGCCAGGGCATTATTGCCGTGCCCAGAGGAGGTATCAGTGAGGCTGCTCAACCTGGCAGACACCGATCACGACGTCCAAGCCGAAACGGAGTTGGGGACGTGCGAGCCCGTGGTCAGCGTGACAGCAATCGACAAAATATAGGAGCCGGTGACGACGCAATTCCCGCGGCCCCAGCTGTAGGCTTATTGGAGAGGGCGGCCGACCACCTGACAGCAGAACAGCTGGAGAAAGTTCGACAAGTGCTGAGGCGATACCAGCGCGTCTTATGTGATACACATTCATGGCCTGAGAGGTTTACACTATGCAGAGGGCTCCATTTGCCATCTTCGAAAGTACATTGCTTAAAGTCTTACCAAGTTAAAGTAAGCATTTACCCAAACAATTGCTGTGCCCATTAAGTAAATCATACTTCACAGTCAGAAAACTACATAAAATTTTATCTTATTGGAAGATACGCGGCATATTGGCTTTTGTTCAGCATTTATTACTGTGCATGTCACTGAAGTATTTACGAATTCAACGCAATTTCTGTTGCAAAATCAAAGTTAACTTTAAGAAAATTTTAAATGAATGATATAGTTCTTATGTACTTAATGTTGTTCATAGTAAGTTATTTTGCGTTGTGAATGATAATTCAACCAAAGTAATTTAAAGTAAATAAAATAGTCATATATTAAATTTATGTGTTTAGTTGCTGACACTGCCTCATGTACTAATTTGTAAATTTCTACTACATTTTTAATGTCAAGAATCAATCACAAATTTCAGGTTTTTCTATGAATACACTTTTGTATGCTTATGCTGAAAATAATGTGTGTACTATAGAGCATTTCAAATTCTTACTAAATATAGGCATTAACAGAGCTGCTTTGTTCACTTTCAAAGAGGTAGTGCCATTTTTGTACATAGTGCTGTTTTTTTACACTTTTCTTCCAGGGAATATTTCAACATTCCAAAGAAATTGCATTACTCTTAACCTTATGGTATCCTTTCCTGATTTTTGTACCTACAGAATCAGTATTTTAGTGTTCAGTTACCGTTCCTGTAATTATTACAGTGATACGCTTTGGAATTCCCACTTAAGGAAAGGGGATACAGATGTGTTGTATAACCCCAAGAGCATCTTGGGTGATCTCACTCTATTGTTTATTAAAATTGTAATTGTTTTTAAAGACAAAATTATTGATTTTCGACAGGAATATTAAAACTATAGTGTTTTGTGAAGTCATAAATATTCATATTTAACAGGAGAAGTTCAAGTTGATAAGTGGATTCCTGAGATATTTTTTAAAAAATTCCTTGGCCGACTTCTTTCGAAGCCATATCTCGCACACTGATGAATAGTTCACCGCACATTTCCTCAGTGTATTTCACATGTGCTATGCTACTATACGATAGTTGAAATGTGCCGTAAACTATTGATGAGTGGCGAGTTGTGACTTGCAAAGAAGTTGGATTCTATCAGTCACTGAGCACGGGTGGGAAAGGGTGAGGGGAGGCGAATGCACCATACCTCGGTCGCAATCAGTCAATACAATATAGTTAACTTGGGATGTTAGCAGATGGCTGTGCTTTCTGGTTCTGTAATATTTAGTTTAAAACCTTACTAAGCTTAAATACTCGACAGAAAGTCATACAAATACTCACACTTATATCCGTGATAATGATAAATAATTGTACCACGTAATCTGCCTCAAACAGTCTCTGATGTCTTCAAATTCTTCAGAAATAGTCTTCAAGTTTAGCAACGTGAATACCTACGATGGATGCTATTTTTCAACTGTTTGTCCACAGAATATCAAACGCCCGTGTGTTTTTCTAAGACATCTGCATGTTTGTATATTATGGCCAGGTTAACAGAAGTAAAACGAACAGAGGGCACAATGTAATATAACACAAAATTAATTTCCAATTAGTTCACATGTGTAGGTACGGGTATAGTGTAGACTGTTGGGTACTGAAGAAGGTGCCAAATCCTTATACTATGTTATTAATGTTGGGTCGTTGACATTAAGATTTATTTATCTTTATTTAATATTAACTTTTATTTATGTGGTTTCCGTGTACCATTTCCTACCTCACTGGTGTGGGGATAACATCACTGCCACACGTTTAAGAACTCGTGAGTTCGGTTCTGCACCAGGTTGAATTATCTCGATAAAGATTTTCCCGAGATTTACCCCTAAACTGAAAAATGAATGTCTAGTAACTTTAACCTCTAAGGATCCTGGACTATTTCAACATCACTTTACTTATCGTCCGATATGATTTAACGCGGAATGTTTTCCATTAACCATTTGTTTCCAACGTGTCACGGAAATCCAGCAGAGCTCTAGTCCTGCGCAATGGCGACACTGTCCAGGTGAAGACAATCCAGCAGATATACTATCAATGGAGATGTTAGCAAAATAATTTCAGACCTCACGACGGTGGCACGCACCATGATGGCTTGCTCCTGTCCTCAATATTTGGTATCTAACTCCACCCTGGTTCCAGAAGCACGAAAGATCGGCCAAGTATTAACAGTTAGCACATAGGATATTCCGTAGATGCAGTATATTCAGCTCGTACTGGAAGATGTTTCGGGTCATGGGTTGGACTCTACGATTTATGAACGGTGATGAATTAACTGCCACGGAGATGGAAACTGAAAAACTGCGTGGGGTCTACACCATACAGCTGGAGAGCTTTGGTACAGAACATGCATGTTTACAAGAGAAAAAGAAACTCTCATCTAAGTCCAAAATCGCACGCTGCAATCCTTTCCTGGAGGACTATTTCATGAGATTGGGGGGACGCCTGGAGCATACAGAGCTGATATCTCAAGAGAAGCATCCACTCATTCTCGATGGATCCCATAAATTTACAAAACTTGATCAAGCAGGTGCACATAATCTACAGCATATGGAAGTAAGAATTGTGCTGTGAGAACTACGCTCGCTGTACTGGATCTTAAAGGCACACCAATCCATTTAGAAAGTCATACACACTTGTCTACTTTGCAAGATTGCCAAGAACCACCGCGGAGACGAAATAGATGCGCCCCTACCTGTGGGTCACATAAAATCCACAGAACCTTTCACAGTCAATGAAGTGGACTTCACCAGTCCACTATATGTCAGGATGGGGAGCATGTTACCAAAATCCTAGATCGTACTGTTTACCTGCACCACAAATAAACATCAGGCATCAGCACGGAAATATTAATCATGTCGTTCAGACTCTTCTTCAGCAGCCACGGATTACCACTCACGCCTATTCGGACAATGCGAAGACCTTTCAAGCTACGAGCAGAGAACTGGCAAAACTTTCTCAGATCTTCACAGGGGAAAAAACTGAGCATCGTGACTGGATAGTAATAATGTTTTTTTCGAGCTGCTAATTTTATCCGTATGGTTATGGTAAATTGCTTCGGTGAGAAGATCTTTCTATATCTCCAACTGCATTAACATCTGAATATTACTAATTAGTGTTATTTGCTAGTAACTTGGTGTGACTACATAAATTCGCTTTAAATTGTGCGATTGCTCTTGACTTTGGACATGGACACTCATAACGTTAACAGAGCGTGTGATAAAACATGTGAAATTTTAAGTGTTCACTCCCCCGCAATGAAAGTAGTGCATAATATGCTAAGTCTATGAATGCCTGTGATTCAGATATAGATACGTGATTTTCTAATAAAATTTTAAACCAACGAAACAATCGAAGGTGCGAAAAGCAACTGAAGATCAAAAAAAGAAGGCTGCCAAACATTTGAAGTTATCTTTAAACCAGGTTAACAAATCTTTGAATACAAATGCTTTATACGCATTTCCAATACCATCAACAAGCACCACGCAAACTAGTCAGCAATTTTAAGCAGATAACAGCGCGTCAAATGCATATTCTGCTACCATTCCTACACAAAATAGATATCATTTATTAAAGGATAACTTAGATGACAATAACTCAGATGGTGAAGCTGAGACTACCAAAGATAAAATTCCTCCAATCTGCTTAACAGATATCGAAAATTATCAACTATTTATTGACACTATACGCAGTCAACTGAAATCAAAATTTCATACTGCACTAAAAGGAAAAATCATTAAAGTTTTCACTGCTACAACTGATGATTTTCGTGCTCTGAGAGCTTATTTTGATTCTATAAAACAAAAATACTTCACATATAGGAATTCTGAAGATAAGATTTTCTCTGTAATCATTAGAAATCTACCCTGCTCCCTCAATAATGAGGAGATTTTAAGAGCACTACAAGAACTAAAGTATCCTGTTCGCAAAGTTGTAAGACAACAAGAAAACAAATAAACAACACATTCCTCTTTGTGCTGTTGAGCTCACTGACTGCGATGAAGGTAAATCTATCCTAAATATTACCCGTCTAATATATATAGTGTAATCAAGGTAGAACCTAGAAGGAAATCAACTGTTATCCCACAATGCGTTCGTTGTCAAAACTATGGGCTTACCAAAAATTATTGCCAACTTTAACCAAGGTACGTCAGGTGTCTTGGATCCCATCTTTTCTCGGACTGCAAACTTCCTAAAACTACTCCCCCAAAATGTGTGAACTGTCATTGAACAACAACCTGCAAATTTCAGAGCATGTTCTCACTATTTACGTTTAAAGGAACGCTCCTCTCATTTACATAACCTGCAGCGAAAGCAGCCCCAGAACATAACTGGACCATCTGCTCCTAAACTTTCAGATTTTCCACCTCTTTCTCAACACTCAAGTGATCCATCAGCTTCAACACCAAAACAGTCACAAGTTATCTCACCGTCTGGACAACCTCCACGCACATATCAGCGCACCTTTGCGGACGTTATGAACAGCTCCAGACTAAACCAGCAACTAGATGAATCATCTTCAACCAGCTCCTTCCTTACTAATTTACTATATAAATTTTTACCTAATATCGTCTCATTCATACGTTCACATCTGCCAGCAATTCAAGAATTTATCTCTCTCTCCTATCATCATCTTTTCAAAATGGCTGTACGCAATTCTACTTCTATCTATCAATTATCAATTCTATATTGGAACGCTAATGGTCTTCGTCTTAAAAGAGCCTCTCTTATTGCCTTTCTTTTAGCTCACATAATTGATATAGTATGTGTCAACAAAACACATTTCTTACCAAATGAAACTTTCTCTCTCCCTAGATATAAAATATACCGAAAAGACAGAGTTGCCCCCACTACTTCCGGAGGAGTAGCCATAATAATAAAACGCGATATTTCACACCACAAGATAGTTATTCCTAAATGAAATGAAATGTGTAGTGTTTAACGCCCGCTTTTACTACATACGGCACCGCAGGCGGTGACACTGATGATACATGAGATGAAGATGGAGCACCGGTGGAATGAGATGGCGGGGGAAACCGGAGGTCCCGGAGAAAACCCGCCCCAACGCCGTGTTGTCCACCGCAAATCTCACTTTGCGGTCGCCTGGGATCGAACCCGGGCCGCCCTGGTGAGAGCCAAGTGGTCTAACCACTGAGCCACGGCGTGGCCTTAGTTATTCCTAGCATAACAGAGTTAGAAGTTGTTGGAATTAAAGTCCAATGCTGTGATAACGATGATTTCGTCATAATGTGTGCCTACAAACCTCCAGCCTAATTACTAAATGTCACCTATCTAAAATTGAGTTTTCCAAATGCTGGTTCTACACTATTACTAAGCGATTTAAATTGCAAGCATGTATCATGGGGATGTCGTGAAAGTAATCCAAATGGTCGTCAGCTATAAGAACACATTAACAACAATGGTCTACATATCTTAGCACCGGCTGAATCAACATGCTATCCTTATTCTTTAACTTCATCCCCAGATATTCTAGACATAGGATTATGTAAAACCATTCATACACCTGCATACGTTACTACATTGACGGCCCTGGATTCAGACCACTGCCCAGTACTGATTACATTTCTGTCACAACCATACATAACAATACAACAGTCACGTCTGATAAACGGCTATGTCAATTGGGATCAATTTCAGTCAAGAGTAGACACATCATTAACTTCAGCTTATCACCTAACCTCGACCTCAGATATTGATAATATCGTTCAGCACTTCACAGATACTATCTGTTCTTGTATCAAAGATTCAACAACTCGCTCATATCGACCTAGACCTCATCTATACCTACCTACGCATATTATCCACCTAATCAGAGAAAAACATCGCATCCGAAGGCAGTGGCAACGAGAAACACATCCTTGTTTACGCAGAAAGCTTAACAGCCTCATACGTACCATTAGGCAAGAGCTAGAACAGCATCGTCTTAATTCTTACCAAACCTATCCTCTAGTGACTGTTCCCTTTGGTACGAAACCAAAAGAACTACGAGAACCAACTTCAGTACCATCGCTGCATATTGATATTATGATACTTATAGACTCTCAATCAAAATACGATGCTCTTGCCTCTTATTATGAAATTATATTTACTACAAATAGCATCGTTGATAATGAAGCTGCTTCTGATATTGAACATGAACTGTATATACATAAAAACAAACCTAAAGTACCAAATAGAATTTTACACACATCGCCGAAAGAGCTATCCCGCTTTATCATAAATCTTACTACTAAAAAATCACCAGGGCATGACCTCATACCAAACATGATACTAAAGAAACATAATGAAAACACTTGTTTAGTGACAGAAATCTTTAACTCCTCTCTAAGAATTGGCTGCTTCCCTCGTTCATGGAAAATAGCAGAAATAATGGTTACACAGAAAATGAAACTAGTTACAGTGGAATAATAAATTTTATACAAATAAAAATATTTAGTAACTATTTTCCACTTATCTTAAGAAGTTGGTGACAATACTTCTATCAATGAATGACAATATAATACTTCACTGGTTTACTGGTAAAACTATATAGAATTGTACTCCCAGATTATCTGATCAGCATAAGTGAATGTTTTATCTCACGGCGACAATTTTAGTGCGAATAGACAGTTACAAGTCCGATCTTCGACCAATAGCAACAGGAGTTCCAAAAGGATCAATTCTGGCACCACTATTATTCAATATATTCATGGAAGACCTTCCAAATACAAATCTCATATCCACAGCTATCTTCACAGATCCATGAACCAGCCAGCATTTCACCAACAACGGTGCGTACTGGAAGTTTATTGTTTCACGGGTGGATTGATGGGGATGCTGGTGGGAACGAATGTTGGGCACAGCAATGTGATGCTTGAGAAAAGTACTGGGTACGTCTGAAGTGGACAAGGAAACTCTGAGAACAATACTGGCAGAGATAGAAGCCGCCATTAACAGCACACCAATTTCAAAAGACGGTCCCAACGTATTGACCAAGCCAATTCATAAACGGGGGACGATTAACGTTACCCAACGGTCCAGAACCTAGCATCGATGCTGATTTAAGAAAAGAAGCAAGACTGAGGGCAAAGATGCAAAACGACTTCTGGAAGAGGTGGAAGAAGGAGTGACTTCTCGAACTGAGAAGTTTCCACGAGGCGCGGCAACCAGACGGAACATCTAGGAACTGTCGGAATGGAGATGTGGTCCTGCTTCAAGAGGATCTGCCTTCATGTCACATATGGCGACGAGTTCGCATCTCTGGAGTGAGATTTGGCCGAGATGGGAAGGCGAGGACTCTCGTCCTCCGACTCAACGATGGAACGGAGATCACCCGTTCTGTACAGCTGGTCGTACCACTGGAGATCAATCAGGGTGGTGCGGATGAGGAGGTTTAACGACAGTATTTATTTTCTCTATGTGTGCAATCTCTTGTACAGTCTTTCACCTTTACGCTGTTATTTCTCTATGTATGATGTTAATTGTTAAATAAACAAAAGTTAATTAGTTACACAACAACATCAATTATTTCTCTCAGCAATAAAATATATTTTGGAGAACGTTGTGTAAAATTGGAATTTTCAATTTATTATTTAGGTTTGTGAAGTCAATAACAATCGTTTTAACAAGACAAGTGTTATCACTTCACTAACATATGAGAAGCAAACATTTAGGCAAGACTACTACCAGGAGATGAATCTTTTGTGTTTGCCAACTGTAGTTAAGCTGGAAAGGAAGTTAAAGCTTTTATCAAACTGATGTATATTACAAAGTGGTCACAACACAACACAACCTGGCACAGCTCGTGAAATAGAATATTAAAACTATATAAATTATTAAAGCCTAACATACCAACACTGTCATTTGTAAAACTTAAAATTAAATGGCATTACAACTATGGAAAAGAAGAAAGCCAGGCGTTTGTAATTTAAGAGTATTTGGATGTAATCACGTACCTAAAGAAATAAGAACGAAGCTAGATAGCAAAGTGTAAAGAATGATAATGATTGGAGACTACAAGATTTTGATGTAGAAATTGGAACAGTAATAGCTTCGAGAAATGTAATCATAATGAGAAACCAAGCAACATTTTAAGAATACAGATTTGATGAAGATGAAAAAAAAAAGGAAATGAAGGGAGATTGGGCAATAAACAAGATAATGATGCTACGGAAAGTAAACAAAATATATATTTGAGAAAGAAAACGAAGAACTGGTAAGAAAGAATGAAAAAAGGAAACATACCGACCGGGCCTTCAGCGTGATCCCTTGTTTAATACAACGAAATAACATTTGGTGGAAAGGGGACAATGATGCACAAAGAGGAAGGCCGGAGCCAGTATAGTATAAACATAAAAAACTCTACCACATTTGCTGTTAAAAGAAAATGTTGAAACAGTTCAGGAATGTTCAACACAAGATGTTGTAAATAAACACTAAATTGTGGACGTTTTACTTTGGGGATTGTCCTCATAATAATAAATTAAGAGTACCATTTGGTGCAAATTCACATAATGCTCCCTCCCGAGTTAGAAAAACAGAAACATGGGCTCGTTTGTGCATCATTTATTCAGTTTTGTTCGATATGAGTTATGTATGTTGGAAGACAACTAAGGCTAACAACTTTATCCAAGTGTCTTCTAAAATACATATCCTCTGGTTCCATGGTCAACGAGTTTAAATCCAGCGGAGGACGATGAGTGCAAAGCCCTGCATTGCTTTCTTCAGAACTGAAGTAAGTCCGGCGTCCCCTGTCATAGAGTCATGGCACGTAAAAGAATCTCAAACCTGATAAAACTTTTTCACTGGAAGAAATACTCTAGTGTAATTGTATTCAATTTTATATTTCTGTGGAATTTCAAAGGTCGGATGTAATGTAAATGTCAGGTAGATATAACTGACAATTCTTCAATTTGCATTTGCTTGTTTACAAAATATAAAACATACAGAAGCACTATAAGTATAGCTTGTTTTAAAGTGGTTTAAGCTTGCTGAGGAACATTTCAATTGCTGGTAACTTCTCTTTCGAAGAAGCATACTGCTGTAACACCCCACAAACATTAACTGGATAGATAACTAGCGTGTTTCAATTGCTTATAGTCATTTGTTTTGACAAAAGTTTGAAAATCGTTTATACGCTTTGCAATCAACTGAAGATCTTGCGAACTAGATCTTGTCAATGCACTGACCGAACGTAAATTAACACATGTCAACGCAAACAAGTCTGGTGTACCATTCCCTGGAAACAGAATTTGTTTTATCTCTCATAGAGCTTGCTTCATTTAGGATAAATCCAATGACATTGTCTTTATAAAAATATCCCAAATTAATACGTACTTTGAAAAAAATTAACCGTAGGTATTTGAATTGATAGAGATATAGGATCCAATATTGTTCTACCACCAGGAGCATGCTGTGGTAGGTACAGTATTGGCGATCCCGGGGTCCCGAGTGAAATCTCTCGATTGGGTGCTCCTGAGTGATAAGAAAGCTAATTCTAAACCCCAAAAAATGTCCACATTCCTGAACATGGGTCCAAGGGATCCCTAGCGCGGCAAACGTAGGGTGACTGGGTAATGCGTAAGTCTCAGTTCCTGGTTGTCATGTACCAGTGTGTTAGTATCTGCTGATAAAGTCCCGAGGAAGGGCCATTGCATGAACTAATGCACTCCTGAAGGCGATTAGGTCCGTCTGTCTTTACATTGGGAGGTGAGACCCAGAGGTGAGCAAGGTCCAGGCCAGGACACTGTCCCTTAAGCCGAAGTGGTGCCCAAGATATGAGCACGCCAGCAAGACGTCTGCAATGGTGGAGGATTATATCGCCGTGGTACTTAAATATTCAAAAGCAACAAACAAGTTAGTAGCAAATCAAGCAGCTAAGAGCGTTCGTACTCGCTATTTAGTAATAAGTATTTCATATGAAAGGAACAGAGGAAGGTAGGAATTTCTCATCTTTGAATCAATTTGATTCAAAAGGTCTAGATAAAATAGCGGATGAAGTAAAAATCCTGGACAAATCCAAGGAACGGTACGCTCATGGTGGAAGCAATTTCAGCATCCCAGGTAGCTAAAATACAGAGAGTATTAGAGGCAGTTATATTATAACAGTTGAGTTGCACAGATCCCTGAATTCCTCGCACAGTGTTGGAAACACTCGTGCGTTGGTCGGCATGTCCCACGAGGATATTCAGGACAACCATCAAGATCAAGGAGTAACGGCAGTATACCGTGTACAACACAGAGAGGGGGGGGAATTGGCCCCAACTGGTACCCTGGTCCTAACATTTGATCAGGTAGAAGTACCACAAAGAATAAAGGTAGGGTATGAAGTAATTGAGGCCAGATCATAGATACCTAACCCCCAGAGATAATATAAATGTCAGCGGTTCGGTCATATTAGGGACTTGGTGCACCTATATGTGTCAGCTGTGGAAGCCTCTTACATGAAAGCGCATGGGCACCTCCTCCAGCTTGTGTTGACTAGCGGTAAACGTCCATCCAGTTCACGAGAATGTCTCCGTTATATAGAGGGGCGAGCTATTCAGAAATCCGGATTAAAGAGAAGATATCCTTCTCGGATGGAAGGAAACTTCTTCTTATCCAAAATACCTCTGTTACGAGTTCACGTACCTACAGGTCTGGCGGCTACACCGTCACAAAAACGGGAAACTGCATCACAAACTACGACATGAACAGGACCACTACTTCAGAGAAAGTCATTGAGCCTAGATGACCACTAAAGGAATTACAATCTACACGTACACCTTCGTCCACAACACCTGGGACTACAGCATATAAGAACACATCAGTCAAATCACCTGACAAACCATCGACGTCGAGCAATAAGACTAGCTCGCCCGTTATATACCAATCGTCAAAATAAAGTTTAAGACACAATATGATAGAGCTGCCTACCTGAAAGAAAATGCAAAGATTGCTCCCACAAAGACCAAGGGATAAAGGAGCCCAGGACCACCTCCGAGATCCTCTTCTGAGGAGTTATCTGCAGAGTACTCAGATCGGTGACATTCATCTTCGTCGGTTGTAGTTTCCAATCGGTTTGAGCCTCGCGTACTGAAAGTTCCAGAAGGGAAACAGCCATTCTCCATAGAGGATATAGAGCAGAAGGTTTCTGACATTGCTGCCAGAACGGTAGCGACGAAAAGGCAGAATAATCACACCGAAACGAGATTTAGCCCAACACCTAAGGAAAAAATCAAATTGATCCGACCTCCACTAAACTCTATGTAACGTGCATATACATTTGACATTTTATCCCATTACTCTTGCCAGAGCTATCCTACAATGGAACATACGAGGTTTATGACGACCTCGAACTTTTGCTCAATAAGCATGACCCCTTGTTGGTATGCTTACAAGAGTCTAAGCTGCGACCACAGGACAATTTTAAAATCAGACGCTACACACCACTAAGGTGTGATATTGAAACAGAAGAGATCATTTCTCCACACCGGGGTACTATGATGCTGCTAAGAGGTACTATATTTGTAGATCCTATAAAGTTACACTCTGACATCTACTCTGTAGCCGTAGGGATTAAACTGTCATCAATCAAGTTCTGTATTAGCAATATATCTACCTCCATCTGATCACCTCTCATTAACTGACTTAGATGATCTGGTTCCCCAAATAACAACTCCATTACTTATAGCGGGAGACTTAAATGCCCATCATTTACTTTGGGGCTCAAATAGGGCATGTTCGAGAGGCAAACTCATTGCAAGATTTGTGGACAGCAATAACATGGTTCTCCTGAACACCGGAGAGCCAAAGTTCCTTTCCAACTCCTTTAACAACTATTCCCACATTGATTTGGCGGTTTTTTTATCCCAGTTAGCAATGTTATTACAATCATTACAACGGAATGTCATCTCTCCTTTATATTTATTCTAGTGACCACTTCACATGACTTCCTAGTCTCTTAGCACAATATGTTCATATTATTTATATGTTATTTAGTGGGCTTTGTGGTGGACAACTTGGCGCTAAGGTGGGTGCCCTCCGGTTCCTCCGGTTACCCCACCATCATGCACCAATTGCTTCAACAATCATTCATCTCAGGCATTGGGCCGACCGCTCAACCCTGAGTTCATCTCAGGACAGATGTTTCGGTTCCCTGGCTCTGACGGAACCCAAGCGCCTCCTAACGTTGGTATTGACGAGAAAGGGAGAAAAAATATGTTATATGTTATTTATATGTTTATATAAATGTTTTTAATTACAACGGGCACAAGTCTGCGAATGATTTAGTTGATCGTCTCACAGAAAAGATTCCTTCCACCGCAGAACAGTCTATTTCCATATACATTCAGATTCCATACTAGCACTTCCACTTATAGTGCAGAGCTTTAGGCAACATACCGGGCTATTTTGCATGTACGTCTACGAAAGTTGGGGGACTGCTTAATTCTGAGGATTCCCTCAGTGCACTTCAAAGCCTATGGCAGCTGTACAATTAGTATCGAGAATGCCCTCCACGTTTTACACACTTCCGGCGTGGGGTGGTTTGTGTATGGGTCCCTGGTCACGTTGGCTTGCCGGGGAATGTAATGGCGGATTCAGCAGCAAAGATGGCTACCACGCAGCCCACTTTTAAGATATCACTTGTTACACTGGAATATTTAATGCTTGAATTGCGGAGAACTGTGTAGTCGTGCTAGCGGGAAGAGTGGTCCGCTCTCCGCAGCAATAAACTTAGATCTGTGAAAGAACTTCCGATACCGTGGGTTACCTACTGTCGTTCATCTCGCCGAGAGGAGGTGACTTTGGCTCGGTTGTGCACTGCTTCTTTACACATTGTTATTCGTTACGAGGGAACCCTGCGCCAGTTTGTCCGTTTTGCAACGAAGCTTTATCCGTCTATCATGTGTTGCTAGAGCGTTTTTGTCTAGCATCCCTTAGGAAGTCCCTACAGTTACCGCTCAACTTTACAGAGATGCTGGCGGATGACAACAAAGCGATGGGGAAGGTTTCTAAATATTTTTGAAAGTTGCATTTTAGAATTTAGTGAAGAGAATGGTGTGTAGTAGTGGACTTCTGGGGATTCAAAAACACCTGCGTTAGCTGTTTTTGAAACCCCATGGTTGAAAATCGACGCGAAATCCGCCTGTACAAATATCGAAGAGGTTGCGTGTTGGTTGTGTTAGAATCCCCATGTTAAAATATCGAAGGGTTGGTTGTGTAGTAACACGTGTGTCACGTGTTCATGAAATCCGAGCCTTGAAAGTCGAGTAGAAATCTGTGTTTAAAAAAAAAATATTGATGTGCTGGTGTTGGTTGAATTGCATGCGCGTTCGTGTGCCCCTCCACGAGCTTGACGACGACGACGCATCTCTCCCAAGCCTGCAACGGCAATCGTGTCATTTTGTTGTATGTATGTGAAATGTAATTCTGTGTTTTAAAAGAAAAAAGTATTGATGTGCTGTATTGGTTGTTTTGGAATCCTCATGTTAAAATATGGAAGGGGTGTTGGTTGAATTGCATGAGCATTCGTGTGCCCCTCCAGGAGCTTGACGACGACGCATCTCTCCCAACCCTGCAAGGGCAATCGTGTCATTTTGTTGTATGTATGTGAAATGTAATTAACTGATGAATGTAATTACTGAAAAAATGTAAATGGATTTCAGTATTCTCTCTCTCTCTCTCTCTCTCTCTCTCTCTCTCTCTCTCTCTCTCTCTCTCTCTCTCTCTCTCTCTCTCTCTCTCTTACACACACACACACACACACACACACACCGCTCCGTCCCCCCGGGACTCCTGCAATAGGGGTGATGCATGTTATTTATATGTGAATGCTGTAAGACTGAATTGTCAATCGCCTTCACCTTTGTCGACATTTCCAAAAAGGAACGCGTCGAGTGTAGTTATTTAAATCAGTAAGTATTGATTTTATTATCGGGAGCCGTAGGAATCAAACACTCTATGGATCCTCCCCTCCTACACGACGCAATAAGGAATGCAAACCGATTCCGTGAGCAGATGAATCCGTAGCAGTGCACCAATGTACTGCAGGGAGGGTGCGCGATCGATCACTTCCATCTGTCAGTTGTCATCTAACACTCAGCAAGATGAGCAGCGAAACAAGTAGAGTGGAGAGCGATATCAACTTCTGGGAACATCTGCAAGATTACGAGAGCATGCAGCAACACTGGATGGATCATCACGAGGAAATGTGTGATGGAAAGGCTCATCAAACCGTCTGCAAGAATCCTGCACATCATGACAAAGTCACTTCATACGGCAAGTGTGGGATGCAGTGCAAGGTATATCTCAGGTAAGTGGAAAGAAAAAGCACTGGCAATTAGTGAGCTATAGTGTTTTGTGTACGGGTAAAAAAGATTTCTCTCATTGTGTAATTACAGAAGCTTGGAAGGTGAAGACATAACACCTCCAATCCGTGACGAGAAACAAGCCGGCCCGTCCAAAGAAGTAGATAAAGAAAAGTGAGTAAAAAAAACGTCACACTTAATATAAAAGCGTGTAATAATTCGTATCCTCATAGTCGGGCATGTTCGCAGGTCCGACAAGAAAGCAGAGAAGAAGAGCTGTAAGCCGAGGGTGCTCAAGAAGAAGAGGATCTTCGACAAGGACAGCTTTATAATAATGATGTTCGAACCCATGGCCCCCGCTCCTGAAGAGGTGACAAAGAGTGATGGCGAATAGTGTGTTCATGGTAGACGACATCCCCATCAACTCCGGGCACCGTGTGAACATAGGTTTATACCATGAACTCCCATCCCTCTATATCAGAGCTACAGATGAAACTTTTGTATACATCACAAAGAAAGACTGGCTAATAATAAAGCAAAATATGGATGTGTTGGAAACTTTCTTGAAAGATGGTAAGCATCCAAAAGTGTCATACAGTGAGAATATAATATATGCGTACAATATATTACTGTGCATGAATAAAGTGAATGAAGTAACGTTTGTGAATACGTGCTTAAACTTAAACAGCATAAATCTAAATAGCATTGCCATAAGAGGACTTAAGAGACTAATCCCATATATTGAAAGAAACTTATTTCAATTACATGACATATATAAATCAATGTGTTCATACGATGCAAAAAGTAGGAGTGACAGGGAAAAGGTTAAGGAAATGTATGTTAAAATCAATAAAAAGATAACATAAATTTGAGTTTCGTCTTCTTTATTTCCACAAAAGTACATCGTTATATGATAGATTGAACAACATGCGTTAGTGGTTTATAGGTGAACAATTTATCATGAATAATCAGGCAATATAATGATGTTTGTGCAGGAAAGTTAGATGAGGCTTGAACTTCCAGTCTCACATTCACGGCCCCGGTCACGGTCTCCTCAGGCTGATGCAAGCAGTCGATGACAAAGAGCGGTGCATAATTCAGAAAGTCACTTCTCTTCAAAAGTGGGTAATTTTCTTTTCCATAATAGGATGATTGAAATTTCGAATACTGATCATACAGAGATGCAAATTTAGAGTTTCCAAAATCCAAGTTCATATCGTGATAAGGATAACACTCGCTGTTGAGATAAAGCTTCAGATTGGTGATGTTGCAGTGATCAAAGAGTGAGCAATCCTTACTGAGCTTATTCAGTCTGTCGGTTTGTGCACCGACTATGACGAAGCGAGGTTTCTCAAGTTTCGTTGTAGTTGCAATGTTCCAGGTGAAGGCCTTAGTTTTCGGTACCGCAGGTTGAGTGTGAAGGTCCAAGGTTCGAAAGGCTACGTGAAGTGGCTTATCGGATTTGACGAGTTTAAGCTGGTTCGTTGCCCGATATACAATTATTAGAATCTTTAGATCTAATGAGAACCAGTTCAAATTTGCTATTGAGAATAACTTCCTTGTGATCGTCTGCAAAGCCCAGCAGCATCGAAAGAGGAACTACAGCATTGAAGACACCATTCTTTGAATTCACGATGTCGACGTCAACTCCCGGATAGGTCCATCCGGCATTCTGCATTCGATCGGATTCCAGTGCATTCAGAGATGCATAGTTGCGCATCGTTGAAGAAATGCCCGGATTCCTGGTTCTGTCTATAGTAATGCCGTTCATATGTAGACGAATTTCGTCAAACAGAAATGCCATGGCATTGTTGGTCAGCTTTGAGGAGGAGGGTCCGCCACTTGTTTTGGTGAGAGAGCCCTCTATGTAGAGATAACTTCTACTAGGAAGAGTGTACAAATCTTCTGCTTGACACGGTATTCTAATTTCATCGTTCGCGTCAAGAGCCGATGTATTGTATGGCAGGAAGACGTGCTCCTCCTCTTTACTAATCTTATCATCAAAGGTCGGTACTCCTGTTACATCGAGGACATCCATTATAGCACTTTGAATCCCAAAGCCTCGAGGAACCTTCGATTAGACGACGTGATCGGGCGCACTGTCAATGAGCGAGTATAGCCCAATCTCGGAAGAGGCTTCTTAATATAGGAACGATGCTTAAAATTTATTCCCATTGCGACGTATGTGTAATCGTACGGATATGGTTTCGTTCCTGAAGTCGAGCACGTCACCGTTCTGATCTACCACTCTAATGTCGAGATGATCAATGAGATTCGTATCGATGATTGGTCGATATATAGGGCTAGATGGTTCTTGCGAAATGTTGTAACCGGGAGGAACCGACGGGAAAAACTCGTACAGAGAACGACCGTGTTTACCGTCAATGAAGGATCCCGTGGCTAGGCTGCACTCGATGCGTATGATGCTAACTTTGAAGATGTTCACCAAATCATCAGACTCAGTCATCACGTTCGGTTGAATCAAACGCTGTGCTTTGAATCCGAGAAGAGAGCCAATTGATCTGTCTTGAGTAAAGTCGATAGTATATGGACATTTTATCTCAGACTTCATGGTATTATTATTAGCACGTAAGATAAACCCGTCTTCGACGTCGAGGGCTCCCTTGAGAAAATGCGCGATATCATCTAATTCGTAAGTTCCAGGAGGAATCTCGATACTCTCGTTGTTGTCATTGCGAGCGAAATGGAATAAGTTGTTGCTCTCATCCACATTAGGAATGGAATAAAAGGTTTCGAACTTCAATAGAGCTATTTCGTAAAGTCCATTCGGATCCAGATGAAGAGGCGGGTTGAGAAAGCTAGAGAAGCTGGCATTCGAAACGCTCACGGTGGTTATGTAACTCATTTTGATCAAACATTCAAGTCGGTAAATCCGTTTTATAAGAGAAACTGCAGGCACAGATGACCGCAAATCACAGATCCAAAATTCTGAAACCTCTTGGTGTTGTACATGAGTTTAGTACCCTTGAGGTAGGACTCAATCTGTTTCGGCGGTCTTAGATTACCGAAGCTATCAAAGTAGAATGCAACATCTCCATCCTTGCGTATCGCAACCCAGTGTGTTCCCGGGTTACGCGAGATATCCAAATTTACGATAATCCTTTCTACATGTCGAGGACGTGAAGGTAAGTTGTCTATCATGTACACACCTCTCAAATGAGGAATGCGCAGTCGTGGTGCATAGGCATCGACCTCTGCAGCACTTAGGGCTTTTTCCGGGATAAATACAGGCCTCGCCCCGAGTTTTTTGGACAAAGATGCAATCCTTTGCCCTTGCGCTTCTTATGTCGAAGGCCTTCACAGCCATGGCGATCTGAGCAGCGCCACCGGCTGTGCTACCTGCAGTGCCCAAGGCCGCCAAAAGCGGGATCAGAGGTAAAAAACCGCCTCGAGGGCTCGGTATGATCCTTATGCGTCGCTTACGCATTCCAGCGCCCATGGCGCTGCCGAAAAATGCGTCAGCAGACTTTACTCGACTCCAAGCCTTTTCAAAGAGTTCCTTATCGGCCAAACTTCGCGAATCTGTGTCCTGGTGAGTGGCGTAAGCGAGATCGTGAGCGAGGCAGGCTGAGTCCAAAGCGTTTCTGGGAGAATCGCCTCTCTGCAGACGCTTATGTAGTTTCGTTCCAGGCCCGCAGAATCGGTACCCTGGTAAATGAGCCTCAAACGGGAGATAATTAATAAGCGAATTAAGGATTCCGGATCCCTTCTTTACGCCTGCAGATTTCATGGCTCACTATGAAATAAAAAAGCAAACGTTGTGATTTATATGTTTAGTTGCGATATGGAAGGAGTGAAGCAAAAGTGCAAGTTGCCTATACAGGTGCTCGATTTCGACAACGACATACGCAAAGGACGACACGGCGCGCTCTTCCCGTGCAACGTCAGAGCACTCCTCTTGGGTAGTTCGAATGCTGGAAAGACGAACGTTCTACCGAACTTGCTCATCCATGAAAATGGTCTTAGGTTCGAGAATCTCTACATATATTCAAAATCGTTGCACCAACCGAAATACCAGTATTTGCTCAAGGTGCTAAAAACCATACCCGATATTGGAGTTTTCACGTTCGAGGATGGCGAGAAGTTGGTTCAACCATCCGAAGCCCGAGGAAACTCCATATTCGTATTCGATGATGTCATAAATGAGAAGCATGGAAAAATAGCGTCATATTACAGCATGGGCAGACATCGCAATGTCGATGCCGTATACTTAGCACAGTCATATGCGAAGGTGCCTAAACATTTAATTAGAGATAATGCAAATATGATCGTGCTCTTCAGACAGGATAACCTCAGCTTAAAGCATATATATGATGATTACGTAAACACAGATATGACGTATACGGAATTTAAGGACATGTGTAAACAAGTTTGGGAGAGTAATGACGGATCGAACTCGCGACCTTTCGTTGTCATAGTACCCGAGTTCCCTTTGAACGAAGGACGCTACCGTCACGGTTTCGACATCTTTATCAGAGTGAATAAATAACGCGCATCCTTCATTGTAGTCATGAGTATCGATAGGTTCGGATCTCGGAGAGTCATACCCTCCCGGGGCGTGATTAACCGGTATACCATAAGTAGAGATGGATCGGGAAACTATCAATTCAAGGGAAAGCGATTGCGCAACGTTCACGGTCCTGAGCAATGTGATGACGCATCAACTAAGAGCTATGTGGACGCGTGTACGAGTGATGTCGACAGTCGAATGCAGATCTTCAGCGAACAGGCTTCATATCAACGCATGGGCCAGTTTGAAGCTATTCTTAGGAATCACATACAAAAATCCCTCGACCTCCAATATGAACATCTAATGGAATACTTAACAAAATATGCATTTAAACGTGATTCTGATAACAATGTCATTCTGGATGCTATAAGGATGAAAGTTCTATTGGATCCCATTGACGATCACGATGTTATCAATAAAAAGTATATAGATGCCAGGATGCCAATTCTAGAGTCTGATGATAATCTATCATTTCGAATGAAACGATTAAAGGATATAGCCGATCCTGCACAGGATAACGATGCTGCAACCATGAAATGTGTTAATCGGTTCTATATACAGAAACAGAATGAACTGCAAACCGGTTTATCTAGAACGATAACAACCGTTGCTGAAACTATATCTACAGCAGTGGAAAAGGCCATGAAAGATATAACCGAGCGACAGACGGAACTGGATAAGAATCTAACCAGTGCATTGAACGATATTGACAACATGAAAATACAGACGAGACATATCGTAAACGGCATGTTACAACAACTGAAAGGTGAGCTCATCATTTCACTACATACACGACCCTTTAGAGGTCCCTCGTTAAGGTATACGTTATCCTCGGGTCTCGAATTCTACAAGTCTCCAGGAAATGGAAGTGTAATTTCTTGTTCTATGCTTTCATCAATACACCCTCATACGGCGCATGACACAATGTTTCCAATAAACGATAAATTAGCTGAAAGGTATCCTGTCCCTATTCGAACTGGTGATTTACTCACTTTCACAGCACCAGTGGAACGTGCTAAGGATGGTCACATGTTAAGTATAAAATTATAATTTCATATTAAATATCTGCAGTAGGTTAATTATACATTCAGTACAATATGGATGCCGAAGGTATAAGATTCAAACAATCAATCGCTCGCCACAGTAGGGCAATACGAGAAAAGTTACGCTCCCTGAAAGGTCTCAAGTTCGAAACTCACCGCGTCATGTCCGAGGTTCTCCAGCCTGTAACCGAGCCCTTGAAGGTTATAGCCAACAGGGATCGTGACAAGTCAAAACCAGTCGTTAGCGATGCAGAAGAGGATGGGGATGAGGAGGATGATCTACTTGCAGAGTACCTGAAGAAGGTTCGAACCGCTAGCTCCAGCGACATGGATGCCACCTACGGCGTGCGGTATGAAGATGGAGAATATAAACTAGGGAATAAAACTATCGATTTCATCGATGACGGTATTCAGATAGGGCAAGAGAGCTACGATGCAAGTCCTGGATTGTACGAATTGCTCTTCAAGCGCTCACCGCTCAATTCATCATATACCGAAGAGGATCTGGACGCCTATTCACAGATATTTCAGAACACGCAGGTTTACAGGCAGGGATACGCTAGGAGCGGGCGTATAAGAGCAAGCCGCGGTTACAAGTATCGCAATATTATTCGAGATCTTGTTTCCAGTCGCACGGGCTCGGCTCTCTACTGGAAGGAACACGTACCCAGCAGAAAACTGGATTACATCTATTGGACCGATCCCAACGTTCTAATAGACAGAATGAGATTACTCATTGTATCGAGGGATGCGGGTAACTTTAACCATTCAGCAGAGATTCAGGAAATAATCACAGAATTAAAAAACTCGAAAATCATAGCATGATTAAACGTGTCATAGCAAGCGAATAACACTCGCCGGCAAGGAGGCGCTTCTTACGCCGTAAAATAATAAGTAAAGGTCTTAATTATCTACTACAAATAGATCTTATTGAAATGATACCTTATGCAAAAGAAAATAGAAATTATAAGTATGTTCTTATTGCTATTAATTTCTATTCTAAAATGGCTTATGCGCGAGCATTGAAAGATAAAAGTGGCATTAGCGTGACAAGAGCTATGCATGGTATCCTATCCGAGTTGAATTCACCTCCTAAGAACGTTCAAAGTGATAATGGGAAGGAGTTTTACAATCGCCATTTCAGGCAATTAATGCTTAGGAATGGAATCAATCATTACAGTACTTTCAGTAGCATCAAGGCTGCAGCAGTGGAAAGGTTGATTAGAACAATTAAAATGAACATGCATAGAGAATTCCTGATTCAGGGTTCGCATCAGTGGTTACAAATGCTGCCTAGAATCATCGATTCATACAACAATACCTACCATACGACGATTCGCAGGAAGCCCCGTGACGTCAGCAACAACGATATGCTCCTTAGTGTATATCGTTATGACGGGCGTGAACGTCGAGAGAAAAGGAATGCAAGGAGTTTTCATGTCGGTGATCATGTAAGGATTTCCAGGTACAAGGGACTACTTGAGAAAGGTTACACGGCCAATTGGAGTACAGAGATCTTTCGGATTGTTCGTGTAAGGAATACTAACCCAGTTGTCTATTTTCTGGAGGATGCAGAAGGAAATGAAATACAGGGCGGTTTTTATGGTCACGAACTACTAAAAACACGCCATCCTAATGTATACCTTGTTGAGAGAGTGATACGCAGACGTGGTAATCGGGCGTATGTTAAATGGCTGGGTTTTCCTACAAAGGAATGGATCGATGTTAAGGATATTGTGTAAAAAGGAATGTATGTTTTATTGATAAATAAATACACAAGATATTTTCCCAAAAATTTAGTGTTTTTATTTTATAATTCCTTTCCAGCTAAATCCTCTAAACATAGTGGTTATATTTTTTAAATAGTTTCAATATACGTGGCTACATAAACAGAAATTTTTCAGTAGAACATCACAACTAAATCCTCTAAAAATAATGCTTACACTGTGTTTTAAACAACTTCAATACATGTGCATATATAAATAAAAGTAAAGTGTTTTACATGTTAAATTCCTTTAATATAAGTGTAAATTAATGTTTAATTTTCAAAAGCATTTCAATATACCTACAAACATAATCAGAAATGTAGTCCCCCCAAAAAATTATATGTTTACCCCAACTAAATCCTCTATATATATAATACATCGACAACAGGTTAAAACTCCTTACACCTAAGTTCAAAGTTCATAGTGAATAATGTATATATTTTCTTAAAACATACATATATAAGCAGAATTGTAACCCAGCCCAAGAAACCATACTTTTATTCCAAATAAATCCTGTAGAGATAATGCATCCACAACAGGTTAAAACTCCCTAAATTAACTTCAATTTAATAGAGAATAATGCTCGTCTTACACTTGAAAAATCCTTAAATCTAAGTTCAAATTAATGGTAACTTTTTAAAAAAGAAATTAACGACGCATCAATAGAATTGTAAACACCTGTCCAAATTATAGCCTTATCCCAATATGTATGTATACATAAAACAAATTAAGTATTATACACATTAAAGTCCTTAAACATAAGTTTAAAATTAATTGTTACCTCTTTTAAGGAATTTAGAGATGCAATAATCTCATATTATATATCATATTATATCCCCATACATAAGCGGGATTATAGTCCTCCAAAAGTATTTATACATACCATCAGCAACTCAAAGCAATGAATGAGCACCAAAACTTGACAACGTATTTCAAGACTTGCTTAAAATGACATCATGACTCATGTACATAAGTTTTAAAAAGTGTAAAGATTTATCTGAAATCACAAAAAGCATTACTTCAATCACGCTTGCACTGCTGCATATACACATGTTGAAAAATTAAATATTTGTGTCAAATCATTAAAAAGCAAATTATTTCACATGTTTTTGTTAGCTTTAAAATACATTGTCAACTTTTTTACAAGATTTTTTCACATATCTTTTATACGATTACTTATCCAATGGTACAGAATGATGACCCCAGGCCAAGGTTTCATGTGAATTTTTCTGTATAAATCGCTTCGTGTCGAATCCTCTAAGAGCAACTTTATTACTCTCGTTGGTTCGAACAACGTGCTTATAACTTCTAAAGCACGTCTGTTTAGCATGACGTACGGCTGTCATATCATTTACACAGGATAGATAATCCTCAAGCGTTATGCACCGCATGCCATCACTCGTAACGCCTTTAGATTTCTTGACCGTTTTGCCATCGTATCGATATGAATACAATTTTGAACGTAAACCTACGTATTCTGTCATAATTTTACCCGATAATTCATCTTTAAATAGACCAGCGACTTTTTTATTCATCAACGGAATACCGTACACATAATCGAGTGGGTAATTAGATGTATCGAAGAGATGTATATTAGATTTAATAAATTCATAAATGTCACTACTGGTTTCACACAGAAATGCATCGGTATCCGTATAATTCAACATAACATCTTTTAACTGTTTCTTCAAAATATTATAATAAAAATTATACATCAAGTGTTTTGAAAGATCTAGAATGGCCTGTCCTATATAAATCGGTTTCGTCATCTTAATTTCTTCCCTTACCAGTTCGAGTCCTATAAGTTTCTCGTCAAAAATTACGTATCGTATGAATGTCTGTCGTGATATTAACTTTCTTGCCTGTTTCCAATTGCTCGCTAGGTGAAAGGAATTGTAACGTCTGACGTTCTCAATAAATTTACCATATACGCAATTATTCATTTTCTTCCATAAATTTTGACCGAATTTTGTTTTATCTTCAATACGTTTAGCAGCATTTAAATCAATGTACATCTTAAGCCAAAAGGATTGTTTGTAGGATACCGCTCGATGTATATGCTTCATTTTCAAACCGAGCTCTACACACTGCTGCAAGTTTCTGTAATGTAATATATATTTTTCCTTATGATTCAACGTTGCAAGTAACTTTTTGTAATTATCACCCGGAGCTATCTCACTCTGGGGACATAATGGCAAGTCGTTATGCAACTCGTGAAGGTTCTCCGGATATTCCAGGTCTACTTCTAAAACATAACCTGTATCTGAATCATGTCTGATGCTCAAAAAATCTATAGAATTAATTTCGTTATCGTTTACCCATCTCAATTGAGTACACGGGAAAGCGTTCCCACTCATAATGTGGGAGTAAAGCCCGTTGCAATCCATGTATGATAGGTATTTAATCGATTCCGCTTCATTGTAAGCAGATATGTATTTATTATTTGCTTTGGAATAACGTTTTGTTACATTGCAGATACCGCCTCTAATAGGAGATTCGAAAAATTCCAACATATTTTGATCGGTAATCAGCGATATTTGCACGCGGCTCGTTCGTAACATTGCGTCATATGATAGGCCAGGAGCTGTATAGTAATGACAAGGATCTAAGTCATACATATCGATACTTAAACTTCGGAATTTTTCATAGATGTCTGTTAATAAGATCGTATCCGTCTTGAGGTAAAGATCAGAGTATTCACCGAGATTTTGTATACCAAATTCTCTCCATACCGCGCATGCATGCGTGTAATCATCATTGCCTATATTATCAAAACACTCTTGAGGAGGTAATTTGGAATCATTTAATTTTTCCTTGCAATCTAATTATGTATATGGGAAAATACCTTTCCGTTGCATTAACAAACGTTGCTTAGGATCAACGTACATCTTATTTGTGTACCGAAAATCTTGAGGTTCTAGCATATCAGAAAGATCGCTCAGTTTAGAATCCAGAAAGCGGTAGCTATCAAGAAATCTGAGGAATATTGATTTACCATTAGATGTGTATCTTTTACTAAATGACAGATAATTCTCCGATGTTTGCGAAATACATGGGATGGGTTCATTGTCATACGATAACTTTTTTACTATGAAATGCGAATCATACTTTGATAGGCAATGAAAAAATATCGGGATAAAGTTTGGCGTTTTTCTATTGAGGTTACATGATTTATGAGCAGCCCCTATATATAATCCGGTTTGGTGATCGTGATTACGCACCTTAATCGAGTCAGAATCGAAATCCTTTTTGCATACGTGACACTGGACTGCATTTCTGAAATATAATTCATCTTCGTCACTCATATGCATCTCTGTCACATCACCGTATATCTTAAGCACATCCTCGGCAATCACAGATAATTCTCTAAGAAACTCTTCAACTGCATGCGAACTTCTAAATATTTTGAATTTTGTTAGTGTCTCGTCATAACTGCAGACCAGGTGCAACGAAACGGATATCGCCTCGTGCACGTGCATATCACGTGTCCAACTATGCATCGCATCGGGCTGACACGATGGCACTTTTATTAACATAGTCTCGATATCAGCGTATATCACAAAAGGGACTTTAACGCATTTTGAGTAAGCCTGAAACTCGATAACATCATTTATTCCTTCGCGAGGCATGCTAATAATTTGACATTTCATACATCTCAGTTTATGTTTCTTCAGAATAACTTCAGTCGAAAACCATGCATTACAAGATTCACACACAAATTTTTTACTTTTATGTTTGGATATCTGCTTACTTACTAGACGCGACATATCGGTTATGAGAGAATAATGCGAATTGATCATTAGAAGATTCACATGGTTTATCTTTTGCTCCCTCGTCTGATATAAGATGATAATGGATTCTCTCTCTAACCCGTATATGTTCACCGAAATATCATGATTTTGCTTTTCGAATAATTCAATGTCATGAAGAGCGACGGGGAAGTTTATTCCTTTAAAATTGAATTCGCGATATATATCATATTTACTGTACGTGCTAGCTACATGCCTGTTCTCGCGAGCTGGATATTTTGCTGCCAGCATACAATATGCAAAACATTTAAAGTCAGTATTCCGAATATTCACGACAGCTCTCTTTGATTTTATCCACGATGGCAGCGGCTTAAAGCAACCTGCGTTTAACGGATCGTACTGACATGCGTATAAAGTTAGCGAATCTATCCTGTAAAGCCCTTTCGAACTGGCTTTTGTTTCAAACTTTTCTAGATGAGCGATTATAGGCTGTTTCAGTTTAATTTCATACCATTCAGATTTGTTTGTCGATTGCAATATAGCATCCATCTTACTGTTAAAATTAATCGATTCAACTGTTTCATTATCGGGTGAAGTTATTATATATTGACATGTTAAATGACCGGCTAATTTAATTCCTGTTTTGTAAGTTCTTATGGCCTTCTGGATTTCATTGGTAACAACGGGTTTGCACAAGTTCAAGAACGTTGAAGGATCTAGCTCGTGCATAGAATTTTTTATGGTACCTGTGAAGATCCTGTGCTGGAACGCTGATTCTACAGCAATGCATTCCAACGTTTTGTGGTTGCGTTTCGCCTGCTTTGCACTACTTGCATGAATATCTTGCATGCACGGTCTCTTGCGACTCGTTACACCTCCTGAAATTATGAATTAAACATGTTAGAAAACACGAATAATTACACTTTTAAAATAATTAACATTTGAACACTCATTGCAATGCTATATTTTTTAAGCTTTAAAATTATTACTTTATTAACATTGCTGAACTTTGAATTTGATTTACATAACATGTTTTCCTTAAAAGAAATAAGTTGCATGTTATTTGCACTGGAATTAAATGATAACTGTATGTTTTGAATAACAAAGATTTAGAACATTCAGAGTACTGCATTCCCTAAAATGGATTTTTTTTAAATTGCACCTCTGTCTTTTATTGAAATTTTATCCTGACTTACATAACATGTTTTCTGGAAAAGAAATAAGATTATACACGTAACATGTTTCCCTGAAAAAAAAAAAACGTTATACATAATGTATCATCACAATACATTCATTTGTATATGGCTACTGGCTGTTTAATTAGTTAATTGAATTCCTCAACTTCCAGTCGATTGGCTGCAGATATGCATTAATGACTTTTAGAACGTTAAATTTGCTTGCATTATTACTCTTATCGATTTGCCTTTTATATAGAATGACTAATTCGTTAGGTATTCCATTCACAAATATTAACAGATTAACGCTGATTACTTTAACTTACACTGAAATATTTAACATCAAGAGATTGACAGTCCGTAGTAGTAGTGCAGTACGATGTTAGTTTTTTTTTTGTAAAGTCTTACCTTCACTGGTTACTCCCGACTGTTTAAAAAAGTTAATTTGTGCTTCTTGAATCCATTTTCCAGAGTTTCTTCACCGGAATACACGAAACTCCAACCACCCTGATTAACAGCATCCACTTGAGCTGCTGTCATCTTCTTAAATCTCTCGGGCAAAAAAACCTGGCATTCTTGCAGCTTAAGTACGACTCTATCACCGTATCTCGTCTTCACGATTTTGACATCGTGTATGGCTTGTGGCACGTCTCGGGGAATCTCTCGTAACTTCTTCGTCGGGAGATAGGAACCTCCTTCCGCAAGCTGATTTAAATCGTGAAGAATCGATTCTGGAATTATAAAATCACGCATATTATTCAACGCTTCGATTCATTACGTGGAAATTACTGTACATAGACATATGCATAATGCTTACCTTCATTCATGTTGATGCTGTCTGCTACGTTTCAGTTGCTGATGTGCTGTTTTATTCGCTCGGTTCACTGTTTTGTTACCTCAGCACCCCCTCCCAAAATTTCCATTCTGGCTGCAACCTGTTTTGCACACGTCCTTAAGTTTATGCTTCTGCTTCTTTCGCTATAAACTATTAAACTTAGAGTAGAGTTTTAACCTGTCATCTTATGTATCTACTAACTAAAAATTAAATAATAAAAGATCTACAGCTATTAACTGTAAGTATATATATACTCTTTAGAAAGTTTCCACCCCCCTTACGTTGCGCACGCAGTCGTGTGCCGATTGGTCGTTTATACCCTTTATTACGATATTGCTACCTGCACCCTGATTGGCTAGCTTGGATGAAGTGGAATATGTCACACCCACTGTTCACCTTAGTGCATTCATGGTAAATACCTCATTGAACAATATTTCAAATTTGTATTGCAGCAAACTAATAATATCATAATGCCATCTATAGTATGAGTATAACCTTTTATTGCATTTTAATTATTGCAAGCTGTATTTCGAGTTTGTATTGCTACTTAATGCAGCTGTATTATTCCGAACGACCGTTTGAGTGTGACCGTTAGATAATTTATGTTTTTATTCCTTCCAGTGATATTTTGCTTCAATTCGGTAAGCCTAACGCCTCGAACGGATTAGTCTCTCGTATCAGATTTATTCTGAAGCGTGTCTCTCGTCGTTATTCACCAAATTGATGTAAAGACGTTTTAAGAGGCACTGACATTATTATAGCTGACTTTGCATAGCTTATCAACGTTTTGGCATGTTTTCTACTCAGCTGATTTATATCATTACAATTATCCTTAATACATTATTACGTTTGCATAGATATCTCGTTTACTTGTCTCCTTTACGCTCGAGTGAATTTTTAGAACCCAGCTGCGTTAATTGATTCCTACCCGCACGTGTACGTAATGTTTTCACCCCAAGTAAGTTATATGGATTCTCTCTTCCGTTGGGGTGGTTTTAGCTGCAGCGAACAACATTAATTCTCAATAAATCTGCACTTACCTTTCCTAACATTTCACTGCATACGCATTATTTTTAACAGAGGGAATGGCTCGGTTTTACCACACATTTCCATGGAGTATGATTCATCGGGTTCCCAATAACTGATTACATTAACAGATAAATAATAAATAGGTAGCTAAATAAATACATGTTTTCAGTTCGACGTTCCTACCTGCGCAGCCTTTTGAAAACGTCGACGATGGGACAGAGACGGTATAGTCTTACAACATTTGATGTATTATTAAAAGTTTGATACTGTGCAATTCGTATTTGCATTCTTAGTTACTTATATATGCTATATTCGACGCGTTAAGCCTAGCGGACTACTGTCTTTATCGCTAAGTAAAATTGGTTTTAATGTTTTATTTTTGCGAATCCTATTTTAGAATCCTTTTTTTAACTTCAATTCGTTAAGTCTAACGCCTCGAGGGACTACTGTATTTTATTAGATTTATTTAGAAACTTTTTTCTCGTAGTTATTCGCCTAATTGATGTACAGATGTTTTAAGAAGCACTGGCATTGTTATAGCTGACTTTGCATAGCTTTTCAACGTTTTGGCATCTTTCTACTCAGCTGATTTATATCATTACAGTTATTCTTATTACATTATTTATTTCGTTTGCATAGATATCTCGTTGACTTGTCTCCTTTACGCTCGAGTGAATTTTTAGAATCCAGCTGCGTTAATTGATTCCTAGCGCAGGTATGTGCGTAATATTTCACCCAAAGTAAGTTATATGGATTCGCTCTTCCGTTGGGGTGGCTACAGTTGCAGCAATAAACATTCATTCTCGCTAAATCTTTACTTGCCTTTCTTAACATTTCACTGCATATGCATTTCTATTTTGAACAAGGGAAAGGATCGGTTTTTAGCACACATAGAGTGTCAGATTCCTCAGGAGCCCAATAACTGTAATGGATAACTCAATAAATACTTAAATAAACAAATTAATTAATTAATTAATAATAATGTATAGTTAGTTACGTGAATAAATACATTTTTTTCATTCGATGCGCCCAAGTGTGATCCTTTTTTTTTGGAAATGTCCACAGTGTGTGTGTGTGTGTGTGTGAGAGAGAGAGAGAGAGAGAGAGAGAGAATACGGAAATCCATTCACATTTTTTTTTCTTCTTCAGTAATTACATTCATCAGTTAATTACATTTCACATACATACAACAAATTGACACGATTGCCGTTGCAGGGTTGGGAGAGATGCGTCGTCAAGCTCGTGGAGGGGCACACGAACGCGCATGCAATTCAACCAACACCCTTTCGATATTTTAACATGAGGTTTCCAAAACAACCAATACAGCACATCAACATTTTTTTAAACACATAATTACATTTCACATACATACAACAAAATGACACGATTGCCGTTGCAGGGTTGGGGAGAGATGCGTCGTCGTCAAGCTCCTGGGGGGGAGGGGGGGACACAAACGCTCATGCAATTCAACTAACACCAGCACATCAATATTTTTTTTTAAACACAGATTTCTACTCGACTTTCATGGCTCGGATTACATGAACACGTGACACACGTGTTACAACACAACAAACCCTTCGATATTTTAACATGGGGATTCTAACACAACCAACACCCAACCTCTTCGATATTTGGACAGGCGGATTTCGCGTCGATTTTCAAACATGGGGCTTCTAAAACAGCTAACGCAAGCGTTTTTCAAGCCCCAGATATCTACTACTTGCCTGCTATACCTGGACGACATCATCATCGTCGGCAAGACTTTTGAAGATCACCTCGAGAATCTGAGTAAGGTGCTACAGAGACTGCAAGCGACCAACTTGAAGCTGAACGCGAAGAAGTGCCAGCTCTTCCGCAAGGAAGTTAACCACTTGGGCCACATAGTCTCAGCAACCGGAGTGGCCACAGACCCGGAGAAGACAAAGGCCGTGAGAGATTGGCCTCGCCCGAGGGATAAGAAAGAGTTGCGCAGTTTCTTGGGGCTGTGCAGTTATTACCGCCGCTTCATAAAAGGGTTCTCCAACATCGCAAAACCCCTCACCCGCCTGACGGAGGAACACCGGCCTAATGTGTGGAGAGAGGACGCCGAAAACGCTTTCCAGCACCTAAAGGAGACCCTGTGCAGTGCTCCAATTTTGGGTTTCCCACAACCGGGTGGCGCCTTCATTGTGGACACCGACGCCAGCGACCATTGCATTGGAGGTGTCCTATCGCAGATCCAGGACGGCCATGTGCGGGTGATAGCCTATTACAGCAAGACGCTATCCAAGGCAGAGAAGAACTACTGCGTTACCCGGCGGGAGTTACTGGCGGTAGTAAAGACATTGGAGCACTTCCACAAGTATCTGTACGGTCAGCCATTCCACCTGAGGATTGACCATTCCGCCCTAACCTGGCTATTGAGCTTTAAGAACCTGGAAGGCCAGACAGCACGTTGGGTCCAGAGGCTGCAGGAGTACGACTTCACCTCGGAACATCGTAGTGGGAAGAGCCACGGTAACGCAGACGCCATGTCCCGAAGACCCTGTCCAGAAGAGTGCGGCCAGTGCACAAGAGTGGAAGAGAAGGAGCGTGCCGCAGCAGTCCGAGTAGTTGTGGCAGTGCCTGCTGAAGGCTGGGCTAGCGCAGGCCTGAGGAAGGAGCAGCTGGCGGACGCAGACTTGGGGCGACTCTTGAGGGAAGTGGAGGCAGGGATGAGACCAACCTGGGAGGACATCGTACCGAGGAGCGCCACCTACAAATCGTACTGGGCCCAATGGGACTCGTTGAAGACCAGAGAGGGCGTGCTGTTCCGGGTATGGGAATCACTCGATGGGAAGACGCAGAGAGAGCAGTTGGTACTTACCCGGAGTAAGGTCCCGGAAGTCCTGGAGGAAGTGCACGCCGGTACTTCGGGAGGACACCTGGGAGCGAACCGAACGATTGACAAACTGCGGCAGCCCTACTACTGGCTAAGACTCCGAGCAGATGCTGAGAGATGTTGCCGTCAGTGTCACGTGTGCGGAGCGAGTCGTGGCCCCCAGACTAGGAGCCGGGGTCGCATGCAGCAGTACAACGTCGGAGCGTCATTCGAACGGATCGCCGTTGACATTGCTGGACTGTTCCCAGTTTCCCACCGAGGCAACAAGTACCTGATGGTGGTCGTGGACTACTTCACCAAGTGGCCGTAGGTGTATGCCATCCCAAACCAAGAGGCAAAGACAATCACAGACTGCCTCGTGGAGCAAGTATTCTGTCGATTTGGGGTGCCGTTAGAGCTACATAGCGACCAGGGTACCAACTTTGAGTCCAACCTAATGAAGGAGGCACTACAAAGGCTTGGGGTGAACAAGACTCGCACTACGCCTCTACATCCCCAATCGGATGGCATGGCTGAAAGGTACATCAAGACCTTAGAGGAACACCTGAAGAAAATCTTGGCCAGCCTTCAGCGAGACTGGGACGTCAAGGTGCTACTGTTCTTGCGGGCCTATCGCTCGTCTACACACGACACAACTGGGATGACGCCAGCCAGCTTAATGTTCGGCCGAAGATTACGCCTCCCTTGTGACCTGGCTTTTGTAAGCCCTCCGGAAGCGAAACAGCCAGCGACCGAGTATGTGGAGAACTTGGTGGACCATCTCCACGACATGCACGAGATAGCTCGCCAGAACATCTAGAAGGCGAGCGACCGCTTGAAGATCAGGTATGACAGGCAAGCCAACAGCCAAGGGTTCCAGCAAGGTGACCTGGTCTAGTTGTACCGTCCTACCCGGACCAAGGGACGTTGCCCGAAGCTCCAGCAGCCATGGCAAGGACCATACCGGGTGGTGAAGAGGATTAACGACGTGGTCTACCGCATCCAGAAGGTCCCTCGAGGACCTGGATCGACTAGCCCGCTACGATGGTGCTGTTCGGGACCACCAGCTTTGAGGAGGGAGCAGTGTCACCCAATTAGCGGTAGGCATGAGGCCCACAGCTGTGAGGAAACCAAAGGCCGCCAAGCCACGCCTCCCATTAGTCTCTGTCACTAACTGAGGGGTGGTTAGGGAAGTGTCAGCTGTCCCTAGGCGCTTCTCTCCCCTTCTCCTGCCCTCCGGAACTTTCGGGTGGGAAACCAGAGACTTCTAGAAAAACAGTGACATTCCTATAAAAAGGATTTCAGAGAGACAGTCAGTCTGTTCTTGGTGTAAGAATGCAGTGCTAGTGTACGACGAGAAGGCTGTGTGAGAGCATCGGAACATTGTACGTAATTACGAGTGCAAGTGAAATTGTAACGGACGAACTGGTGAATCGTAATTGTTTGCATTACGTAATTCTGTGTAATTGGCACGTGTTAAACTGTAAGTCGGTGGAAATAAAGAACATTTTTGAGTGGTGAAATTGGACTTTTCATTTCACGAACCCACAAAGTCACAATAATTAGAAATCAAGATTATATATTAGGATCATCCTATAGGCATTAGTTTCCGACGTGAAGATTAATTATCTCTAGAAGCAATAATGAGTGTATTTCAGAAAGTTTGTCAAAGTAACGCCAACTTTATAGCTACAGATAAATTATCAGTCGAGATTGATCACGCTAGAGTGCCCATAGGAAGTGTTAGAGGTGTAAAATCCAAAGGAAGGAAACTGTCGTATCTGACGCATTTAAAAAGATGTATTGTTAAAGTGAAGGCAACATTTCAGTGTCTTGCAAATGCTTTGAACATAGCAATGGCTAACATTTCGGGTGACCCTAACTACAGGGTCTACAGACAGGGTAGAAAGATTAAACCAAAGGTAGACGTGCTGATAAGAGAGACAGGTGTTGTCTTGATCAGTGGTGGAGGTATTCCTGAATTAATCAAATTTCAGAACTATCTCTCCAAATACCGTATTGTCGTTTATTCTGGATTAAAGTGTGAAAATATTATTTATGACGGTAAGACCAATTCTAATAAAAAATTGAACTTACTATTTGATTCTGCTGAAAAGCATTACAGCGTTATTGTTAATTTCACGGCAGCCATTGCAAAGAGACACGTGTGTGAAGGATGCAGTCAAGGATTTTCTTTTAAGAGCATGTTTACTTGCAAATGTGAAGAACGTTTTACAGGATGCTCTGGTGTACCACCATGTGCGTCAGAATAGAACCGCGTTTATTGCGATGAATGTCACAGATACTTTAGAAGTGCAACCTGTTACAAAAATCATGAACAAAATAAGCTGGGAAACAAAACTGTATTGGAGAAAAAACGGATTGGTAAGCTTTGCAATAAACCAATGTTACCTAATCACGAATGCAATAAAGTCTATTGTAAAAATTGTAAGAGTATCGGAATGCGTGGACACTTGTGCTACATGCCTACCTTATAACCGAAAATACCTTCTTCTGAAAAGGTCGTGTTTGTTTTTACGACATAGAGTGTACACAATCAACACCTTATGGGGAAACAACTTTCATGCAGATTCCCAACTTGCTATGTCTGGTACAATTTTGTGTCATTTTGAAGAAAACGAAATTATGGATACTGATTGTGATCAATGTGGGAAACGTAAACATTCATTTTGGAACGATGCTATCAAGGAATTTATGAACGACTTAAGACAGGATAGGCCATTTTGCGACAAAATTATTGTCATAGCTCACAATGCTAGAGCTTATGGTCTTCAATTTATTTTAGAAAATGCCATAAAAGAAGAGTGGATTCCGGATTTAGTTTTGAACGGAAATAAGATATTGAGTATGAAAATGGAACATCTAGTGTTCTTGGATAGTCTAAATTTTCTACCCATAAGTCTAAGAAGCCTTCCTAAGGCATTTGGAGTAACTTCGTTCTCTAAAGGGTATAACCCTCATTATTTAACTCACCCGAGAATTTGAATTACGTTGGACCATATTGTCACCCAATTAGCGGAAAGCGCAACCAACGACAGCTGAGTAAGAGGCCAGAGGCAGCCAACCACACCCTCCCATTAGTCTCTGTCACTAACTGAGGGGGATGATTAGGGAAATGTCACCTGTCGCTGGCTGCCTCTTTCCCTCCTTCCACCCCCATCTGGAACTTTCGCGATAGTTCACAGAAACCAGAGACATCTAGAAGACGGTGATATTCCTATAAAAAGGGCTGCAGTGAGTGAATTGGGTCAGTCAGTGAGTCAGTGTTTGACGTGCTAGCGAACGGACGAGAAGACTGTGTACGTGCATCGGAACGGTAACGGACGAACTGGTGAATCGTAATTTTGTGCAATACGTAATTCTGTGTAATTGGCAGGTGTTCAACTGCAAGTTGGTGGAAATAAAGAACATTGTTGAGTTTGTGTAATTGGACTTTTCATTTCACGAACCCACAAAGTCACACTGGTGTCAGGAAGCGGGACGATCACATCACCGAACATTACGGCCATGGAATCGGCACTGGAAATGCTTTCGACGAAGATGAACGAGTTAGCAACAAAAACGGAAGCGGCAAATAACAGCCTGGCCGCGGAACTGAAGCAAATGAAGACGGCCAACGACAACATCACCAAGAAGATGGAAGAAATGAAGGCCGAAATAACAGCGAAGACGGAAGAAATAAAGACCGAATTAACAGCGAAGACGGAAACGGCAAACAACACCTTGACAACGACAATGACCGCAAAAATGGCCGAACTGACCGCGGAAAAGAAGGTGGCGAACGAAGCTCTCGCCGCCAAATTTAAAGAACAGTTGGCTTGCGTGAGGGATGACGTGACGGATCTGAGCAAGCGGATGGGCCAAGTGGACGAGCGCGTCGAGGAACTGGCGAACCGCTGCAATGACCTAGAGGAAAAGGCCGACAGTAATGCCAAGTCCCTGAACGCCATGGCAGAAGACGTCGAAGACCTTGCTAACCGCGTTAACAACCTGGAAGGAAAGGCCGAGAGCAGCGTCAAGTACCTGAGCGCCATGGTGGAGGACGTCGTCGGCAGGAGGTTGAGGGATTTGAAGGCCAACGCACCGGCACGCGATACAATATTGGCTCGCGTCAAACCTCCGAAATATGACGGCGCGTCAACCTTTGAAGTCTTCCGCCGCCAGTTTGACACTGTGGCCATGTACAACAAATGGTCACCAGAGGAGGAGGCCACACAGTTAATAGCCAGCCACCAGGGTCGGGACGCGGAAGTCCTGAACGCGGTTCAGTCAACGGCGGCACCCAAGGACATCTGGGAGGCCCTGGAGAATCGTTTGGGGAACCACCGCTTAGCCGCAGCGTAACGCAGCCAGCTGAAGGCAAGGTCACAGCAGCCAGGGGAGACGCTGCAGGAGTTCGCCCTGGCAGTTGAACAACTGGCAGGCAAGGTCCTAGTTGACCTCCCACCAGAGTTCGTATACCGGGAAGCTGGCTACACCTTCGTTGACGGGGTACGGGACACGGAGATTCGTCAGCGCCTAATGCTCGGCGATTATAAAGCCATCCACGAGGCGGTAACGGCAGCATTAAGGGTGGAGGCGGCTAAAGTAACAGCCATCCCGACGTCGAGAACGAGCAGTTTCCGCTACGCTGGAGACAGAAGACCAGCTGAGGGACGCCGGCGAACACCTAGTGGCCTGTGTTTGGGGTGTGGACAGCCCGGACACCTGCAGAGAGAATGCTTACACCAGGAAGAGCAGCCGGAAAACGAGTAAGGGCCGTCGTGGAGAGGGGCACGTCGGCGCCATCACCACCATCCCCTCGAGTGACACTGCGCGCCGTCTTCCGGCGTATGGATGAGAGCTTCATCGTGGACGGTTGGGTAAGAGTAAAGCTGTGCCGCGTACTGGTGGACAACGGGGCGGCCGTGACCATCATCAGACCTGACGTAGCGAAGGGAGCCGAGCCGACCATACCAGCTTGTCACGGCATCGGGCGACACCTTGCCTGTGGAAAAAGAGGCCCTGCTGGAGCTGACCTTGGGACAGAGTGCCGTGCGTCAGTGGATGTTCGTCGCGAAGGTGGCTGAGGAGTTGATTCTGGTACTGGATGCCCTCAGGAGCCATGAGGCGATGGTCGACGTCGGCAAGAAAGTCCTGCGGCTCAACGGAGAAGAGGCTATACACCGTCAACACGAGGAGCACCTTGGAATTTGCAGGGTCGTCTTGGACGAAGAAGTGATTGTCCCCGCGAGGAGCGAGATGGTGGTGATGGCGCGACTGGAAGGACAGAGAACCAGGAACATGATGCTGGACCAGAAGACACCTGTGCACGGACTATGTGTAGCCAGGGCACTGCTGCCGTGCCGAGAGGAGGTGCCAGTGAGACTGCTAAATCCAACGGACACCGATCACAACGTCCAGGCCGGGACGGAGTTGGGAACGTGCGAGCCAGTGGTAAGCGTAACAGCAATAGAAAAGACGCAGGAGCCAGTGCCGACGCATAAACTGGGGCCCCGGCTAGTAGGCTTACTGGAGAGGGCGGCCGACCACCTCACCGCAGAGCAACTGAAGAAATTTCGAATACTGCTAAGACGATACCAGCATGTCTTCAGCCAAGGCGATAACGACTACGGCCGCACGGACAAAGTGCTTCACCGCATCGACACCAGGGACGCCCGGCCTATTCGGCAACCACATAAACGGGCCCCGCTGGCGAAGCAAGGGGCGGTAGGAGACATGCTGTGGGACATGAGATCCAGGAGAGTGACTAAAGAGTCGGAGAGCCCTTGGTGTTCCCCTGTAGTCTTGGTGACAAAGAAGAACGGCGAGCTGCGCATCTGCGTAGACTACAGAAAGCTAAAAGCTGTCACCCGGAAGGACTGTTTTCCTTAACCCAGATTGACGACACCGTGAACACACTAGCTGCACAGTAGTTCTCGAACTTGGACCTGAATTCGGGCTACTGGCAGGTAGCTCTAGACCCAAGAGACAACGAGAAGACGGCATTCTCGACAGGCCAGGGGCTCTGGCAGTTCACGGTTATGCTCTTTGGCCTCTGCAACGCACCAGCTAGCTTCCAACGCCTCATGGAGTCAGTGATGAAAGGGCTGACTTACAACGCCTGCCTGCTATACCTGGACGACATCATCAACGTCGGAAGGACCTTTGATGATCACCTCGAGAAACTGAGTAAGGTGCTACAGAGGCTGCAGGCGACCAACTTGAAGCTGAACGCGAAGAAGTGCATGCTCTTCCGCAAGGAAGTGAACTACCTAGGCCACATAGTCTCCTTCATTAGGTTAAACTCAAAATTGGTACCCTGGTCACTGTGTAGCTCTAACGGCACCCCAAATCCACAGAACACTTCCTCCACAAAAGCAGTCTGTGATTGCCTTTGCCTCTTGGTTTGGGATGGCATACACTTTAGGCCACTTGGTGAAGTAGCCCACGACCACCATTAGGTACTTGTTGCCTCGGTCGGAAACTGGAAAAGGTCCATCAATGTCAACGGCGATCCGTTCGAATGACGCTCCGACGTTGTACTGCTGCATGCGACCCCGGCTCCTAGTCTGGGGGCCACGACTCGCCGCGCACACGTGACACTGACGGCACCATCTCTCAGCATCTGCTCGGAGTCTCAGCCAGTAGTAGCGGTGCCGCAGTTTGACATTCGTTTTGTTCGCTCCCAGGCTTCCCCTCGAAGTACTGGCGTGCACTTCCTCCAAGACTTCACGGACCTTACTCCGGGGAAGTACTAACTGTTCTCTCTGCGTCTTCCCATCGGGTGATTCCCATACCCGGAACGTTACACCCTCTCTGGTCTCAGCGAGTTCAATTAGGCCCAGTAAGACTTGTAGGTGGCCCTCTTCGGTGCGATGTCCTCCCAGGTTGGTCTTGTCCCTGCCTCTACTTCCTTCAAGAGTGGCCCCAAGTCTGCGTACGCCAGCCGCTCCCTCCTCAGGCCTGCGCTATCCCAGCCTTCAGCAGGCACTGCCACAACTACTCGGACTGCTGCGGCACGCTCCTGCTCTTCCACTCGTGCACTGGCCGCATTCTTCTGGACAGGATCTTCGGGACATGGCGTCTGCGTTACCGTCGCTCTTCCCTCTACGATGTTCCGAGGTGAAGTCATACTCCTGCAGCCTCTGGATCCAACGTGCTGTCTGGCCTTCCAGGTTCTTAAAGCTCAATAGCCAGGTTAGGTCGGAATAGTCAGTCCTCAGGTGGAATTGCTGACCGTACAGGTACTTGTTGAAGTGCTCCAAGGTCTTTACTACCGCCAATAATTTTCGTCGGGTGACGCAGTAGTTCTTCTCTGCCTTGGATAGCGTCTTGCTGTAGTAGGTTATCACCCGCTCATGGCTGTCCTGGATCTGCGACAGGACACCTCCAATGCAATGGTCGCTGGCGTTGGTGTCCACAATGAAGGCGCCACCCGGTTGTGTGAAACCCAAAATTGGAGCGTTGCACAGGGTCTCCTTTAGGTGCTGGAAAGCGTTTTGGGCGTCCTCTGTCCACGCATAAGGTTGGTGTTCCTCTGTCAGGCGGGTGAGGGGCTTTGCGATGTTGGAGAACCCCTTTATGAAGCGGCGGTAATAACTGTACAGCCCCAGGAACCTGAGCAACTCTTTCTTATCCTTTGTGCGAGGCCAATTTGTCACAGCCTATGTCTTCTCCGGGTCTGTGGCCACTCCGGTTGCTGAGTCTATGTGGCATAAGTAGTTCACTTCCTTGCGGAAAGAGCATGCACTTCTTCGCGTTCAGCTTCAAGTTGGTCGCCTGCAGTCTCTGTAGCACCTTACTCAGATTCTCGAGGTGATCTTCAAAAGTCTTGCCGACGATGATGATATCGTCCAGGTATAGCAGGCAGGCAGCCCTCTAATCACTGACTCCATGATGCGTTGGTAGGTAGCTGGTGCGTTGCAGAGGCCAAAGGGCATAATCGTGAACTGCCAGAGCGCCTGTCGAGAATGCGGTCTTCTCCTTGTCTTTTGGGTCTAGAGCTACCTGACAGTAGCCTGAATTCAGGTCCAGGGCGAGAACCACTGTGTACCAGCTAGCGAGTCCAGGGTGTCGTCAACCAGGGGTATGGGAGAACAGTCCTTCCGGGTGACAGCGTTCAAATCTCTGTAGTCTACGAAGAAGCGCAGCTCGCCATTCTTCTTTGTCACCAAGACTACAGGGGAAGACCAAGGGCTGTCAGACTCTTCAATCACTCCCCTGGATCTAATGTCCTCCAGGATATCTTGTACAACCCCTTGCTTCGCCAGCGGAACGCGTCTATGTGGTTGCCGAATAGGCCGGGCGTCCCCGGTGTCGATGCGTGAAGCACTTTGTCCGTGCGGCCGTAGTCACTGTCACCTTGGCTATATAAATAGAGTCAGGAGTAAACAACATTATTTTCGGCATCATGAAATAACTCATACTATGGATGCTAATGCAAAATCATTACGGTGGTACAATGAATATAGGGATGCAAGGGGTGAGAACATGGAAGATGTTATTTCAGAATTAAATTTGCATGTAGTAAATCAAGGTAATAATCCAGCAACATTTGAAAATTTTCAAGGGGTTTCATCTAACATCGATTTGACACTCTCAGTAGTAAAAGTTTAAAAAACATTTATGGATGGAATGTAGCACAGGATATGAATTCCAGCGATCATAGAATGATCTATTTTTACTATACCATAAGTACTAATTCACAATTTGCCTGTCAAGATAAAAGTGGAAAAAGAAATTTTTCCCAAGCAAATTGGAACCAAGTGAAGGAGATTTTCAATTCTACAAATAGATGTTTTGGTGTTTTTTAATTAAATAATGTAATGTATAATATTTATTATGCTATTAAGCAAATCAGTACCTCATTCAAGAATAAAGAAGTTTTCACACAATATTTGGAATGATGCCTTAGAAACTTCGAGGAGATAAATGTAGAAACTAAGAAAAATTTATAAGAGATCCGTCATTTAATCAGACAGACAAGCAACCTGAACCACTATATAAATGCCAAATTTAAACAAATTTAAATTTTAACAACTTTTGTTGGACACTAGACAAAAGTCCTGCATCACTGTTATGGAAACCCATTTAGATAATAACGCTTGCGGAATTCCTTATAAAATCATCATGGACAAGATTAAGAAACCTGAAATTTTGAGTACTTTAGAAAAACATGATGGTAGTATGACCTCAAATTGGGAGGAAACCACGAAATTACTTTTGGATACTCTATTGCCCTATGACGACATATCCTCGGTTAATTTCCAAAACACATTATGTCGACTTAATATGATGTTTGATTAAAATAACTTCAATTTAACATATCCCTTTAATATATCATAATAAAAAGTAATCTTCAAAAAGTTAAAGAAGTCCTGTGTTCCGGATAATATACCGAATGAATTGTTAATGAGCCTGCATGATACGTTAATACCACAACTTACCAGTATTTTTAACGACTGTCTGTGGAGAGGTTACTTTCCAGATTGTTGGAAAGAGGCCAGGGTTATTATCCTAAAGAAAGGTTCTGATAAAGATCTGATGAAACCAAAGTCATATAGACCAATCTGCTTGTTAAACTCAATGGGCAAGATTTTTGAACATCTAATTAATAATAGGATAATAGAATATAGGACTGTGATAGGAATGAATAATAGGCAGTATGGCTTTAGAAATGGAAGATCTACCGAGGACGCTATCATTGATATCAAGGATTCTGTGACTCGCTGTACAAATAATTATATAATTGGATTATCAATTGATATTTCAGGAGCCTTTGATAATCTATGACGATCTTTCTTCTATGAAGGACTAAGAAAGCTTAATTATCCATAACCCCTATATAGATTACTCTTGAGTTATTGTGACAACAGGAAAGTTTATATTCAAAGCATCAACAAGAAGATCTATAAAAGTATCAGTAAATGTTGTCCACAAGGATCTGTTCTGGGCCCCACGTTTTGGGACATTGTGTTGGAAACCTTGTTATAAAATTTTGAAAATTATGAAAATGCAGTTAATATAATAGCATAAGCGGACGATGTAATTTTTCTGATAGCAGGCGACTCAAGATTACAACTAGAAACTGAGGCAAATTTTATATCATCCAAATTAGCCAACTGCTGTAATGAGACTAAACTGCAAATTGCTCCCCAAAAGTCATCATACATTTTATTTAAAGGAAAATGAAAACGAGATCCAATTATTAAGTATAATAATGAAAAATTAAATGTTGTAGAGAAATACAATACCTAGGTGTTATGCTGGATGAAAAATTAAACATCATATATAACGTAGAGTATGTTAGAATGAAGGCTGAAAAAATTATGAATAAATTAGCCACAATTGTGAATATAAAATATAAAATATCCTTAAATAACACTATCACCACTATTATATTATTTTTGGATCAATTGTTACATATGTCGCAGGAACCTGGGCTAATAAATTGTATAATTTGTATATTAGAAACATATTAAGAAGTACACTGAGGAAGACCCTGCTTCGCCATACGGGTGCTGTTTGCACGACATCTACAGTAGCACTCCTTGTAACGACAGGAATATGGTCCATCAATCTTCTAATTAGATTGAGAGGTGCAATGTTCTGGTTCAAGAAAAATAATTTTGATAAAGTAAATAGTATAGTTGGAAAGGTGTGTAATACCAGACAAGATATCAAGGAACATCTGTTGAAGGATTGGCAGAATGAATGGGATAGTATAAATGAAGGTAGAAAAGCACATGAATTCTTTCCATTTATAACCGAGGGCTTGAAATTGAAACATGTAAAACCCACCAAAGGTCTAATTCATTTTTTGACTGGCCATGGACCTTATGGTACATATTGGTTTAAAGTGAAGATGTTAAACAATTCCATCTGCAATATATGTAGTTAAGTAGATAATCCAGAACATGTTTTATTTGAATGCGTTAAGTATGACCATCTAATTACTAAAGAACGAAAAAAATTAAGAGGATTTAATTTATGGAACATAATAAGAATAACAGAATTATATGATATCTTGGCCAAATTAGCAAATACCATCAGCGAATTAGCATGGAAATCAATTCTACCCAAATTTTCTGATCAAGACATTCAACCACCAATTGAGTTAAGAAGATCTGAAAGACGTAATAATCCACGTAATGAAGAAAATATTGTTATTTAAGAAGATATGGACATTAATGATTAGCAAAATATAAATAGAAGAAGAGGATATTGTGTTTCCCTTGGTCGACGAGATTGGGGCAGCAGGAGAACTAGAGCAATAGCAGAATCTGGAGGGGATGCAGAGAGGACGAGGGTGGCGCAATTCCCCTTCCATGTCTACCAGTTCTGAGGAGGACACATAGAGTTCCTGCCGGCGAACCAGGTACCCGCTTCAAGACTGTTGGTGCAACTGATCCAGTAATGTCCAACAATCTGTACAACGAGAAGGTGGCCGTAAGAATGAAAGTGTTTTAGTCTTCAGTGTAATATAGTATCCTGTGAAAGTTTTAGGGGAGGGATTGCTCTCCCCTCAAATTAAATATAATTTTGAGTAGTGTTAATAGTATATCTTTTTGGGGGAGAGACTTTGTCCCTCCCCGTGGTGTTTAAAGTGAATGAGGAAGTTTATTTGTGGTTTAATTTAGGGAGGGATTTTCCTTCCCCGGTCTAAGATGATGAGAGAAGTGTTGTAAGTGATAATGTGGTGTAGTAATGGATGAGTAAAGTTTTTGGATGGTTGTTGTGTAGTGAAGGATATTGGTGAATTGTGTTATGGATTATTATTATGGATAATTTGATTGAAAGATGAAGGAGGATTTGAACAAATTATTGTAAGATGTGGATATTTGGAAAAATGGATATAAGGAGTTGATTTGATAAATTATTGAGTTGTTATTTAATTTAAACTAGGTGTAAAATGAGGATAGTTAAATTTTGAGAAAGGGTGTTTTGAGAAATTATAGAATAGGAATATATATATATATATATATATATATATATATATATATATATATATATATATAATTATGTTGAAGATTTTGGAGGTTTAATAGTTGAAATGTGCTTTAGTATAATGTTAATTTAATATTTTTGTGTTAATAAGGTAAATAAATTGAATTATAAATAAATGAAGTAAATAAATTAAATTGAATTGTTTGGTTTGGTTGTTGAAGGTTATTGTAACGGTTTAATTTTGAAATATATGAAGGTTATTGATGTATAATTATTGCTTGTTTAATATGTTTGAATTGTATTGTAATTTTTGAGGGTTATTATTATAGATGAATTTTTTTTAATTGTTAACATTTGAAATTTATATTTTATTTGATATAAAGTAGATTTGAACAAAAATATTGTGACTTTGTGGGCTCGTGAAATGAAAAGTCCAATTACACAAACTCAACAATGTTCTTTATTTTCACCTTATTCCAATTACAGTTTACTAAACACAATTACAATTTACCAGTTTGTCCGTTACCGTTCCGATGCACGTACACAATTGCAATTTAATATACACCATTCAACCTTGCCAGTTCGTTTTTACCCGTCCGCTCAACTCGACTACACGTCCGCCCGGCTCACGATCACTCACTCAACTCACTACACGTCCGCAAGGCGCGAAGTCCTCCACTCGACTAACCGTCGCCTCGCTTGTATCGATCGCCCCGAAACCTCGTGATTCTTCCTTTATGGAGGGGGAAATCATTCTGGAGCCTTCGAGCACATTCGCGCGGTAGGAGGAGGTGCCATCCCTTGCGTCCCCCCCGCCACCACCGCCAGTCCGCATTATCGATCGGAAACGCGAGTTCGCCGCCTGCGCCACACTGCTCCCTCCTCAAGGCTGGTCGTCCCGAACAGCACCATCGTAGCGGGCTAGACTGTCCAGGTGCACCACCAGCATCTGCTCGGAGTCTCAGCCAGTAGTAGCGCTGCCGAAGTTTGTCAATCGTTCGGTTCGCTCCCAGGTGTCCTCCTGAAGTACCGGCGTGCACTTCTTCCAAGACTTCCGGTACCTTACTCCGGGGAAGTACCAACTGTTCTCTCTGCGTCTTCCCATCAGGTGGTTCCCATACCCGGAACTGCACGCCCTCTCCGGCCTTCAACGAGTCCTATTGGGCCCAGTAAGACTTGTAGGTGGCGCTCCTCGGTGCGATGTCCTCCCAGGTTTGTCTCGTCCCTGCTTCCACTTCCCTTAAGAGTGGCCCTAAGTCTGCGTCTGCCAGCTGCTCCCTCCTCAGGCCTGCGCTATCCCAGCCTTCAGCAGGCACTGCTACAACTACTCGGACTGCTGCGGCACGCTCCTTCTCTTCCACTCTTGTGCACTGGCCGCACTCTTCTGGACAGGGTCTTCGGGACATGGCGTCAGCGTTACCGTGGCTCTTCCCTCTACGATGTTCCGAGATGAAGTCGTACTCCTGCAGCCTCTGGACCCAACGTGCTCTCTGGCCTTCCAGGTTCTTAAAGCTCAATAGCCAGGTTAGGGCAGAATGGTCAGTTCTCAGGTGGAATGGCTGACCTTACAGGTACTTGTGGGAGTACTGCAAGGTCTTTACTACCGCCAGTAACTCCCGTCGGGTGACGCAGTAGTCCTTCTCTGCCTTGGGTAGCGTCTTGCTGTAGTAGGCTATCACCCGCTCATGGCCGTCCTGGATCTGCGATAGGACACCTCCAATGCAATGGTCGCTAGCGTCGGTGCCCACAATGAAGG